>JAOXJM010000079.1:8847611-8860387 GCA_026413425.1 Tringa solitaria
CACACATTATTTTTATAGGAATAGGTACCTTTAGTTTTGCATTCAAACACGTTTTTCACTATCAAATTCCTCATTTGTAATAAGATTCCTTAAAACTCTGTGTGTGGAAGTGACCAAGATACCTGCATTACCTTCACTGTGGGCTTTGGATAACTCACAGATATGACAGTATTTCAGTGTAAAAAAAAAAAAAAAAAGAAAAAAAAGAATTTAAAACCAAGTATTTTTTTAGCTGAGAAGATGAACCAGAAGAGTTTTGCTCTTAGGAGGCTTATAAATGCTTATGAGCCCCATGGATCCGTTTGATGTTCTGTTCCACTGCGGTTTCGCTTTGAAGTGAGACACTTTTGATAAAAGTGATGTACTTTATGCTTGGAGGAGGATTTATGCTGTGGTAAGATGTGAAATGTCTTGGCCAAGGATATGAAGCTCATTGCACAAGTTCCTGTGGATAGATAGATATAGCTTTGTCCTGTGGAACACCCAGGCTATGCCAAAAGTTGTAGACCTTCTGCTCAACTGAAAAAACCCCAAATTGCAGATAAGGACTATTGCACTTCCAAAGAGCTCTTGGCAAGTGGAGTTCATCTATTCCAATGCCTTTTCTCCATGGTCTAATAAGAATCCCAGCAAATATATCAAACAGGAGGTAAAGGGAACTGCTATGATGAAAGCAAGGTTTGCTCTGTCTGGGAGAGATGGACTGAAACCAGATTGGCTTGGGGATGAAGTGATTCATCTCCCCGCACATGTATGATGTTAAAAACATGTGCAGAGGTGAAGAATTGCACTGCCTTTCTTGGCATTATATTATTGTATACTCCCCATCTGGAGTACTGCATCCAGCTCTAGAGGCCCCAGCATAACATTGGAGCAGGTCCAGAGGTGGACCATGAAGATGGTCCCATGGTGGTTCCACCATCAGAGGGCTGGACCACTTCTCCTATGAAGACAGGCTGAGAGAGTTGGGATATCTCAGCCAAAAGGGGGTCTACAGGAGAGATAAGGAAGGACTCTTTATCAAGGACTGTAGCAATAAGGGGAGGGGTAATGTTCTTAAACTGAAAGAGGGGAGATTAGATCTTGGGAAGAAATTCTTTAGTGTGTAAGAATTTCCCTCTGGTGGTAAGACACCAGAACAGGTTGTCCAGAGGAGTTGTGGATGCCCCATCCCCGGAGGTGTTCAAGGCCAGGCTGGATGGGGCTTTGGGCAACCTGGTCTAGTGGGAGGTGTCCCTGCCCATGGCAGAGGGGTTGGAACTGGATGATCTTTAAATTCCCTTGCAACCCAAACCATTTTATGATTTTATTACTAACAATTGCCTACAGTTTCTGCCTTGGATCGATCCATTCGCGCTGCGTGTGCCTGTAGGGATGCTAGCCTGGAGAACCTTTTGCCTGAGATAGTATTTACAGAATTGTACTGGGCAAGTTCTCACAGAAGGCTCTGCCATGAGGATGTTTGTTCACTTCTACAGACTTTCAAAAGAGTGATTTAAAGTGCAAGGGCACTGCCACTGTCACTGCTCAGTTTATAAAAGCTCAGAAGTTAAATCACATTTCAGGCTCTGGGATGGTTTCTCTGTGGTTTCAGGAAAGCTGCTTTGGTGCTGTCTGTCTCCTTATTTGAGGAATGGAGGGCAGTGATGTTTGCCAGCTTCACAGAGAGTTTGTGATAATTAACGTTTGAAGATGAAAAGCTGCTTGATTTTGTAACAGGATTTTGGCTTATGTGTCTGTTGATGGGAGACAAGAAGAGCAATGGATGAAATTGCGCAAAGACAAAATCCAAATAACTTCAAACTTCACTGAGGTTTAAATAAAGCCACTGTAGCACATTCATTTTTCTTAGGGATATGTAATAACTTAGATAAAGTATTATAATGGGCAAATAGAGATTTCAAGTCTCACTCAGCACTGCACTGCCTTTCCTGTGCAATAATGCTATGAATTGTCACTTCAGGCTGCCAACCATTGATTTATCTTCACATCATCTCTCAACACTAAACTCTGGGTGAGTTCAGTTTTAAAGTAAAACTTTGAAGTGGAGGTTATAAAGGAGATGGACCTCTTGAATTTTGTGTTTGAACTCTGGTTGTCACACATATCTTTTTAATGTTTATTTCAACTGCAAACTCTTTTTTGTACCCTGTGATCCAATATATCATCTTGAATCCAAATTAACAAAAGTACCCAAGCTATCTCTAGCTCCCTGGCTTTGACGTTTTGCCACTGCCTCGTTCCTCATCTGAACTTGGTCCGTGGCTGAAAATTGTAGTGTCATCCACAATGGTGAAAAATAATTTGGTTCAAATGGATTTCAGTCCCTTCAAGGATCAAAAGCATAATAGATGAAAACGCAGTAAGTTAGAGGGTTTGACTGTTGATTTGAGACGTCAGACTCAAATTACCTGCTTCTTTCTTAGAGTTAAAATGAAACACAAAAGATAAGCCAGGCAGAATCGGAAGTAAAATAAAAGGTCTTCCAACCACACTGGTAGAAATCTTGGGTCCTCTGATCCCTTTCCCCTGAGCTTGTGTTGATAGTTATTTAACACTTTTAGAAACACTTTCTTTTGTGTGCCTGCAGCTGATGAGAACCAGCCTGTGAGAGAAATCTGAGCATTCGAAGGTGTGTGCCTTGACACAGCATGATGGTGCTCATGCAGAAAGGCATGAAGCAATTTAATGTTATTAATTGCTAGCTGGCTGATTAGATTTACAAGAAATTCTCAAACCTTAAAACCCCAAATAATTATTTCTTACAAAAAAGGAATTTATTATGCCATTAACTTTGTTCCTAGCAGGTTTTCCAAAGTGAAGTCAGTAACTGCTATAAAACTTTTATTGCACATTTTAATTTATTTCTCCCTCCAGTTAGGAAATGTCTCAAAGACTTATTTTGGTGTTCTCTACCATCGTTATTTGTCGTACATAAATAAAAATATTTGTAGCTATTTATTCCATCCATTGTGATATTGAAACCTGTGTCACTCTCCTTTCTGTTCCTGGAAGGTCAGATTCAACAGGTATCAATAAAGAGTTTAGGTTTTTTGAGACTGAACGGGAAGAACCAGATGCCTTCTACACATCTGTGGCAATAAAAAGGAAGAGGATGAACATGAAGGCAAGACAGTAGCAATTCAGGGCATTTTAGTGCTAAGACTACGCTAAAAGGGTATGGATTTACTTCATCTGAGGCATACAGGTTAGGAAAGCAATTGCACTGGGATCTCTGCATAGTCAGTGGAGAGACAGAGGTGCTTCCAGGGGGAATGATTTTTTTCCTGTGGATTACATGGGATCATCAGCAACTACAATGCTACTCAAGTACTCTAAATGCCCAGGGCCAGGTAAATTCTTAGCGCTCAATGGTGTTACTATGAGTGGTGTATGGTCTGTTTCACCGAAGCAGCCGAGGGCTTAGGTGCCTCTGTCTGAGCACCCACTTTCAGAAACTCCACAATATAAATTTTCACCAAGGTAAAAATTTTCCTACATGGTTAGAAGCCATTCTGTGAAAAATACATGGTGTGAAAATATAGTACCAGGTGTGCTTCTTTACTGTTATGTGAATGACTACATAAGGGACCTGGGGAAAGGGATTACATACTTTATAGTGAGACCAACTGTTTTTTTGACCTCAGCATAGGTTTAATACTCTGTAAGAGAAGCAGCAGTGGTGAATCAACTCCAATATAGGGGGGCTGCAAACTATGGGATGCCTAAATTTTCAGTAAGGATGTGAAATTTTAGCATCAAAAAAGCAGGCTCTGATACTTATAAGAGTAATGTAAAAGCTTTTGATGGAGAAGTACATAAACAGAGACCTGAGAGTGGGTTTTGATTGTATAAATAATGAATATTTCCCAAGTGCTTAGTGAAGGGTTCTTATTTCCTCCATTATAAGGTGCATCTCTGTGGATAAAATCTCAGGTTTTGTCAAACCATTTGTTGTTGCAATATTCCTGGAAGTTTTCCATCCAGTTTCAAGCAGTAGTTGATGTAAGAGAATACAAAAAGGATCAATATTAAAACCATCTTCGTATCTCAGAATATCTAGTCTTGGAGTCAGATTAATCTGAGCTTCAGAAATATTGAAATAGTGAAATGCTAGTTCCCTTTCAGTGCATTTAGCTAATAGACATTCCTGCTTTCCGTTTTCCAGGCTGCTCAACCCTTGAAGATTTTCCCCCCTGAATCTGAGTTTGCCAGCCCCCGGGCAAGAATCCATGGTCACTCCAGTCCCAGGCACGCAGGTATTTTGGTGTGTGTGCCTGTAGGCAGTGCAGTGGCCACACATGGGACTGCGGTGGTCAGAGCAGTGAGGGGACCAAGTTACACGACGCTTTCTATTTCGGCCTGAAAGTTTCTGGTTTTCACTTCAGGCTCACTCATAATCCTAAAACACAGGGATGTATGGCCAGTCATGTGCTTGTCAGAGCTGTTATACAGTCCTGTCTTCTGATAAAGATATGATTTAGTGGGCGATGGGAACTGCTGCTGGAGCTGGGGACTTTTGCAAAGGGGTGAGCATCTCTGACAGCTGGTATTGTTAGACTCCAGCCTTGCTGAGGAGAGTTTATGGAATTGCCTTTGAAACTTACTGCATGGGTCAAATTCAGCCTGCTTTCTCTTTCATTCCTGTCAAATACTGACTGACTGACTGTGTTTTTCCTGTAGCTGATTGTCAGTACGAGATACCAGAATAGGAAGAGTACACTTTCATTATTTACGTGTCAGACAGAGCTAAAGGAGATGATGGGAAGTATTAAATCCTTTGAGCAAGGTGCTTAGGAAAGCATTAAGGCTCTGCTAAAAGCAGCTGAGTGCTATGCCGTGGTGCACCAGATCTGTTAACACCCCCTGCACTCACACTGCAGGCAGAAGGTGTTTGTAAGAGCGGATAATGAGTACGCAGGCATGGTGTTAAAAAGTGACACATCCTCTAAACTGCCACGTTCTTCATCCCATAATGGATTATATAATAAAACTTTGCTTTACATAGCATAGCATTGCACTGCATTACCGGTGTGACCAGTCTGGGCCTGTAACACTGTGCTGCTCCTCTGTTTTCGCTGCATTGTGTCACATCCAGCAACACCACTGCCCAGAGTTACTCTTGCTGTTGGGCTGGCAGTACTGAGTGGGACATGGGGAGATCAGTAGAAACTGCAGCTTTTACAGATAACGATCCTTTAATGCTGCATAACTTTCCCTTGATGTATGTTAGTGTGAAGTAAAATTCAAGAAAAGTGATGGTTTAGGAACTGTGTAATAGCCCTTGTGGAGAAAAATATTGACCAAAGCTGCCTTCTGCAAAGGTACATCTGTTTCTGCTGCACATCTGCCTTGCATTTCAATGTCTCAGAAGTGACAAACCCAAGCGACACACAAACTGCACAGCAGGGGACAACTGCAAATAGGCTAAAGCCATCAAACTGCTCTGCTTGCAGATTTGATTTCTGTCTTGCTAAACTTTCATTTTCCTGGCCAGCAGAAATGGGTTGTGTGGATGGATGGGTAGATGATAGCATACAGTCCCTGCAGGTTGCATATGTAGCACATGGGTAGGTGCATCCAGTGTTTTCTGAACGGCCCCTTGGGCTGTTGGAAATGGATCCAAATCTGGCTGGACTATAGGTTGCAGCATGAGAGTAGTTCTGGAGCCCAAACCCAGAAGACCTCACTTTTGTACCCATGGTATTACTGTATGCTGAGGAAGAACTGAGATATTGGCATGTATTCACTCCTTTGCTATAACCACTTTTAACAATTGCTTTGTTGCTATCTAGAGCTGGGTTTTTTGAGAGGACAGACTCAGAGTATGCTGTGATGATGCCTGTGCACTGCAGCATGACAGGTACAGCTGTGTCCCCTCCTCTGACGTGTTCTTCAGGTTGCTTTTATAAGCAGATGAATTCTGAATAGGTTTCAGTTGTCAAAAAAAAACCCAAGAAAAACAGGACATTGAACATCAAGCCACTCATGGCATCCAGAATTTATTTGAAAATTAATAGAAGATTATTTCTCACTCTGCCCACACAGACATCCGAATCTGGGTACTGTCAGCTATCTCAATGTCTTACATGAGAGCACGTGTAGAATGTTTTTAAAAGAAGAAAACTCTTGCTGGCTTCTTTTTGTTTTTTAAATCTTTATGCAGTTTCAGCACTAAATCTGCAGCTCATGAGTACAATGGTTAATGTGCAAATGTGCAAATGCTATGAATTCACTGAAAGTTAATATAATAACATGAAAGGAGAAATACATATATTCTTTAGCAAGGATGAACATGTTTAATTTTCTCTCATCATGAGAGCTGGTTTTAGTGTTTTCAATCCTTTTTTAAAGATGAAATATTGACAATACTGTTATATTACTTGCTAAGTATAAAGAATAAATGAATATTAATGTAGGTGAGAATTTAAAATGAATTGTCATGTCATGCCATTTAGATTTCTTCTGAATGATTTTAAAAGGAAGAGAAACTTCAGTGTTACACAAAAAAATGCCTATTACTTTATTTTAAATTCTTTTTTGTAGCGGTCTTCTTCAAGGTTTTCTTAATCCATCTACATGAACCTTTGAGCCTTGGTAAATCTCTCCTGTAGTAGCTTTTATCCAACTAAATTATTCCCTAGTGTAACACAGTAGAACACATCATTATAAATATTATTCCTCTCTTTCTATATTTGTCCATATTTTAATCATTGAATTAACCTTGGCTGGATACTACAGGGCTTTCTGGAGGTACAGTGGTAAATGTTTAGTTAAATTTTAAAATCTTTATGTTTTTGATGTGTCCAAGGACTTTAGTGCAGGGATTTCAAATACAAATGTTTAAAGTTATGATTCTCTAAATTGCTTCTTTGTGTGTGTTTATGTAAATGAAAAAGTTCTTTATTTGTGTAATTTCTTAATTTCTTTTCCTGTCTCTTCACACACATGTACAAGAAAATAACATGCTGTGTCATTTTTTAAAAAAGTCTTCTAAGGTATAAAGACAGTAAACTTGATGTGAACCATCGTTTCTTTCAGGCTGTTTTGAATTAGTCCTTTGAGATGTGAGGTAATACTTGAAGGAGAGCACAAAAATGAGACGGTGATATTAGGATTTTTAGAAAAATGTTATAAATATTATCATGGGGGAGAAGGTTCTGAATATCTCCAAAGTCTGACAGCAGAAAGATTAGAAGGGATGTTGTAGAAAATGTATAATTTCTCCATTTCCAAGGCAAAACTGGCAAGAGAATACTAGCTGAATAAGAAACCTTAGTGTTGCTGTGTGATAGGCACAGACAGTGTCATGATGCTCAGTAAAACTACTGTGACAATGACTTTCTACCATTTGGGTTACATTTTCCAGATCCCAAATCAGCTAAAGAGTGTAATCACCTGCTAAGTCTGTCTTTATTCAAGATGCTCTTGAGGATGCTTATCTTTCAGAGACTTCAGTGAGACAGCATATATTCAAAGACAAGCACATATTTAACTCCTTTTCCAAAGTGTGATGCTTTCCTGATTCAGAGTGATGCAGTGGAAGTGTTTGGGAGAAGGATGAAACTCCCTGCTATCTGCTTCTGCTTGATCACATCCTTTTTTGATCTGCAGCTGTCTGTACTTTTTAATGGACTGCTTTCTAAATAGGCCAGTGAAATGTCACTTGTCACTGCTGAGGAGCACTTCGGTTTGGCGTTGCGGCAAGAAGAATAGTTTGGGAAACAGGAGGTCTGGGTGTCCCTGCTTAGCTGTGCCTGGGAGACATCATGCAGCTTGGTGTAACCCAGTTCCCCACACTTTTGATTGCTTTCCAAGCACTGTAATGCAAATAACAAATTATAACCAAGCTGTTGCTGGGGGAAAGAATCATCCTTGTATGGGTAAGTTCACATCAGATTGAGTGGGATGCCTGCAAACTTGAAAATTAGAATGGGGAGAACAAAGCAGAAACCATAAGCTTATTAGATTCGCAGAGGCAGTTTTGTATGAGTTTTCCCAGCTTCCTGTGAGAAGAAAGATTTTAAAAATGGGTTTGATTGCTAATCTGATTATGGCAGCTCGGAAGTTAAATTGAAACATGAAATAAATGAAGGCTTTTGGAGTTACGAATTAATTAGAAAAATAATTTGGACAGATAAAAGAAATGCAAGTCAGTGAATTGTTTTTCTTATCTTTGAATAAGAACATTTAAATTGAAAAGATGGTATTAAACAAAGCCTACAAACAACTGGAAATCATGTTAGCACAAAGATAAGTACTAATAGGGGATTTTTTTTTTACATCATGATACAGCTTTTCAAAAATTATTTCCAAAGAGGGAACAGCAGTTTAGAAGAGTGGCTGTCTATAGGCTCTGAGACAGCTGGAAGAGAAACGCTGAATGGAGACTGAGTAGATGAGGAGAGAGATTGGGCTGGTGAATCTCAGCAAGTGCTCCACCACTGTCTCTAAAAGGAGTGCCCGAGGGCTGGTCGTGCTCTCACACACCAAGATTACAGGGCAGGAGCATCTCAGTGTGCACCGTGTGGTCCTGACCCCCAGCTGGAAGGTGGGACAAGCCCTGGCCATCTGTGTCTGCACCAGCAGCTGCCAGCACCTTGGGGACCATCCCTGCACCGTGGGCAGTTTGCAGGCACTCGGGCTGCCTCTGGCACCCAGAGAAAGGAGGGGATGTTTTCTAAGTCACTAGGTTGGAAAAGTTGCCTTAAAACTTTTTGTCTGGGAGGGAGTCATACAGGAGTGTACCATAATTGCCTGAACCACCTGTCATAACACTGAATATAAACTGCATCAAATGATGAAATAACAGTGCACTGACTGGAGGAATCAGAGATAACTTTCAGAAATCAGATGAGAAGAAACTGGTTGCTCTCAAGCACTGGAAGGCAGCTAGAGGAGAACAGCTGAGATACAACACACTGAAACCTTGGTGAGACCCGCAGTCACCAAATCTTCCATGCTGCTGTTGGCACTGTTGGCATCAGTACTAAATTATCAGGGGGGGGCCTCTGGGGGTACAGGAAGCCTCACACAGTGAGCACCACAGGATGGGGTGTCAGTGCTACGGCCCTGATGGGCACAGATGGGCTCTAGAGAGGATCCGTGGCACGGTGCTGAGGGCAGGGAGGCAGTCATGCTGCGCCACCCCTCCCTATACAGTCCTTTGGGTGACCACTGGCTTGAAAAGTCCATGAGTGCCTCACACATCCTGGACACCCAAAATTTATGCTGCTTTAGAGACGGCACTAAATCCATTACTGCTGCTCCCTAAAAATACAAGGTATGTCACTGTAATAGATTTTAAAACCAGAATGAGCTTTAAGCCCTAAGTTAAGTCTAGCCAGTAAGAAAGAGTCTCTGCTCTGAAAAGCTGGAAGCAGGATAAGTATAGAGGAAGTTTAAAGCGATCATTAACATTAATATATTTCTCTCATCACCTACATGAACATGAGAAAGAGAACCATAGAGGTGATGTATAACATTCATATTGCTTAATGCATTACAGGAAAGTCTTCAGACACTGCAGAGAAAAGACAGATAAAAGGACCTGTAGAGGACAGTAAATGAATATGCCCCTGAAATGTGTTGCAGTATTGGCTGATCACTCAGCCTGGAAGACAGAGACTGCGTGGCAGCTACCTGACTCTTATTTATTGAACTACCTGGCTAGTAGTTGTTGAATTATATGTTAGCAAGCAACTAAAATAATTTCCCGAAGTAGTTTCTCTCCAAGATGAGAACAGTGAACAGCTTACAAACAACATATTCAAGGAATTGTGAATAGCCTGTAGATTAAAACTTCTAACAGGTGAAATTGTTGCAATAGTTTCTGCAAACAGATAACCTGTTCGTATGATCTATCAAGCACTTAACTATGATTTACGCCCAGGCCAGAAGCTGTGGTTAGGGTGGGATTTAGATGCTTTAATAGTGTTGAGGACCAGTGCTTCAACCTTTCAGCCGAGCCCATGCGTTCAGCTAAATGAGAGGATGTGAGTCCTTGTGATTTTTGTCTGTGTGTTCTCCGGCTTGGTGAGGTGGGTTCATATTTACCAAGATACAGAATCACAGAATCACCTAGGTTGGAAGGGACCTTCCAACAAGGGACCTCCAACAAGCCCATTTCTGCTGCAGGTTCCCTATGCAGAAAAACAAGTGCCATTTTCATGCTGTGGATGTTGCCAGAGAAGTTAGTCTGCGCTAACTCTTGTGAGAAAGTTTGCATTTCTTAATTATTTTTCTCAGTGTTTGCCTGTACCTGCTGCCCCTTTACCCTCAAGTATAGAGGAAGATGCTGATTCTCTTTATTATCTCCTCTCGACAGCGTCTCCTCTCCTGATTTTCACTGGTGACTGTTCCCTTGCACACCTGAGCTGGCAAACGCAGGTTCTTGTCAAGGCAAGAGTCACCCTCCTCTCTACATAGTGCTAAAAAATAGCTTATTTTAATAAAGAAGAAAATGCTGGTTTTCATATAGCACCTAATCACTTTGCGGAACTTCCTGCCTCAGGATGCCGACTTTTTATTTTATATATTTAAGGAGTATAGGTCCACTCTGGCTGTTAAACACAGTGATCTTTATGCAGATATGGACTCAGGAAGGTTTTATCCTGAGGCTGTAAAATGGAGGAGAAATAATCTATGTACTGATCGCTCGCTGCCAGCATTCGTTGGATGGTGAAGTCACCGGTCACTTGTGGTTACTGGTTTCACTGGTCTCACCGACATCTTAGAAAAACAGTTCTCAGTGATAATTCAGGATATGCACACATACATACATGTGTGTATACATCCATCTCCTGCCTCTGCTTCTCTCACCCCAGCTCTTCTATCTCCATCTCCAAGGCTGTTACCTACCCGCCTTCTCTCTGTAATGTTTGTAGCACCTCAGAATCACAGTGCAACACACGCAGGAGTGTTTTGCAGGGTGTTAAAAGCCATTGGTACTGATTACTGCTTAAATTTAGATAGGATCATGGGAGAATTTGGAAGGCAGAACTGTTCAAATGGTAAATATTGCAAAGATAAGTGCTGTTAAACAGAGCTTGAGCTTCCTGAGTCCTCCAAGGAACTTCAAAAATGGATGTGTCCTTACCTCTTTCCTTTTTTCATGAAAATTCTACAAGTATATAAAGGGAACATTTGTATACCAGTACAGTACTTTGTCTTCATTATTGTTAACTCATTACTAATTTTTCATCCATAAGTTCATATGTCTTGAGTTATTCCAAATGCCCTGCGCATCAGTGAACTCTGGCAAATTTGAATTTAAAACTCTTTTAGGTTTCAGAAACAAAAAAATCTTAAAGTTATAGACTTTTCTGTTCTCGGGGGTTGAAGGTGCATGCGCTGGAAGCAGGAGTATGACTCCTCATCTCTGGGTAAATCACATATTTTCTGTTTCATTTTCCTATGTGTGAACGAGGGACAGAGCTGAGAAGCTACCAGTAGCTACTCAGACAGACAAGCCAGGCTGCCAGCAACTGGCTGCTGAACCTTTTGCTCTGCATTTGCTGGATAAGCAGTTGTACAATCAAGAGCTGCATCTGCTTCAGTTTTATCGTACGTTGAAGTACCTCTCTTTGGCATTTCAAGTGCTATAAATGAATTACAGACTATAGTAAGAGGATCCTAGTAACTCTCTCTGAATTAACAGTCGAGAGTGTGCTCAAAATCTCATGTTATTGTAGGGGAGTAACTTCTGCCATAGAGCACAAAGGGAGAGGGGAATCCCATTCCCCAGAGCCTTGTGCCTGTCCATGATTTCAGTCTGTGCTTTGGGAGGTTAACCCTGGTAGAAATGGCCCAGGAAGGAGACAGCCACACTACCCTGGAATGGTCTTTGCCTTGCTACAAGTGAAAAATGGGACATGGCAGCTTAACCGAGCAGAGCTGAAACATCCCTCTGGGGACTTGCTTTTGGACATGGCTGTGCTGTGCTCCCTGTGTGGCTTCCTCATTACTTATGATTGTAGGTCCTTTGGCAGCAACTGCTTCAATCAAAAATCTCAGCAGCCCAAATGAGTGTCTTTTGGGGAGGAATGTACCAGAGAGTCACCAGGGAAATCAAAAGGTGCTCTGCAATAATAAATGTATAAGTGTTTTTCTTAGATTTTGCGTGTGATGGGGAAAGTTATCCTTCCCCTGAAGGATCATTAATAAATACAGTCTCAAACATGCCCACAAAAAATGTCTTGCTTAGCAGTCTGAAGTTAATCCTCTTCTTTTGTTGCTCTTTTTCCTTCAAAATAGTGAGCTGGTAGCTAGCATCCACCATAGTTTACCTAGAACCAACTTGATGCTGAGTCAGTGGCATTTTGCAGGACGGTTTGAATTTAGTTTCATTGAAAACAGAAGCAAGTGGTGTAGCCAACTCTTTAAAGGCAGGCGCAGTCAGCACTGTCACATGAAGGCATCTGAGGTAGCTTCAGAAGTGCTAGGTTGGATACTGGAGCATGGCTATGAAGGTCAGAGCTAATTTAACCCACTGTCTTGCAGAGCAGCTGATTTTAACCAAAACCTGGATATCTCTCAGTTATGCTCTAGCTGTGTGGTAGGCACATGAAATGTTAGGGGCTATATGAAACAAGGTAGTGGCGTTGAGACAATGGTTTTCCATCCCAAAATATGCAAAGCACCCTGAAATCGAGAGTTGTGGCATACCTGAGGGAATTGGCAATGCAGGGTCTGTACTGTAAAAAAGGGTTTAACAAGGAGAGGCTGGATGGGGCTTTGAGCAACCTGCTCTAGTGAGAGGTGTCCCTGACCATGGC
>JAOXJM010000079.1:8862232-8883117 GCA_026413425.1 Tringa solitaria
TAGAGCTCAAATAGATTCTGGGTTTGCATTGGCTATGGGCTAGCCTATTTTATGATATTTCTAGAGTTTTTATACCCCCTGGGTGACTGAGACATGTGACTGGAGCAGATATATGTGGTGTTTTTAACAAGTATTGTCAAAAATGTTTAGAAAGCATTTTTCGTTTTGGCCAAATTTATGTCCAGCGAGGCTAGGTTCATTGTCTGATAAGGGTTAAAATAAGAAAAGCTCTGCCCAGAACCTCTGATTTTCCTTCCTGCTCAACACTGTAGTATCTATTTCAAAGTCTATTAAATAAGCCTTAGAATACAGTGCAGAGTTGGACAACACCACTACAGCCACAAATAAAGTTTGGAAATAGTCTCAAGAGCAACTGGAGATAATATAAATTACTTCTGTATCCTGAAAGAGTTCCTGAGTGTAGCTGGAAGAGCAATATTGCTGTGTTAGGGGAGCAGAGGCATTGCACAACACTGGCGAAGCTGCTGCACAGCTTGAGTGTGCCCTTGAACTCAAAATTAAGTGCTTTTGGTTGCCTTGTTTGAGCACGTGGAAGGAAACCAGGATGTGTATGTGCTACATGAGCTCCTGCCCTGCAGAAGCACCAAGTCAGAGTCAGAGCCAAGGGGCCAGAGTCCTGATCTAGGGCTACCTGGATGCTAAACAAAGAACTAGCCAGAGGACAAGCTCCCAGGCTTGCTGAGCTTGTGCCGAGGCGGATGGGCGAATCCTTGCTGGGCACAGCTTCCCGCAGGCAGGGCTTAAGCTGGGATGGGATGGGGCCTCTCCCAGGCTGGGATGTGCGCTGGGGGAAGAGCCTGCAGAGCAGGACATCTGCAGGTGGCACAATTCATGTGGCATGACGACGTGCAAGATCTATTTTGCTTAAAAGGACGTAGTTTAAATTTTGTATTAATTTTTCATTTTTTATGTGTGCCTATTTTTTGCTTTTTTTCAGATCAACGGGGAGACTTGTCACCATTTTACCATGGAAATAGAAAAGGAGAAGGGAACTGGCATTTGAAGTACTAGATGATCACCTGCCATTTGCACAGGCTTACCACGTGGTAAGATGCAAAGTTTGGATACAATTTCATGAAGGGTGTGCTGCATAGAGGCAGGCATGCAATGTCAAGTTGATGTTTTGAGACTGTAGAATTATAAAGCAGGAGATAGCCTTATTCCACCCTCACTTCACAGATTATGCCTTCTGTGTGTGTATATAAGTATGTATAAACACAAACTGCGCTTGAATCAACTAACATGTTAGAAACCAATGCTAAATCTGCTTCGTGTCAAAGTAGCCAAAGCAATATTAAACCATCAGCAATTTTCATTCATAAAGCTGATTTAATGCAGTACCAATATACAGAAAGAAACACTAATTGGATAGCATACACATTTAAAGTATCTGTGCTAAATTGCCACAAGCAGAAAACAAGGATATGTTATGATCATATGTAAGTGTTCCCGCTTCACGCTCTGGCCTTTTCACTCTGAATCACTCCTGGCTCCTTGGAAGTTTTTGAGAAATAGGCTTCTGATTATTATGCAAGGATAAAATACAACAGGTACGCGCTGTTCTGGAACGATTTGTTTGATAAACCCGATAATATACTCTCATAAAACTTCGAGAATTCAGAGTGATCTTTTTCTGATGTGTAATTTAGCTACTCAGCATGTGCCATCCTGGTACGCAACGAATCAAATCACTTGTATTACAGATGATACTAACAAAAACTGTACTAGTTAATAAAACAGAATGGTTTGCTTTAAAAAAGCAGAATGACTGGTAGTTACCAACTGCTTTCCTGAAAGTGCTGTATAATGCTTATGAATAAAATAGGACTCACTCAATTTAAGAGACTTGCCAACTTGAGAAGTGTTGATAGTAGAGAAACAAATTAGCTTCCGTGTGTTTTGTGTCTTCAAAGTGAAGAACATTTTGTACAGTCACATTTACTTTCCTTTCTAATAGTTCTACCCAGCAGATTAATGTGATTGCTAATGATAGGGGTCTTTTCTATATTTATGTGTTGTGTGTTACCTCCATTAAGTAATTTTGAGAAAAGATTTCATACAATTAAGATTTAAAAAACCCAGCTAGAATTATTTAGAATGATTTGTGGTTCTTGCCCTTTGCAGTTTACTTTAAGTGAGTGGGTAAAGGATAAGGACTATTTCTAGGATCAGCTCCAAAGCAATAACAAATCTATCAAAGTGATCTGCATGGTCCTTAAGTTCAGAACCTCTGCATGGTTCTTAAGTTCAGAACGGTGCTCATGAAAGTCCTTGCTCACCTGTTGCTTTGCAGTGGTGACAACTGCATGTGGCCCTTCTGCTGGTTAGCTACACTGTCAAGAAACCTCATAAACAATGCACCATATTAAAATATTTAGAAAGTGCACTGAAGACAAATGACCTCATAAAGTCTGTGTTCGTTTCCCAAGGTAACCTGGGAGGTGCTTTAAAAGCAACCCAGAGGTATGAGAAGACCTGGGGCCCTCTGGGAGCCAGGGGGAGGGTGCTGTATGAGCACACTCATCGGTGGGGGTTTTGGGGTAAATTGTTTTTCACCAGAAATCCCACTGGAAAGCAAAAACTGGCCTCTAGTAAATCAAAACTGACATGTTGCAAGACAGGAATTAATTTCTACAGACTGGCGTTGCTTTTATGGATAGCTGTTTTGTTGGAAAGTTTATGATCAGCTGCAACAGCAATCCTTTAGCCTGTTTGGGTGAGATGCAAGAGCATTAATGCCACATTGGCACTCGGGGGGAAATACATCATCAAAAGCACATGCCGTAAGGGTAACTGCGAGGTAAGTATGGTACAGATGGATATGACAACATCTTTCTAAGAGGAGGTAGTCCATGCTGCTGAGATATTTGGAAATCTTCCTAATTACAGATGTTTCTGACAACAACAGTACTTGTAGCTGGATACTTCACCAGAAATAAAACTGCAGTATTAAGCAGCTGATCATTTTGCAAATCACCATCTTTTTGTCATCTAGTTTGGATCTGTTATTTGACAACGTGGGAAGTGACTCATGCCTTACTTTTTGCTTTCAGAACAGGTACTGAAGTTAGAATGTCCCCAGTGGGACTGTAATAAAGTACCTCATTTCTGAACATTTCACAGGCTCAGCCCAGTCCCAGTGCTTGTCAGTCCTTCTTTAAGGATGCAATCACCTAAGGGAAAATGCAATGATAAAGGACTTGTTTCTGCTGGCTCATTTTATATCCATCCTTTTGTTGGCCTTTTGAAATGTAGTATTATGCCAGAACTTAATTGCAGTGCTGTTAATTGCATGCAGAGCCATAAACACTGAGTTAATGTATTGCATGTGATTTTGTCTGTGTAAATGTCAATCGCAGATTACTTAGCTACCTTTTTAGACATCAAATTTGTGAATGTTTCTTAGGAAAGAAACCTTTGACAATATGAAGTCTTTTGAGCTACAGTGAGATTTAAGTCATGCAGAGAGCTTACTTCCCCCACTGCAAACAAACTAACATTGTCATGAAATTTTTAACACATAAGTCAATGATAGCTCATCTCTGCATAAGATTCAAATATATATACCTGTCAAAATTAATGAGGAATATTTCTTACGGGTTAGTGGTAATATTTTAAGAATGCTGACAGAAATAATTTCACAGAAAAGGTGAACTGAGCTACTCCAAATCCTGGCCAGATCTAAATATAACATTTGTAGATGTTTACTTCTGCTGCAATTTTTACTTCCGTCATCTTTGTAATGTGTTAGTGTCATTCTTTCACTGTGCTCATCTGATCATTGTATTTCCAAATGTAACAGCAGTGCTGTACTTTGCACTGCCCAGACCTGGTGGAGTTTCTAGGGAGCTGGTGTTCACATCCCAGGTACCAAACCGAATGTGCTGTGCATGGGGCAAAGGGAAATTTGCTTCACCCTGTAGGCATTGTAGGATTTTTAAAATCCATTTTCATTACGCATGAAGCAGGGTGGGGTACGTCAACACTTTCTGTCGGGATTGTCTTTTACTGGGAAATTAGCTTGCTAATTAAATGAAACTTTTTGGTGACAAGTGTTTGCTTTCTTCCAAAACCGAGGAGTCTTTTTGTTTGTTTGTTTGTTTGGTTTGTGTTTGTTTGGTTTTTTTGTTTGTTTCATTTTGTATCTAGAATTGAAATATAAAATATTGACAATGAAAACTCTTAATTCAAAACCTAGATTATTTTTATTTAGGAATGCTTCCTTTGGGAACAGCAGCACCACCAGTTTAGGACTGTCGGTTACTATCTCCTGTTATTTTAGCACAAGTTTGTATTCAGTGGCTGCTGCTGCTCTTGTCAGCAATGACCTGCCTCTGTGCTGGCCTCTAACAAGCTGCCAGGCTGCCTTCTTGGATTCCCTTCAGATCAACTGCTTTCCTGCAACATGGGTTTGCGAGGGGTTCCCCTCCTTTTTGGACCAGAAAGGGGCCAGGTACGTGCTGGGCTTTCTGCTCAGTTGCCATTTTCCAGCAAAGCCTTTTTTGAGGAGGTGCCTTCTAAATTATACACTGTACACAGCTTTAAGTACTTGTGTGCATAGAGCTCACAAGCATTTATGCATCTGGTTTCTCTCAAAACATAATTTTGTCTCTTGGGATGGAATTGAATACATTCCACTTCAAGTAATTTGTCAGGGAATTTCTATTTTTCATGCAAAGGAGGGATGCATTTTAATAGTTGTCTTCATGCATTCAGATCATTCCCATGGAAAGATGGAGCAAAACCAACACAGCAAACCCCGACTCTTAAATTTCTCTAACATTCTCAAATATTTGTTCAAAATTCACTTTGATCATTTTCCTGGCTCATTTAAGAACATTCAGATTTTGTCTGGGAAGCGTAATTTAAAATTAAACCTAAAAGACAAGATTTGGTATTTGTGCATGCACATATTCTTACTATAAAGCCTCATGCTTGTCTAATATGAGAACAGAAATACAGAAAGGAGGTTAAAATACACCCAATTATAAATTTCTTATTCAGGGAAATTCATACTATGGAAGCTGGTCTAGAACATGTAGTGAATTTGGTAAAATACGTAAGTAAAATGAACATAAGCAGGGGAGAGGGTGTTGATTTCCTCAGGTTCATCTTAACAAACTTTATTTATTTACCTGCCTATATAATTTGCCAGTAAAATCAGACCTAATAAGCCATCTTTAAGGCAACTGCTCGCTAAGTACTGGAATCTCCTGTATGGTCATATATGGCCCGGACTTTGGAGAAACAAGAAGTCAATCTTGTAGACATAGGAAGCTCACAAGATGTCCATAGGTAGGGATCAATCAAAATATTTGAAAAATTCATTGATCCTTGGTGTTTATTTGTGGTGCAGGTTAAGAGAGCATCAGAGGCGTGGGCAGCTGACAGGAGCCTGTCCCAGAACTCTGTCTGCAGCCGGAGTGGGAGCCTTCTGAGGCTCTAAACCACACACTAAAGGGATGGTAAAAAGGCACCAGGTGGATCGTGCCCAGAAGACACAATAAAGCTTCTAACACGACAGCCCTCGCATCCCTGTGCGGTGCCTTACAGAACGTCCCAAAGGAAAAACCAGCTGTGCTGGGGCAGTGCCAGAGCGACAGCACAGCAGCGGTGCAGATCTGAATGTGGGAATAATTTAGCATATAGATTAAATAATTTTGTTGAGGCAGAATGATGGTGCCAAAAAGCTGCTGCTTCTTGGAGGGAGCTGAGAGCTTTCTTCTCTTCTGACAAAAGTCCCATGGTATTTAGGTGCAGCAAGTTATTATGGTGCTTGGAGAAAGGGGATTTGACAATCATGTCAATTATGCTTCGTTTTGTGAGCAATTTCAGGAACATAATAGGGGTCAGAGAAGAGGACAAGTCTTGTTCCATGGTACGTTTAGTATGATGCTGCAGAAATACTTTCCTTTTTCCCTGCCCTCTCCTCAGTTAAAACAAAAATGCCTCATTAAAACACAGTAAAAGACACTGAATTTTTTATGCATCCATATATTTGCCATTGCTTTCTGTCTTCCTTGTGAGAGCTCAGACACACTGTAATGATTCAAATCTGTCCTTTATGTAACTCTATTTTCTTCAGTTAAATTAAAACAGGGGAATTAGCCCCTTTGATACTTCTCTTCCAAAGCTGGTTGGAAGTGTTGTACATGTGCAAAATGAGGTTTTAAATGGAAGGGGAATGACTCATATTAATTTAAAACCCAAACTAAAGAGATAATTGCATATACTATAACTTCTGTTATGATGAGGTCATAAGTGATTACATAAATTTTAGAGTTCACATAATTTTTTTTAAACATGTTTAGGGTTAAATCCTGTCCTGGCAGGGATGGAAAGTGCAGAGGCATCCTGCCTCTTTGGCAGAGAGCCTGCTGCCGGCCAGACTAAAATTTATAGGGGTGGGCTCAGGGATTTGCTGAGGAAACATTTCATTGTTTATCCCAGACTGCTCACTTACTCAGCCAATCTTGCCACTTTTTGACTAATAAGATAATTATCCCTTCCTCCTTAGAATTTCTTGGGTTTTGGGTTCAGATTTGCCCTCTGAAAGCCAAAATGCTTTCCCTATTATTTCCCCCTCTCCTCTTTTTTTTGACCAAAGGTTATCTCTTAGATTTAAAAAAAAAACAATTCCTAATGAGGACTAGCAATATTTGCTGTAAATACATTTTCTATATGAACTGCAGAAGAGAGGCTTGGTTCTGTGGACATCCAGATCCCAATTCAATTAGACTTACTGGATTGATTTGAATTACAGTGGTAGCCTTAATTAGTAACAACTGAGGAAAAAACTGTTATGCTTTGTATCAACAAGCCTATATTCCAAATGCCTTGGCAAAAGCAGATAGGTGGCTAAACCATCATACAGGGATGATTCATGCAGCTGGCTGACAAAATTGTAGCAATGCTGCATGATACTATTTATTTTGAAATGTTATATACGTTGGACTCTCATTTCATCTTAACACAAATCATTCAGTCTTGCCAATACTGACGAACAAAGCATTTTTTCAAAAGTAAAGGTCTTTTTGAATGCTTATGCTTAGTTCTTACCAAATTCAAAGTTCTGAAAATAAAGGAACAAAGCAAGATCTCTCCCCAACCCAAAGCCTGATGTTTTGTATGTACCAGAGTAGTTTTGTTTTAAAGGCAGAGCTTAGATTTAAAATGTCTCAGTAGAGGGGCAGTTTCTTTTATGGTCTTTACAAAGCTTAGTGTAACAGCAGCTCTGATATTTTCTTAGGTCTTACTCATATTACTAGAAGTATTTCTGTGCTCTTTACTAAGTTACCCTGTCTTCAGTCTTGGCTTTTCCTGTTTGCGGCAGATACCTAGGGAACAAATCAACTAAACATGTTTCAGTGACTTAGAAAGGCATGTTCCCATCATTTGGCATTCAGACCTTCCACTGACATAAAAAGAAATTTTGCTTTTAGAGAGATGTCAGCGTGACAGCTCTTACAAAATAAAACTGATCATCTGCTGCTGCTGCAAGATTTTTTTTTTCCGTAATAGAAAGATTTAGTTCAAATAAGTGTGTCCTGCATGAAATCACATTTCTCAGCTGGGTGTTAGGATGAGGACTCGCTTGTTCTTTTAGTCCGGGACATTATGTCACCCTATGTGTCCTGTCTCCTCCTGAATAGCATTTGTTAACTCCTGTGATGCCACGACAGGTGCCTTCAGCCCCCTGGCCCAGCACAGTGCTGGGCTGAAGGCCACTTGCTGGCACCTGCCTGTGGGAGGGTGTCAGGGACCTCGGGAGGTCCTTGCTCTCTTTTTCAGCCTTTGCTTGGATCTGGGGCAAGTGATGAGGCTCTTCTATTGTTGCGTTTCTGGATTTTGTTTTTAGGAGGTGGGATGGAAATAGTAACATCCTGGGGATGTTTGGTATGGAAATAAGGAGATACTAGTTTGTTTGACTGGGTGGCGTGGTTTGGTCTGGGTTGCCCACTAAACAAATCACAGATGCTCTCTTTCAATCTCTCTCTCCCTTCCCAGCAGAGAAGGACACTGGGCAGGGAAGTTCCTTGGAACTAAAGAGCATGTACAACACTTCAAGCTCTGATAGGGATGGTCTTATAAAGTCACACAGTAAATAGATACATGTGTTCGTCTCAGCCATTTCTGTTTTCTGTTGCAATTTGTTATACATTAAATCGATTTTTCTTGCTGCTTTTTCTTGCAAATTCTCTCATTAAATTAAATAGTCTGAGAGGAATAGCCATTAAATGTTCATTCCTTATTAATAAAGTGGTTTAAAATCTAGGTCTTTGAGCACTTCCCTAATTAATTGTGTAAAGCTGGGTACAAAGTTAACAGGGAATGAAAGAGTATTACTTCAGGGAGGTGCTTTACAATAAACTAGCAAGCTATCTACCAAGCAGTGCAGAAGCTGTTAAGACCTTTATGTTCTTACAGGCTAAAGGTGAAGAAGTCTCTTTCCAACAGCAGCTGTGATGGGAGTGAAATCTCTCACGGTTACATCCTGATTATAACCCAATGGGATACCAGGTGAGCTCCAAGTTATTCAATACTGATAATATTTCTGTGTCCATTGCACAACTCATATGTCCTGTTCTGACTTCAGCCTCCTCTTCCATCCCTCTCCTTCTCCAAAATTTTCAACATCTCCTTTAATAAGTGTGAAAAAAATTCCTCTTGGGCATTTTGGGTTCTGCTTCTCATGTGGCCAAATATTTGGTGTCCCCTCTTTTGTGCACCTTCTCAGTTGTGGACATTGCATTTCATTGGAGATTTTCTATGACAAGTCCCTTTCATTGCCACTGTGTCCAGCTATTCTATTTCCCACATTTTAAGAAACTTTAATACTTGACATCTTGCAGTTTTAAAATCTATGTTACTCTGGCAATTGATTTACATAATTGAGCAGTTCCCAATATTATTGACTACCTCACTAGTTTTTAATGTTACTATGAATTTTATTAATGATCACTTATATCTGATTTTAAATGCAATGTACAGCAGCACTGAACTAAGACAGATATTTACATTTAAATTTATACTTTAAGATCTATCAGTTCTATAATTTTAATCCATTTAGCACAAACTTTGTTGTGTAGTGTTATAGTGCTCTTTTCAGTTAGAGCATCTTCTGGAAGCGAATCAAATGAGATAAAGAATTTCATTGCATGAGTACAGCCAAGTTTGTACTTTAATAGTAAGACAACTTTAATTTTGTTTGAGAAGACCCATTTTCCATACTGCCATGTACATTGGAAATAAGCATACTCCTAAGTCCTAATGCTTTATTGATTGTGTCTCATTGTACATATTTTGATTTTGGTTTTTGCTCTTTCCCAGAGCTGTGGAGCTCCATGCGATTCAGCACGAGAAGGGCACAAACTCTGCTCTCTCAAAGCTCCCAGGGCAGTGTAGAACATGCACAATCTTCTGACCTGAGCACAGCACGCTGTGGTACCCAGATGTGTTTCACCAGGTGAGTTTGCACTCATGCCACTCCCCAGGCACCACTCAGTGTTGGGCAGCAAAAACACACAGCCACTGCAGCAAAGCAGGCTGTGATTATATCAGTGAAAGGCTCAGACCTGTGTTAGATATATACTAAGGATTACCTTTTTTTCCCATTTGGCTGAAGTGAGAACTGTATAGATTTGTTGTTCTGAAATGGGGCAAGGAGAAAATGGTGCTTCTGAATTCTAAAGATTTCAGCTCCTTTTAAACAACCTTTTATCATAAGGGAAACTAGTACAGTAAAGTTGTGTCTGAGCTTAAGGATCCTGTTTGGGCCTCTCTCTTTTCCCCTTCCTTCCTTTCTAATGCTTTAATATCCCGAGAGCGCAAAAAACACTTCCATCAAGAATGTGCCTGGCACTGACTGAAAGTTTCTGTAACTAGAAATAAAACTACAGGACTTGAAATGTCTTATGACAGAACAAAGCAATCCATCAGTTTATAAAATGGATTTTATTATTTGGTCACCTGCAACAGCAAGGGATTGGACTGAATACCCCAGACTGTCTTTCCAGTCCTGTGTCCTATGATTAGAAATGTAGGAAGCAGCAAATATGTACTCCCTGTTTCTGCAATGATTCTTTATTGAACTCCAAAGTCAGTGAAAGACCTATTGTGCTGATAATCAAAATCCTTGCTATTTCCAGACCAACTTCTCACAACGGCTGCACTTCACAAGAGCAGTGAAACCGCAGATGAAGATTTGTGGGACCACTAGGGTCATCTAATACACTCTCTCACAGTTACAAGCTCCATGTTATACATCATTTCCATAAATATATGAACACAGAAGATAAAATTGAACTATGGAACTAACTCCTGTTTGCAGTAAAGGCAAAGACCGAGCTTGTTTTATGCAGAATTTACTACAGAATATTACTCCTTTGGTCCATTTTTTTTTTGCCCTTGCTCCTACTCACTTTCACAAATCCAGTTTTGAAGTCTGTTCTGGCTTAGATGCTCTGGAGAGGATGGGAGAGAAAGAGACAGCCGTTACTGGTGACACTCGGGTAATACATTTCCAGATCCAGGCTAGTCCCTTGGCAGTTAAGTGTCAAGAAATGGGGATGAATGAAACAGATTAGTATGGGGTGAGATTCCCAGGTGGTATAAATTGGCATAGCTTTTTTGGGCAGCTTTGCTACTAAATGAAATTGTTTTTCACCTCTTGAAGATGTGAACCACAAATTGAAGCCAGTATGAAGATCGAAAAATAAATAAACCCCATATATTCACTGTTTTAGTTTCAGAGTTTAGCCCAAACCAGTCTTATTATGAGGTCTGTTATTTATTCACTTTTTTTTCCTTGGCATCTGTCTCTTAACAGACAACACCGAATACTTGCAATTTCTAAGGACTTTCTAATTAAAGAAAGATGTAATTTCATTGCCTCTTTGCTCCCTAAAAAGTAATAAGGAGAAGAAATCCAGTGTGAGGCAATGCAATCAACCATCTCCAGCATCCCATTATGAAAACTGCTTGAATAATTCACTTGTCTCAAGTGTTGTTATTAGATCAGCTGTCAGCAGCCCAGAGATCATGAGGAAGGGCAAAAAAATTCCCACCCAATCACTTCTTTCTCTGTACTGTCATAGCAAACTCCTGTTTCCCTGCAGATGCTGCAGCTGCCGCCCAGGAGTGAAACAGAAATATGGTGCCATGTGGGTAGCAAAAATGGTAAGATTTCCGCCTGATGTTATTGTATTTAAAAAAACAAACAAACAAAAAGCAACCCACCCCCCAAAAAGCACGGTTATCTTTTCCACCTTCCTGAGGCAGTAACACTCCTGATGACAAGCAGTGAGGCCAGTCCTTTTCACTGATCAGATTGATTGCAGACACATTAGCCATGCAGATCAGATGCTGCAGTCCTGTTGCATGTGCTGCTCTCATTCAATCCATTAAAACTCCTGAATTTTCCTGACAGGCCTACGTACATGTTTTGGTAGAGAAATACATTACAGAGGGCTGAGCAAGGGAAAAGAGTAAGTTTCCTACCCTTTAGACTGAAGCATCCTGTGGCAAGAAGGTGTTTTGATTCAATTTCCCAGTTTGAGAATGTGGTAGCAATATATAGCTGTTCCTTAAAATGCTGATTTTTGCATTGATCTCTTTGGACCTGAAGACTGCCAGGGAGCTTTGCTGTTGTGTCTGTAACTCACATTGCAAAAGATATTTTGTTTTCCCAAAATTTGCCTTTTGGGGATCTTACAAAGTAAACAGCTAATGCTTTCAAAGTTTGGGTGCCCACATTTTGTTGACTGAGGAAAGCCAATAGAAAATTCATGTTGATAATATAAAAAGAGCCAGTAGCCCTTTTCCATATAAAAATTGCCTTGAGAATGCACATGGATTACCAATTAATTTTTAGAAATCCCTATCTATTTAGTTCCCTAATCTTCCTTTCACCCAGCACCCCAGGAGTGCAGTTTGAGGATTAGGGAACCAGCAGCTATTTCACAGCTATGTTCAAAGACCAATTTGTACCTCCATGACCTGGTGCTATTGACAGTGTTGGGGCTCCAGCAAGCACCCCTAGACTGTCTGCTTTCATTTGTTGTGCATTTGGTGGGTAAATGATATTTCAGAGCTAGCACAGAAAAAACACTGTAGGCCAGTGTTTACCGAGAGTCTGAATGGATCAGAAATAAATTTCATAAGGGAAAAGAGAAGTAGGGATAGATATTGAGAACTTTATTCTCTCCAGAAGAATGTGTTAATCCTGGTAGTACCTCAGATGAGCACCTCCTGGAATGGGATATGACATCTGGTGGGCAGTGTAATATCGGTTCCTTTCTTAATTTCTCAAAATCATTGACTGAAATTGAATGAAGATTCAGAACACATCTGTCAGTGTGAACCTAGACCACTCCTAAATTTGGGAGACAGAAGATTGTAATAGATTTTGTTCAAACTGCTACAAGGATAAGGGGCATATGTAAAGTTTTGGACTGCAAAGATCGGCATGGTTTAGAGAATCCCTCAATTCCCAAGTAGCTCCTTGGCATTATTGTTTTCTTATCAGCCACATCTATATTGTGTATAAATTGCTTTGGGATCCTTGGGGTGAAAGGCTGTAGATAAGTATAAATTACTGTGCTGCCTGTAATTATTTTGAAGTGGTGATTGCTGGGCCATGCTTTTTATTTGTATTGTGGGGGGTTACGATTCTAGTATAGAGATATGGCAGCTTCAGAACTGGAGAAGAAATACGTTCTGAGGCTTTGATTTATGTTTTTCTATTCTACTCTTTGAACATAAGTAGGAGGGCAAGAAAGAGAGCATGAACGTTTAGTGAACGTGCTCCTGCAGTGCAATTCATCTTTGAGACTGAAACAGAAGGTTTATAAACTTGGTTAAGCAGGGTCCAGTTTCTCTGCTCTTTTTCTTACACCGGCTGGAAGACAAATCATGCACTTTAATAAAAAGATATTTTCAAAATGATTTCAAAATGATTTTGAAAATATACTGCAATCAAAATAATGGCTGGATTATGTGTTTGGAGCTAGTGTCCTTTATTGTGTGTGCAGGATGGCTATGTTGTGTTTATCTCAGAAGTTATAATGAACAGCACTCACCTACAGGTTTTATAGTTGTCACTGAAACCTTCATTTGAGGCCTTCAGCATACCAATAAGCATAAATTTTGGTATTTTACCTAAGATGAGAGCAGGATAATATAATTTCTGGATTTAATTATTAGAAGATTGCAAATTGCTGGAGAATATGTAACTGCGCATGAGAGTCGGTTGTTCTTGATAAATTCCCCCCAACACTGTGAGTCCTGCAGGTCTTCAAGAGCTCTCTGGGACTAAAATGTTCACAGCCAAGAGAAAGAAGAACCATTCCAATCTCATATCTTCTTCTTTGGTTAGTTTAGGCATTGTGATATTTAATGTAATTTCCATTGGAACAGTCCGTGATTTGTTGCATAGTACAGGAGCGGATGATCAACACTGTTTTTCCTCACATGGTGTTCTACTTTTTTATAACTGGAATATAAAAAGGATGCTAAAGTATAAGGAAATGATTTCTATGCATGTTTAAGTGATATTGGAGTGAGCAGCTGGCAGTAACATTGTGTCTCATGAACAAGGTCATATTTCCTAACTAGTTGGAAACAATACTTGATGTCACTAGAACTCACTGATGTGTATGTGTGAAGGTACACTGGTACATGGCAATGAGATGCAAACATCTCATAATTCTACCAAAAGGAAATAAAATTTTCACAATGATTTTGGGCAGCCAAAACTTTCACAGCTTGTCAGCTGAAGCACGGCAGCAATCATGGTGGCTGAGTAGCGTGGGCTTGTGACTGACACACTTGTGACTGAAAAGAAAAAGAGACATAAAGGGATTTCAGATATTTTCTTATTGAAAATCTAAAGAGCCTAAGAAATGTTCCACATGAAAGAAGAGGACTGTCTTCCAGGAACATGTTAAGCAGCAGCATTTATGGCTGCAGCAATAGCGGTCAAGGGCATAACATGGCCAAGTCTGGTCCTGGACTGCAAGCCCACTATCCTCTTCATAGGCCTACAGTAGGGATTATGTCTAAAATGTGAGGTTTATCTCCTCTTTCACTCTTTCATTACTGGTTCTTTGGCCAAGTTCTTCCTTCAAATTCCTGTGGTCTGTCTTCTCCCACCATCATTAAAATAGTTGTTTAAGCTTTTCCCCCCCATCACTTTCCTTGTACCATCTTGCATTTTCATTTAGTGAAGCAATGATTAGATATTGTGCAGAATCCTGAATTCACCAGGTAGGATCACTCTCAGATATCAGCATAGCTGAAAAAATCTGCTGGCAGCTTGCATGAGGCTGCTGCTTTTCTCAGGTTGCTCTCTCTTGCCTGAGAGATGGGGAGACAAAGCAGTGACCTCAGAAAAGCCACCTTGGAAATTCGAGCTAGGGTCCTTCTAACAGGGTTGTTTGCTATCCTAATCTTTCATCCTGTTTAATTAAAATGATGGCTTTTGCCATGACAATGAAACATGTATACAAACTATGCCCAACCAATAAATTAATACTGTGAGGAAAGAATAAACCAGAAGATTAATCACTAATCTGCTGTTTTATGCATGTGGCAATGAGTTAGAGCCGTCTTCAGCATCCTGGGAGTCTTGTAAAAATATCTTTAAAGTGGGGAGACAGGAATACATGTTTTGTGGGGAAAAGAAACTTTGGCTTGGCTCTGGGGGTTGGACTAGATGATCTCCAGAGGTCCCTTCCAACGCCATATCATTCTGTGATTCTGTGTGAGGGGCAGAAAAAGCATCTTTTAATTTCTGATGGCAACCGCTCCTTGTTGCTTCTTAAGCAAACCACTCTGCAGTGTTTTAGGGAAAGCATTCATTTGATTGTAGATTATCTTCCATCTGTAAAAAAAAGAACATGTTATGTGCTATTAGATTTAGACTGAGGGAAGGAAGGGAGAGTTTTGGTCTGTTGTTCAGTAACATTGAAGCATAATGTTGGGAATAATCATGGATTCAGTATTATTCTTTTAAATTTTTTTTTTCTTACACCCACAGGTGATAGCATGCCTCTAAAATTTTGCTTAGGTTTGGATTAACCCAGATAGATGAAGGAAATGGGTGTAAAGTAGCCAATTTGCTTTCTCTTTTTTTGCTGTTGTCATCGAACATTTCTGTTTTGTTTAGTCTGGAAAGCATCTTTCTTTCCTGCAGCCCCTGAGATCTAACATAAAAACCCCCATCCCACCCCATCAGTCTCCATAGCTACAAACTATTAATTAAAACTTCAAACTCTTTAAATATGTGAACTTTCTTTTTTTTATTTTTTTTCATTCCTGCTTTACTGCCAGCTATTTCAGGATGCTACTTCTACATACAAACATCTCAGGGTAAAATTTCTCAGTGCAACACGATAGCTCAATATGAATTTTGCTTCCGTGTGATACCTAATGCAGCTCTCCCAGATGCAGAAGGAATTGCGTGGTAACTTCTTCATGTTGAGGGGGCAAAGAATTTGATCAGATCAAGTTCTGTGAGAGTAAGCTTGACGAAGCCTTGACAAGTTTTCAGGGCTACCTATTAGGTACACAAACACTTGGAAAGCTGGACTGACTCTCAGTGTGGGAATTCTTAAAATGCTTCAGAAGTTTAGCTACTAGCTGGGGCCTGATCTTTAAAAAAGGGGGCTGCTTCTGGGTATCTTGTTATATATACTGAAAACAAGGGAGAGGATCCTGCTTAGACAAAAAATCATTGGTCTTGCTTGTAATTTCATTCAAGCTTGCGTCCTAATCTTGAAACTTCAATAAAGCCCCTCTGGACTGTGGATTTTGGTTACTGTCTCAGAAATACAATGCTCAGGTCTATCTTCAGGGAGCAAGAATGTTCCTGGAGGCGCAGCCCAGGACAGGGCTGCAATGTTCTTGCAGATTGAGTGTTGTGCATGGGGTTCAGCATTTTCCATGGCAAGCAAGATTTTAAAGTTTAAAGAAGCATAAACTTGTACAGAAAGACCCTTCACACTACTTTTGGCATGTCTGCAGTATTTTGTGGCAGCTCCTGAGGGCTATGCAATGAGACTGGGAACATGGCTACGTTCACAGGCAGGGAGATGGTTCGCTGTGTTCTTCTAAGTCTCCACGCGTGCAAAAACATTACTCATGCTGTCGCTCTCGCATGGTAGAAACATTGAATCCTGTTAGCAGTGTGAGTAATAGTTATGCATGAAATTAAATCTACTTCTCAAATCAGTCAGGTTTGCCTTTTTCTTTTTATAATGCAATAGCTTCTGCAGATGGAAGGCTACATGAATGCAGTAAGATGGAGCGTAGTGCTCCCAGGGTCTACACTGGACTTGATGTGAGATCGAAGATTTGTTCTTCTTTCCTGAAGTTCCTCATGTGTAAAATGTATGCATCTGTTAATATTCTTATTTATTTATTTATTCATTTATTTTCCTACACTTTTCTGCATTTTCTGGCTGGTTTGTAAATGCAGTGTGAATGCTGGTATATTCACACTGAGTAGAGTATAACTTTGATCTGTGGGGCTTAAGGAATGACCACAGAGTAAATAGGTAATCAAAATGAAACGAGAGTTTTGGGCAGTAGTGTGCTAAAGTAAATTAATATAGTTTGGTGGCCATAAATGTTTTTTTGCATAATTTTGTTTTGTTTTCTTAAATAGTATTGGCTGTTACTCCAAAGCCTCATTTGAAAACGAAAAGGACCAAAGGTTGCTCTTTTCTAATTCTCTGTTTGAGTCTGGTAACAGGCATACACAAAACAGACTGAAGGGATCCTTAAGATGCTCTTTACTTCTGCCACTGCTCGTGATTCATCAGAATTCATTCAGCAGCCCTGAGAAACCTGCTAAGGGGTGCACTGTGAGGTACCGCTCACAAAGTCACCTGCTGTCTGTGCAAGTTTTTGCAGGCAATGTGTTCAGTTCATTCAGGCACAGACCCATATTCTCTTGCCCCTGTTTACAGTTTTCTCAAAAATTGATTGCTTCTCTTCCCTGGTAACAAGGCAGTTGTACGTAGTCTTTTTTTTACTTCCATCGCTTCTCACGACACACTCCCCATACTGAGTCAGTGATATGTAGATATATTAGTGATCCTATTTTCATGACATCCCCCCATGTTTGCAGGCAAAATCTAGTCAGAATAATTCATTATTATGGTAAGAGGGAGGACTTATTTCTTCTTCTGGCTGTAATTTCATGCTATTTACCTTCACTTTTATAGAAAACTAATGGAAGGAATCTTTGTGCATGTACCAAAGTATTTTAGTATACCTTTTGTTTCTAAAAAGAGGTACAAATATTTCATCTGAATATTTTCTATTAAAGTAAATGTAGTGAATAAGAGCAAAAGGTAATCATAACAAATGTACCTGTATATTTTGTGAATGTTGGCTTGTACAAATGAGGAACATCTATATTTGTTTCTTCATCCAATACATTGGACTGCATATTATAAATTTTAAGTATGACTTTCAGCAATGGAGTGAATTCTCCTTGGTTTTGTTCAAAATACAATTAATGAACCACACTGAGATGCTTAGAAAACGTCCCTCAAAACCTGAAGATGGTAAGCTGTGAGGGAATTTTGGGGTGGTAAGAGGAGTGGAAATACATACAGTGAGTAAGACAATACCTTGCAGGGATAACGCAGTGTTTTCCCAGTCAAAGGAACTGGCCGCTCTGAGGATTCCTTCATTCCAGTAACCAAACACTGACATTGTGAGTTAGCAGAGCAGCAGCAGTTCCTGGCACTGCAGCCGGACTGAAGCCTGGCGTCTCACTGATCTGTTGAGTCTGTCTGAAGTTATGCTTTGCTTGAGGGAATTCTCCTTCACGTTCCCTGCATCAGCTGCGGTGAGGCTGCCGGCTGCAGGGCATGTGGGGGTGTGCATGTGTGTACACGCGTGTGTGCGTACCGCTGCATCACTCTCCTCCAGAACAGCTTTTCCTGGGGTACCTTGAGCCGTGTGTTAACTTGCTGGCCATGACAGCGGCGTACGATAGCTGCTGGCCTTTCCATTGACAGCTCTTTGGGGTGAGAGATGAGAAACAGAGGATTTTTGCACAGCCGACTGGAGGGAGACTATGCCCTGTTTCCGTTTCACGCAAGCCCAGAGTCGACACACAGTGCAGCTCCTTGTGATTAATAATTCTGAGGAAGCCGGCAGCCGAGCAGAGATCCCCAGTCAGCCTCCCTTGCGGTATTAAAACTTCTTCGTCCATAAACAGAGAAGTCTGTAATCTGATTATGAACTGGTGTGAGTTAGAAATTGAGTTCACTCACGTCAATAGCTGCCAATGTATGCAAACATAGAATTAGGCCCTGGGTATGTTGAAGAGCAGAAAGAGTAAATTTTATGTACTTGCGTAAAACAGAAAAGACAGCAAACAGCTATAGGAAATCGTGTTGTCATGTAGTATAAATGATTACCAATGTACACTTTAATTTTTTATTTCTCAGAACAGTGATTACACAATGTAATTCACGAAACGTGACTTAAAAAGTGAAGAAAGGGTTTGTGTTTTTTTATTTTATTTAAAGAACGTAAGGTTTAGAAAGCAAACAAGCAAGCAAGGGGCAGGTAAATGTGTGTCCAGGGAACTATATCGGGAGTTACTAACAGCAGGTTACTGCAGGACTTGAATAGTGATCAGGAACCTCTGGGAAACGCCACCTTCAGCAGCAGATCCGGTTGCCCGTGGCCACTCACTGCGTCTGGGCAGCCGAGCAGGCAGGGTTTTCTATCAGTAAGAGGGATTTTCTTTTTATTTAAACTTTCTGGATAGTTTAATCAATTTTCCTGGCTGATCTTGTTGATTTCTCACTAATTTTAAATATTTCAAGAAGGAGATTCACTCAGTGTGCTGAGAGGCTGCTCCGACACCAGCAGGTACCACCTGCTCTATTGGAGTACGTAACAGAGGCATCTGCTCACAGCTCTAATATTCTCCAGCATATTTTGGTAATCACTCAGTTATTTAATTGCACCCTAAAGGCACAGAAATTTTTGAAAACCTCCTTGCAGGGCTAACATGGATACTTGCATTCGCAGTCAGCATCCAGGGTGAACTGCATTGTGCTAAGCAGCCAGTTCCCAAAGAAGATTACACACTACGGAGGATTACCAGCTGCATCGAGGAACGGGAGGGATGGCAGTGAATGACATCACTGGAGGGGGAAGCATCAACGCTGGAGGATTTCAGTCAGCATGTTTTGGAATCCCACTCTATCGATCTAACTTGTTTCTGAGATATTTTATAATGAAAAACGATGCACTTACAGAGTCATTACAACTCCCGATCACCCTTGTTAGGTTCATACTCCAATTAGGTTCCACCTTGTGAGAGCGGGAGGTTAATCAGCAAAATTTATACTTTCTAGGAGTAGATACATTAAAATTTGTAGTAGTTCATTTAAAAACAATGCCAGCAAATTATTGATCTTATCTCTGCCTTTGGCAGCTTTTTTACCCAAGCTGCCTTTTCTTTGTTATTATAAGGACGAGATTTCTGTCTTAACTTAAAGCTGGTTTTGGCGGCTCGCGTAGAAGGCCAGCCACTGTGAAGCATAAAATCAAGCATAAAAACTTTACGCAAAGTTCTCACAGGAGCTTATAAAAATCCACAGATACTTAATCCAACTAAAAATATTGTGAGTTCATTCTTTTGGCTAAAAGTAGCTCCCATCTGAGATTGTTAAACACAAATATATTTCAAGATGAAGAATGAATCCTCCAGGTTGCCTCAGCTTGCTTGGGCTCATGGTACCAATAACTTGAAGCCATCATTTTCTTTTCAGTATGAATGTTTAGGTGCAAGACAGCGTATGGTGAAAGTTAGACTGTTAGTCCTTTTCCCAAACAGCCATTTGCTTTTTCCCTCCTCCTCAATACCAACCAAAGAACCTTCAAGTCGAATCATAAGTCTCGTTTTTCTGTGAGCTTTTTTCCCATCTGTATCCATTAGGTTTCACTCCTGCCTGCATATGAGGGAGGGAGGTGAAAGAGCACTGCTGAGCCCCTGATATGCTTGCTAAATGTGTTTTTTATTGCTCAAAACCCAATAAATCCGATAAGGTGAAGGAGGCTAATGTGAGCAAGTCCTGCAGCTAGAGGCCAGCCCGGATGCCACACTTGCAGTGCCCAGAGGTGACTGCGTCTGGGCCAGGAGAGACCCTCTTGCTGGGCCTTTACTCTGCATTTGGCTTCCATTCGAAATGACATTTTTCTGGGTGCCACTGGGGTAAAAGCTGTCTGAGTGCTTTCCCACCTTGGAGGGAACGTTTATACCCAGGGCCAGTTCCCACACAGGGCAGCTTTCTGCAGGCTGAGCAGAGTAGCAGCAGAGGACTCACCAGCATAATCTCTTTTGCCATCCCTTTGCAGTAATATCTGGCTTTGAGTCTGAGTTAAAACGTGCAAAATGAATTTTGTCTTTGGAGATATCAGATTTGAGATAATTTAAAGCAGATTTCCTTCCAGGAAATTCAAATCTTCTGAAAATGAACCCCGTGAGCTGAGGAGGACATCTGAATTCACCATGAGATTTGCAAGCACAGCTCAAGATCCATGAAGTCTTCCTGGAGTACGAGTTGAGCTGTGAGTACAGCAAGCTCTCAGCCTTCCCCCTTTGTCCTTCCCTTGTAGAGTGAGATGGACCCTTGACTTGCACCTCCAGGCCTGGACACAGGCACCTCTGGGCAGGTGCTTGGAGGAGATGAGTGCCCACCTGCTCTTTCTTCATGCCACTCTAAGCACAGCTTGAAGTCTTTGACAAAACTTTTTCTGTTTTCTTACATCCCTACTTTTTTGACACACGCTTTGTACATTTTCTTCAAATTACCTAAAAAAAGGGGGGG
>JAOXJM010000079.1:8884527-8899861 GCA_026413425.1 Tringa solitaria
CCCCACTCCCCGCCACCCTACCCCGTGCCCGCCCGGCGCCACCGGCAACATGAACCAGACGGCGACGGTGTCCCACCACGTCCAGTGCCAGTCCGCCCGCGCCGTGAAGGTAGGACCGGCTCCCGGGCACCGGCGGGGCGAGCGGCTGCGGGGCTCGGCCGGTCCGTCGCGGGGCTGGGAGCGGAGCCGGGGGGCGCCTTGCGGGTAACTTTGCCCGGGGCTTTCGCTCCGCTGCCGGCGGCGGCGACACCTCCAGGTCCCTTCGCGGGTCCCTTCCCGAAAGTTTGCCCTGGAGGAGGAGGTGGCTACCGGGCACGGAGCTGCTTGTTGCCTCCCTAAGCGTTTCTCTTGTAGTAACGGCGGGGCTACAGGCTGCGGCTGAAGAACACAGAGTGAAAAATCGGCTTGTGAGTCGTGGTGCTGCCGGTGCCCGGTGGGAACGGGGCAGGACGGTACGAGACAGAGCGTTTGCTGGTCTCGGTGCCCTCAGGGATGAGAGATGCGTGTGGGCGCTGTGAGCGGGCGGTGAGGAGGGTGGTGCGGGAAGACCCTGGGATAATAGCGGGCTCTCGCCTTGCCTGCCTTCTTCCCCAGCCTCTGACACCATCCTGCCTTGGCATTGATTGGAAACTACTTTCTAACGGAGGTAACTGGGCTCTACAGTGATAAAATGAAATCCCTAAACGGATTTGTATTCACTAGGAAGTATCTCTGCAGGAATAAGTGGGTTTCCCTGAAATAAAATAATAATGCAATCAGTGGCTGTATTTGATTATTGATTCTTAGTTCTGAAAATACCTCAAGAAATTTTATACCAGCTATTTCGTTTCATAAAATGCTGTGAAAATGCTGAAAAGTTCACTTTAGTGCTTTGATGTCGGTGACTCAGGGCTGCCCAGTGCCAGTTGTGAGCAGGTTCGTGTGCGGTGAGAAAACCTGCTGGGGCTTCGCTCCGTTTGTGGGCGAAGTTGGAGAGTTTGGGGTTCGTTTGTCTTCTGAGAAGGAGCAGCCGAAGAAGCAGCACATGGTGATAGCAAATTGTCGGTTGGGCTTTATCCAGTTAGTGCTGGGAATAAAAATCATGACTTAGAGCTGAGGCAGGAGGGGATTAAAGGTATAAATCTAATATTAGCACTGTCATTTTTATATAGGCCGCATTACACTTTGCAGTGTTTAATCAGTGGTGCAGAATGTCTGTAGGGTCGGGGACGAGGTGGAGATTGACCTGTGGCTCTAATGACCGGCTGTGTGATGGGTAACCGTATCCATTACACCATAAACGGCTGGTTAGTTCATGCTCAAATGGGCAAGGTCATTGGAATTGATGAATTACAATTGCCCCGGCCCACTTCAAAGAGTCAGCATATATAATATTAAATTGCTTAAAACCGTTTCATCCTCTCTAGGTCTGTCTCTGAAAGTACCCGAGAACAGAGAGCAGTGTGGTACTTGCTCTGGGAAGTATTCCCCTCTTACATTTGGGACAGCCAACGCTAATTTTTCAGTGACAGCAACATTTATTAAATTCATTTGACTGGACTTCTAAGCCAAAACAAGAACAACAACCAATATCAATATGCCATTAAAAAAAAAAAAGACCCAGACGAGTCAATAGTCTTCAAAAAGAGAGAACATGAATCAGAGCCTTCTAGACATGAGTCCATTTTACAACCAACACAGTAATACTGATGCCATTAGAAAACTGTCTCATTTTTCTGCTCTTAATTTAATGTGTCAGGTGTAAAATGTGCTTTATAAATAGTTTCAAGTGCTTCCATGGTAGGCAAATGGATACTCCATGAGAAAATATTTATGACCGTAGGTGAGCAGTAACTGCCCTATGGTAATGAGAACCTCATATTGGAAATAACTTCAAAAATAGGTTGTTAGTGACCAGACAAATATAAATTGCTTATTAATCATAACTTGTCAAGAAACAGTTTTAGTTTCAGCAATTATGAAAAATCAAGAAAAAAGGTGGCAGGAAAACTTCACACCTACTGGAATGAGATCTATGAAAACGCTTCTCTTGTCTCTTTTTGTTATACTTTGTTTCTTTCCAGCACAGGGACCCATGATATCTCAGCCCCTGTCTGTTCTGATCAATGAGATGTTACTTCTCAATGTTTTTTGGATCAGGTACTCTCTGCTCTGTAACGCAGAATAAACTTTTGAATCCCCATAAGAAAAAGTAGAATGATCCTCTTGTCCAGTAAATTGAACCGTGCAGACTTTATCGATGATGGTTCCTGCTTTGAAGCAGCCTGGGACTGTGTGTGTGTGTGTGGGGGGGGGCTGGTGCCCAGACCTAGGGACATGCCATCCCTTTCTCACATCCATCTTTGGAGGGAAGGGTGCAACTTTTTGCATCCCTGCGCGCTGAGGACTGAGTGCACTGCATCCGAAGCGGTTTTGGTGGATGGAGAAACAAATTAACAGAGGAAATCCAATATAAAACAAGAAAAAGAGCCCGAAGATACCAAACTCCTTGGATAAAACGCAGAATCTCCTAATAAAGCCTTCTTTTACCTCTAAGCCCTTTTACAGCTTTTCTGAAATGATTGCAAATCTTACCAGCTTGCTGACACTTCTATGAATAATGATCTTTCACTCCGAGATCTGTAACAAAAACTTTTAGGGTCTGGCTGGGAATGCTAAATACCTGCCTTATTTCTGTATCATTACAGCCTCGACTTCAGGAGCCCCCCCAGGGCAACAAACCTGGTTTTATTCTTCACACTCGTGGCTCATCTTGTCAACACAGCAAGTAAATTAGCTCTTCCAGGGGAATCGCTCTGTTGTTGTGCACTTTCATGTTGCACTGATGGTCAAATTGTTTTTGTTTTCTTTTTTTCCAACCTGACAGAGACAAAATCTGTTAAAAAATTGCTTGTGGTGTTTGGAGGGAAAAAAAAGGAAAAAAACCACCCCAGAACACAGATATAGAAAAAAAATTACAGTCTTGGCTGGCTAGGGTCTGCCATTCTAACCAAATATTTGTACTGACATTACAGGGACCACAGCACAGAAGTACCTCTGTCTTGCGCTTAACAGAGTCAGGACTACAACCTGCACTTAAAAAAAAAAAAAAAAAAAAGAAGAGTTAAGCTAATATTATTCTGTGGCTTCCCATATTCTTTAATAATAAAACATACTCTACCAGATCATGACTCTCTGCTGTTCTCAACCTAATATTGATCTGACTATGAGCTGGATCATGGGAGGACTTACTAACTGGCATTTCAGAAGCACACAATTTACTGTGTAATATAATATGTATGTTATACCCTTTTGCTCTACTCTTCCTTCTTCCTTGCCTTCCTTTCACTTTTATTTATTCATTAGCTTCTAGATTGTAAACTGTAAAAGGCAAGTGCAGATAGGTCCTTAGCAGAAATTCAGCAGAAAGTTTCATCAGTATCCAGGGACAGTACGAGGAATTTTTAAATTTCAGGTTTATTATAGTAGTGTTTTAGTACTCAGTAATTGGTGAATAGTGTTTTGCTAATAGTTTTCTTATTTACAGTTAGGTGGAGAAGCGCATATTTAAAGAGGGTTTGTTGTGTTCCCTGTGGACCTACTTGTGTGTTTACAGCAACGAAGATTTTTACACCAAACCTGCACCTTAGCAGGAAAGACCTGCCTGCTCCTGCAAACTGCTGTACGCACACCTCCTCCTAAAGGGATAGATATACTAATATATAGCTGTCCCTGTTCATAAAAGCTGCTCAGTAATCCTTCCCACGTTGAAACTTCAGGTAGCGAGAGCTTTAAATGCCCACAGGATGTGCATGAAGCAGGTATGGGAATCATTCAAGTCTACCAGCTGTTTGGGAAATAAATCCCTTAAAATGAGAACAGCATTGTGGAAATCCATTACATCAGAAGCAAGTCACTAACAGATAATCTCAGTGAGTGTTCAATTATGATTTACCCAGGATAACACGTAACGAAGGGCAAAAGTAATACAGGGCTGTGTCATTGTTAGGAAGGCAGTCTACGGCAGCTTAATAATGCAAAAAAGGAGTGATCCTTTAAAACTAATAGGTTTGCATGGTATTTTGTTATAGGGCATTAGATGATTAGAGCACTGCCGTGCCACGTGGAAACAAGTTTGTATTCCCATGTGATGAGCCACAGCTCCTGGGAAGCGCAATGCGGAGGTGGCAGTGGAGGCTGGAGACAGGCTGGCAGCGGGACGGCAGGTCCCTGTCACACCTCTGGATGTAGCCATCTCAAAATGGACATTTAGAACGAAGTAAATATTTCTATTTTTGTAAATGCTGAGCAGATGTACAATGCACTTGTGTTTATCCTGTTCTTGAGACTGTCTGAAGGCGTGTAGTGACCACTTCAGGGACACCAAAAGTGATTGTAGCACTAATCAAAGAGTCTGGCTTGGAACATGATAGAAATACCTCAAGTCTTGTTCCCTGAAAAAATTTTGGTCTCTTTTGCATCCTCTTCATCTGAAGTTGCTTTTCTTCCATTCTGGCAAACCAGTTTTCATCTCTTTTGGGTTGAGCGGAGTTGCTGGTGTGATTGATTAATATTTTGCAGACAAAAAATAGAGACATGAAGACACGTATGTATGTATGGGGAGAACAAGTTGGAGGTCTCTAGATGGAAAATTGAAGATCTAATCACAGCTTGTAAATCTTCCCATTCCTGCATATTACCTTTCTGTATTGTTTTGCTCTCCTTGCCAGCTTCTGTACTACCAGGGAATAACCAGTGCCTTTTCCTCTTAAAAACAACTCTTCCTTCATCATAGATGCACAATTACAAATAAAGAGCTGCAGGAATGAGGAAAAAAAAAACCCAAAATTTGAAATACTTCTATTTTCCCCTTCTGGTCTATGAAGAAACAATTGCTCGATGTCAAGGGTAACATCAAGATTAGTTTTATTTAGGTGACTTTCAATTGGTACCGATTGGAACAAAACCAGTACTAGTAAAAAACCCCCACAGTACTATTAAAAAAAAATCAGAGAAAGGGAACGAGATGCTGTCAAATCCAAGTTCATGCTGTAAGGAGCGGCTCAGTGTCAGTATAGTTCCGAGGCTCGGGCACAGTGTGTGCCAGCAGCACTTGCCCAGTGCTGCTCCGTGGAGATGGAAGCCATCGGGCTCATTCCTCGCAGGGGAATGCGGTTCCGTTGCCTGCTGTGAACTTGCTGAGGGGTTACGTTTGTCGGCCCTTCCTCGGCCGTGCAAATTATTAATGCGCTTTCCAAACTTTCCATTCTTAATTCCCCTGCTCTTCTAATAAAACTTAAAAGCAATTAGCAAAAACAGTGTAAATGTTGGATACTTCTATATATTAAACTATATATACTAATTCTGTGGTGTAGATTTGATATATATACGTCCACACACACCAGTGTATTCTAATACACATACAATTTATAGCTTTCAATTTAAAGATAACGCTAGGAGTTTAGAAGGCAGTCACTTTAAAACTAATATACACAAACATACATGAACATTACGATGAATGATATTTAATAATAGGGTAATGCTTTCCTGGACTGTAATCATGCAAAAATTTTCCTACCATAAGTTGTTACTTTAAGAAATATGGCATTAAGTTTGATTCTCTTTGAAGCCACTTAAGACATGGGTCTGTGCGTGTTGGGTAACGCTGTCCTAAGCTGATACCACATCATGACAAATTTAATCTTTCTCATTCTTTAATCCAAAACTGTTTTACTAAACATGTGTAGAGATAAATTTGTTCTTTTTCTGTTCAGTATTCATTCTTAAACTTAGCATGGTAAGACTTGTATGCTGTCCATTGACTGAACGTTGTTTTGGAATTTATTTAGGGCCTTCCTTGTTTAAAGATTGTTATCTGAGGTCCTCAAATTGAATTATAAATGTTAAGTTATGCAACATCCAGGTTAGTGATTGTGCTGTGTTAATCATTTGACAGTTTTTTGGATCAGTGACTTTGACTTCTCACGTGTTGACAGCACCCAGCGTTACTAGCAGTATGTGCCAGAAGCAAAGAATCATCTCAGGCACCTACAAATTAACCTCTGTGATTCTTAAAAACGAGGCACCTGATAGTGGCAGAATGCTTCAGGGACTTCTTGTTTCAAAGAAAGGGAATTAGACATGCAGTCGATGGAATGAAAAGATATTCACAGCAATGTACGCCAACCCAAGGTATCTAAGGGAAGGCACGGCCTAGAATCAGAGTCACCAGCTTAACTAAAGAGTCTCCACAGTCCTGAGCTGTGAAGTTAATGCAACTGCTGCAGATGAGGGCATGAGTTGTTTCATACTAAATTTAACCAGTACAATAGTTTGAGTGAATTGTGCTTTAAAATGCTAATTTCTCAGTGTTGATGGCAAAGGGAGCACCAGGTAAGAAGCTGAATGGTGGGTGGGTGCTGTGAGCATCTAATGGGTCTCATCCCCATGTCAGCAGTGCCAGAAAGAGGGAGGATGCTGATGCTCTCCATGGGTCTCAAGGGAAGTGGGACAGAGTCCAAGGATGTTTAAAGCTTAATGTTAATGATGCTGGTTTTGAGCTGCTGACCCTGAGGATATATCAGAGAAATAATCTGAAATTTTAGCTTGGAAAGAGGGAGACTGAAACTGAAGCGGTTTGTGACTCCACAGCAGAGATGGCTGTTCAGTTTGAGCTTGTGTGACCTTACCGAGGGAAAAGGATGTGGAGGGTGAGCCCTGTGGAAGCTTTACAGAAAGTTGAGAAGGAAACAGAGATGTTATCTAAAGGACACCTCGAGGCGGTGATGGCAGCTTGGCAGGAGAAGGCAGAGACACCTGAGTCGCAGGACGATGGGATTTCAGAGAGCGTCTGGCTGCTAAAAGGCATCTGGCAAGTCAAGAAAGATTAGGATGGAGTATTGTATTTTAGCTTCGGCTAAGAAGTCGTTATTAGGACTATTGGTGGAAAGATTAGATTACATTGCTAGGTCTGGCCCGTCGCACTAAAGTTGTTACAGAAGGTCACAGCCTTAAAGAGAAGCCAAGACACAGAGATCACATACTTTTATTGAGAAGTGTCAGAGGTGAGGTTTGCAATGTTATCTTAGTGTGGCCGCCTAGAAGCTAGGTAGCAGTGTCCACAAACTTCATGCTGGGGAAAAAAACCAGTTTTGCCCACCTTAAATAGGCTTTCTACACCTAGTTTTATTTACTTTACATATGTATATTTGGAAGAGTTAGGCAATAGAGGAAAGAAATCTAGAAAAACTTAAAAGCAGAGTTAGTTAAAATGAGGTCTCTTGATTAGTGTAGCAACATAGAAACAGCAACAAAAAAAAAAGCCAAAGCCATGAGATTGCAGGAAAAGTTATGACAAGAATTATGCAAAATTCTCTCTTTAAAAAATGTTTTGGAAGCATAAAAAGATAATATTTTGGTAATCTTTGTCCAAATATAGCTACCTGTGCGATAATGGCTTAGCACTATAAGAGGCAATAACAGTATGTAGGTGTTAAATTCTTAGTCTTTTCAAAATTATAAGTTGTGTTAAACGTATTGTATAAAGTTTTAATTGATGTACCTTATACAAATGAATATTCCGATAATAACAATAAGCCTATTATTTATTGTAAAACCTGAGCTACCTTTATAAATAAGTGGTGTCAGGTATAGTAATCCAGTGACATTTCTGCTTGTAGATTTCTAAGAATTTTTATGTTAACACAATTGTGGAGAAGTCAAAATGAAAGCTATTTGTGTAACGAAAGTGTGCAAGCTCCTGTGTTTTACAGTAGCAAACGTCAGAGGTGCTTATGGGTTGCTCAGCATGGAAAAATTGATGCTGTTATGTTAAAGGACGACACTTAGGTTGTTTTATTTTCCTATAGCTTGAGAAAATTACAACGTGCTAGCACTTAATAGCAAATTTGCTTGAAAGTTTACATCATTAAAAAGATGAACTTTGTCTTCAAAGGTGAGCCTGTTCTTTAAGTTGTTCTTTAATCCCGTTCCTCCTCCTGCTGCTGACTCCTGGGCAAGTGTCGTGTCTGACCCTTTCAGTGACCCTAATTCTTCTTTGCGCTAATTGTGCTTTGTCCAAGGGTAAGTCCCTGGCTGGTGATGTGTCCTGTGGGTGTTCATCAGAGAGCCCTGCTTTTCATCTGTAGGTGCAGTAGGTAGAGAATTTTCTCACCCTATGGATAAGTGAGATGCAAGCATTTTCTGTGCTGATGAAACTGAGACCTGCTGAGGGCTTTTTATGGGAGAAGGAGAGAGGAGGACCAGATGCCTGTGCCTGGTGGTTGCAATGGGGATGGTGAATGCTCCATTCACGCTCCTGTGTAAGGTGGGGGAATTTCCCAGGCAGGGTAAGGTACTGGAGCTTTGCTCTTGGATCTCCAGCACTGTGCGATTCAATACACCAGAGTCTATTAAGCTTAAGGGAATCTGGTCTCCAAAACCATTACAAGTCAGTGGTGATGGCTGAGTGCACCTCCGGGGACCCCATTTCCCCATGACCTGCTGATGGGGGAAATGATTTGGCAACTTGGTGCATCTGGTGCTGGATTTACTCTTCAGTACAAGAGTTGGGGCATGAAGAAACTTTAAATAATATCGGTTTATTAGCCTTATTTATGTTTTTAAAGTTGTGGTTTCAGAAACATAAAGGCAAGTGTCTATCCATTTGCTCAGTTTTCCCTGGATATTATAGATGAATAGCAGGTTTAGATTTTGAGATAAACTTTTTTCTTTTGTAAAATCAACTGCTCAGGCAGGAGAATTCCTGACATCCCAATTAAGCAATTTATCTGAAATAAATCTTTTTTTCCCCTTTCCCTTTAGAGCATTAAACACTTACTCAGCTTGAAAGCCGCATCAGTCTGCCAGCACGGGATTTAATGCCACACACACTTCTCTTCATATTTGCTGCAGAGATGACCTGCAGACACCAGCATCATGTTAAAAAATAGCTTTTATAACTCCTGGTGCGTGAAAGCAAAAACCTGCCTCTCTTTTCCTTTATTTCATCTTCCTGGCTAGAGGAGGGGAGGAGGTGTGAGACCTGATGCCCCCTCCTCGATGGCTTGTCCATGCCCTCCTGCCTCCTGGGGCTGGGGCGGTTGCTGGCTTTGCTTTCTGGCTGCGGTGGCTTTGCTGTGTCCCTTTGCTGTGTCCCTGCCTGTGTGTGCACCGCAGGAGGATCAGCACACACCGGTCCCTCTGTGTTCAACGCTACGGGCTGTTGATGAGGACACGCAGACCCGCATCCCAAAACCTGAACAGAGGCTGGTGCCACTGAACAGCAGGGAAGACTTTGGGCTTACTGGAGCTTTTTGGAGAAATCTAGGGAAAGGAGGAACCTTTTTGGTTTTTTCTTTATCCTGTTTGCCCCCTGTCAGTATAAATAAATTCGGACATGTTCTGAGATTACCATCGCAGCTCCTGAATGCTGAAAAGAAACAAACCCACAAAGCTTTGGAGCTTTGCCTCACATTTTACCCGAACAAGCAAATCTGGTGTGTGTGGCACTGGGCAGCACAATAATCTGTTTATTCAGTCTCTGTCCTAACCTTGCCCCTCTGTGAGGTTGGAAGGAAATTTCTGTGCTTCTGCATCGGTCTCTTGTGGGACATATTAGTTTCTGCTGCTTGTAAGGATCTTTTCCCCTCCCTTCCTGCTAATCCAAACCCATAAAAGCATCTTAGCAGTGCTGGAATGGTTGACTAAAGGTTTTCCTGCTGTAATTTATACACATATCAATAATTACTTAGTTGACCTTTTTTTTCTGGTACAGGACACAATGTCTGATGGCTGGAGCTGAAAACTGGAAAACTGGAGTTTGGGGTAGGCTCACAAGCTCTGTTACCTCTGGTAGTATCAGTGGTGATCCAGGGAGAGATCCTGCTCCTGTTTTTAATTCCATTTACCTGTGGAATTAAGGCAAACTTTTTCGATTAACTCTTCCTCTTTCAGAGGTGGGAGGAAACTTTCTGCTGACTTGCTGTGCTGACCCAGCTCGCCCAAGGGTCAGAGTAACCTTTGCACAGTAACGAGGGGAGACGAGGTCCATCCTTTTGTTTCCCTTTCTGTGAAAGTGCAAGGGGTTTGTGGCTTTGCTTTTCCTTCTGGGTACGAGTATTTGTAGGTTGTTGGCATGGGAGAGCCATGAGCAAGTGAATGACCGTGCCATAAAATGAGATTATGTCCAGCTGTTGGACAGACTGGAGGGAATGAGCTCTGGCTTAGTCCCTGTGTCGCTGTGTTCAGCCAAGCCTGGGGCAGCAGTATTTTTGTGGGGAAAAAGGAGGAGAAAGATAAAGGATGACAAGTGGCAGGAAAAGACTGAGTGATAAGAAGAGGAAGAAAGGTGGATCTCTCAGAGCTACTCTGGTGACCTCAGGAGGCATGGCTGTTGATGGCACATTGTACATACCCTCCTTGTGTGTGCACCTCTTAGACTCAGTTTGATTTTTGCTTTCAACCCTGAGGTGATGGTACTGTGCTCATACAAGAAATATTTTCTACTGATTTTTCACACAAAGGTATCTGACCTCTGGAAGTCAATACAACCAGGGATTTTTCTGTTCAAAGACCAAGTATATGGTACCCATGACTCTTTTTCTCTATAATAATTTTTGAGCTGTGAATCCCCGCCTCTGCTGCCTTCAGTAACATCTCAGTTTAGATCCATGAGTACATTTTTTTGGTATAGATTTATTCTGGAGTTTGAAAAATCTCAGTTTTATAATTCAGCAGCTGTAATGTGTTTTCTGGGAGCATTAATGTCTCTGAAACTTGATTATGCAAATATTTGCAGAAAGCAAACAAAAGCTCAGTGAAAACAAATCCATAAAATAATTAAGGAAATATTGGTATTTTTCTGTTTTTACAGTATTTGCTCCTCTCCCTTGTTTCCCAAGCTCTTTGGATGCTTCTTTCCTCTCAGTGATTTATAGAAGTCTCTGGTGACACTAGTTGCATCCCAAGTGAGGTCGTGTTTAGTGAAGAAACCCATCAAGCAGGCAATGCCATCTTAAGATATGAACTCTTTGGCAATATTTTATAGTTTCAAATAACCTTACCAGCATCATCAGAATTATGATACTAAGAACTGTTCAGATCTGCGAACTTTTAAGGAATGAAGAAAAATAATTTTAGATGGCCATGGAATTTAGGCCCCTTGTTAATTGCTGTGCACCTGCGGTTTTCAACATCTAGTTGAAATCTAGTCATTGACTTGGTGGCTATGCTGTGAAAGATATGTATTTCATGAATTAGAGCTAAACTGCTATTTTTTTTTCTCTACTTCTGTAAGAATTTTTGATTTTTCAGTTGCTTCTTGTCGTACGTGTTGACTTGAAATTTTGTAACGTCACTATAGCAATCCCGAGGGAGAGAAGTTAAATTTGGATTCAGCTTCAGAGACATTGAATTAAGCTGTCTGTGTATCCAAAGCACCAGCTGAAGCCCCGGGTAGGGCTGCAGTTGCAGTGGTTGGAGTCAAGAATCTCGCTGGGCCCTGCCAATTTCCCAAGGTCAGGTGCTGGGGAACCGTGTCAGGTTGTAAGAGATAACGCCAGATCCTTTCTCTATTTTATGTGATAGCTTTGGAAGTGAGAGACTTGTTCTTTACCTGGCCTTGTGTTCCTAGCGTGGCTCCATAATTTTTGTACTGGATTGGCACTACACAAAATAGATGTATTTATAGTCTCGGGCAGTGTTCAGAATGAGTGTTATGCATAAAATTGCTTGCTGAAGTAACTTTCCTGATACTGCAAGAGAGCTGGGCCAATAGAGAATTTGGGTCACCATACCTAAGAAGATTTCTGTAATTAAAACAGCTTTTACAGAGCATATTTGCATTTTTGCACGGAATAGTTGAAAAAGCTTTTAAATTTCAACCAATCTATCCCCCTTTCCTCCTGAAACATATTTTTATATCTCCAGATCTAAAGTTGAAAATCATTTAGCACTAAATTTTGATGAAGAAAAAACCATCATTGCAGGATTTTTAAAAACTTATTTCTCTGGTTGAGAAGGATTTATAAATATGGTTTTTTCTGCATGTGTCACCCTCAGAGTAGTCTACCTACAAATTCATACAAAATAAAGCTGGCATGTCTTACATGACATAGGAATAAAAAAGAATGACTTTGAATGAAAAAAACCACATTTGAGACTCAAGATTTTTATGTTTCATTTTAAACTGTAATCAAAAAAGTACTGTATACTCTCATTTGATGAATGCTGCACACACTGCAGAAAAAATGCATTGCGAGACTTTGGAAAAGTGCCTGCAACTGATGCGGTGGTTTTTGGACAGAATTTTATTTCTTATGGTACAGCATTTTTAAAAACGCTAACAACTCTTAAGCCTTCTTCTTGCTCAGCTCAGTTATTTTTTGAAGAGCAATGTAATGTGCTCATTATGTTCCCAGTATTTCTTCCATGTTGTTACTGTGGAGAGAGCAGACAGTCCATTTCTGAAACCTCACACATCAGTCTTTAATGTTTTCTAGATTTAGAGCAAAGGAATGACATTACTAACATAACAGTTTAGCACATTTTTTTTTGCTTCTATTTAATAAATGCTTCTAATGATGATCTGTGTCATCATACACACTTATAATTTTAGCATTTATATTTTAACTTTTTAAAAGTAAAATGTTGAATACCTACTGGTATAGAATATATAGAGTAGTATGTGGTAATGTAAGAATTCTCCAGAATAGTACTATGAATGTTTGACAACGTCTCATAATGTCAAAGTTTAAATTATTGAATAGCTACAGTTCTTCTGTAGAAAGTGCTATGTAGATTAATAGACATCAAAGAAAACATGTTCCAGATGAAGTAGCTGTGTAAAAATATCATCTAAGTGGTTGATAAAGTAGCTAAATTACTGTAAACAAGCAATAAAACATCTTAGAGGAAATAGCTCAGAAAAGCTGCATATTGGAAGAGTAAAAAGATAAATGCAAATTGTAAATATATAAATGGGAAAGGCCAGATAGCAGTTTTTCAATATAATGTGTAGATGCTCTTATCTATCTGTCTGGTAAAGTTGGTGTTCTTGAACAGTAATGACTGCCCCCTCTGCGATGGAGTAATGCAGAGCAGATGACAGTCAATATAAGATGGATACAGTCTGTTTCTGCCATTAAGATTTATAATGGAAATATTCCTGGGCATTGTATATTAAAATGTTCAGTAAAAGTAAAATGTTGAGACTTGTATACATCATTAGTCAGTTATAAACCTTCTTAATGTGTAATAGCATGAGGCCCTAGATATTTGTTTTATTAGTGGGCCCAGTCCTGCAGGGTGTCGATTCACCATATGCCACACAAACGGCTTTTTTCTTTATTGTTATAGTTAGTGTTTCCAAGAAAATACCCAGGCTGTAACTGATCACCTTATACCTCTAGGGTTAAAGATGTCAAATATATGGTTTTATGCCAGAGGTATTTGTGGAAGCATCAAAGTACTTGTCATCATCGTCAGAGATAGCTGGGAGTTTTCAAGATGTACCAAAGGTAGAGCTGTGTTGTAAAATAGTCTTACTTACTTCACAGAGTAGAAAAAGGTGAAAGTTAACAGTACTAGCAATAGCAGCAGAGCTGTCAGTAATATCCCCTCCCAGCTAACTAGAGGCAGCCTGAAAAGGATGGAAGAATCTGTGTCTTGTGGGATCGTACCTTAACTTCGTGCTAACTTTTTATCTTTTTACTGTATTTTTCATCCTGCTTCCAGCAGAGAACTCTCAAGTAGATCAAAAGCTAGTGGTAATGAGCTGAGCTGATGAAGCTTTCAGAAGAAAAGGGGAGGAAAAGAGATAAAATACTGTAACTTTTCAGTAAGGGGGTTTGCTTGAAAATATTAAATTTCTGATTCTCAAGTGTTTTCTCAGAATGATGCTTAAAAAACATGATAACAAGTTTCCAAGAAAATGAAGATAGAAAGAAGTAATACTAAAATTACATTCATAACTCTTCTACATTCAGTATTATTTTATGTAACTAATTTATTCATTATGATTTATGGGGAACATTGATGGCTACAAAAGCTAGAAAATAGACTGCTTTTATCTTTTTAATAACAGACCTAGTCCCACAATCATTATTTAATCAAAAGTTCTTCTTTTCAGCAGTTTTCTTGCATGTGTTTTCCTGAGTCAGTTCTGTGATATTTAACATTTTCTGTAGGTGACAATTTACATTTACAAAAGCCACATTAAGAAATGGTCAAGTTCTTGCCACATGCCAACATGATGAACACTTCGGCACTACTGACTCCCTTTTACGGTGGGCTTTGAGGCAGAGGAAACTAAAATGTCTTGAGCAAGGCTGCTGAGGAATTAAAGATGATGAGACCTTGAAGATTCTTATCCCTTTTCAGTACCCAGCTGAAATACAACAACATTCAAGAGGAAAAGTGCTGCCATAACAGTTTCTAAAAACCCTAAGAAAAAAGAGAATCAGAAGATGGAAACTCAGCAAAATGAAGGAGTGTCCCATTTTGACTGATCCTTTCCACCAAATGACAATTCTGTGGTGAGCACCGACTCATCAGGTCTCTCATCCGGGTGGAGAGCATTTTAATCCTTAGCATAATTGCTCATTCATCCTAGTTACCTGTTGTGTGTATTAGCCAATAAATATTGACTTTCTCCTCTTCTACTCTGTATATCTGACTTACGGACTCTTTGCTAACAGTAAAAGTTGCCTGAACAATGTGACCCAGAGAAGGAGCGTTGCACATTGTCATATGATTAGTTTCTGGAACCCGAGTCTTGCTCCTTTTTAAGACAAAGTGGCAGATGTCCCATTGATTTTTAAGAGGACAGAGTCACTGGATAGGTGAATTCTAAATTCTCACATTAAAATACAGTTATGTTATTTAAGCAAGGCAACTACCTCTAAGATAAACAATACCTGACCGTGGAAGGACCATTGGTGGGCAAAGTATATAAAAAAAATTCCGAAGTCTGAACTTGAATGGCCTCTAAAGCTTCATCTAGATTTACTATTTGCTGCCAAATTTTCAGGTATCCTATGAGCTGTTGGTCAGCTTTAGGCTCTCAGACAATGTGTAGAATGATATTGGTTATATATTTCTCCCTGTTCCTGTTACCATGTCACCAGCTATGTCCCTTTGCCAGTGGCATAGCAGCCACGAGGGAAGAGTCGCTCTTGGCCCGGTTCCCTCCTGTCTCCTTTCCGTAGTAAGAGCAGAGAGCTCTGCTGGGGCGGCGATGGAAGCGCAGTACTTGTGCCTGGGAGAAGCTGCAGCCAATTCCCTTTGGGATCCCACATGTTTCATTTACTACTGTGCTGAGAATTGCTTATAAACGTTCCGCTTTCGAATTACTACT
>JAOXJM010000079.1:8899871-8934197 GCA_026413425.1 Tringa solitaria
GCAATACAGATTATTTCACTTAATTTCCCTAGATACTTTTTATGGCTTGCATTTTTAAAAAACAATATCCCACTGAATAATGTTTAGCATTTATGCCTAGTTTTCTTGAAGATGAACAAAAAGAATTACTGTGGTAGTTCTGTGTTTGAAGCACTATTGTGGTTTTTTTTTTGTCTTTCAGCCAGGATTTGTCTTATTTGTATTCACCTGTCCTAAAGACATAGAATGATCTAAAATTTGAAGGAAATATATTCTGCAAATAAGGAATACTAATATGAATAATTTATAATTATCTTTGTGTTGCCAAAGTAATGAACTGATGTAATTAAGATCTCCATTGCTGTGTGAAGAACAGAGTAGGGATTCAAAAGCTAAGAAAGACACCTAATGAAAATCTTCCCTGTCCAACCACATTTGATTGATTTACTTGCCTTTCGGTGAGAAATGCCGCAGAGCTGGAAAATCTGTCTGGCTCTGACTCTGCTGAAGGAGTTTGAGTTATGTTTCTTAATAATGTAGCTTTATATTTAGTGGCGACTTACAAAGATTTTTGTACTTCTTTCCCTCAAGGCAAGATATGATCTGAGTTGCCCGATCAAATGAAAGCTGGTGTGGTTGGGTGTAATCAACATGTATCAAATGATCTTATTAGGCAACTTGATAATACAACGTCCTCGAGGCTGACTCTAGGGCTTATTGGATGCATCATTTCTCTGTAGAATCCCCAACTTGCTGGAGGAATGTACAGCATGTATAATGCATGCTGTAGCAGCATGCTGATAAATGTGGATGGAACCAAGTAGTAAAACTGGAGTAACTGTTGAAATCTGCTGCAGATGCTGGGTGTGATTGATAAATAACTTCTAATAACCAGAGTAATAACAGTTTTGCCGTGCACATGCTCAGAAGAAGTTTATGTTCTAAAGGGAGGTTGAAAGTATATCTGGATTTTCCTCAGGTTTCAATAGCTGCTTTGGGCTGCTTGTTGCTGCCCAGCAGCTGCTGGAGCTGGGCTGGGAAGGGGAAGGTGCTGCGCACTGATTTCTTTTGCACTCCAGTGAACTCAGTTAATGGGGGCTGGGGGGGGAACCCACAGAAGGTTACAGCGGCTCCGCTGATGTGTGGTGACTCTTTCAGCTGCTGGAACGGGATCACATCTGACCGCAAGTTTGTATCCTTTGTTGGCTATTTCAAAACTGCTTCTGAAAACATGTGGTTGCCCTGTTAATGACTGCACTGACAGCAAACTTAGATGATCTCTCCACTGTGGTAAAAAAGACTTCTTGAGTGTTTAAGCACATTAAATTACCACAAAATAATGGGTGACTTTATGATTTAGCATGATGATAGGCAACTACACGTTTTAAGAAACGTGTAGACATGGTTCTTCAGGGCCCAAGATTATTGGTTTGTTGTGGGCTGCTGTGTGGGTGGGTGATGGTTCTTGGTTTGGTTGTTGTTGTGTGTTTGGGTAGTGGGTGGTGTGGTTGGTTTTTTTTTTGGTTTGGTTTTTTTTTTTTTTTGTGTGTGGTTGGACTCGATGATCTCTGAGGTCCCTTCCACCACAATTCTGTGATTCTGTGAACTCCCACTGATCTTCTCTTCCTTAATCCCATTTGCATAGGTGGCACTTGGACAACTAAAACTAGTAGTGTGTCAATGATTATGTCAATTTTAATGCTATCTTCTAAATGTTATTTAATTATTGCGAGTTTCACTTTAGGTTTCCGATTCAATTACATTTTAGTAACTAGTGACCTAACAGGCGTACAATACTGCAACAGTCATTTTGATGAAAGTTTTGTTGGTTAAAGGAAGATCAGGCACTTTTGCTATAATTAAGTGCGATTATGAAAATGGAAGACCAGCACAGGCACTGGAAGAGAGAAGATCTTGTGTCTGTAGATGTGTGCTGGCTGGGCAACCAGGTCTGTCAGCCAGAAAGACAAGCAGCTAGTGAGATGTTGAAGGAGAAGGGGTAATTCCCATGAGTGATCAAGACCTTCAGCCCCTTAAAGAGCAGCTGCTGAGATTTACCTGTCCTCTGGCTGAGGTCTCCTCTGGAGATCTCCTAGGGCAGGAAGGGACCCAAGATGGGTCTTTTGAGAGAGCTGGAAAAGGTATTTACGTCTGCAGCTAAAATTGTAATGCCAAAAGTGGTGTTTGTGTGGGCAGGGAGCAATAAAGCTGGATCCCCCATATGGACTCCTGGCCCCTGAGGATGTTTCTTTCACAGCTGGAAAAAGCTGCCTTGAAGTCTAGGGTGGTGATGAAGCAGAGCTGAAGGTGCAGCCATGAGCTCTGGGAAGGAACCACTGGACTCAAACATTGTGTCGTGTGTTGCTAAACTGGAAATTTGCAGAAGCCTTTCTAAAGCAGATGTTTCAATTAAATCCCCTCATATCTGTGAGTATTAAGAAGTTGCTCATTTCAGTGAGTAGTTTTGTTCCAAAGAAATTCGTTAGGGAATAAAACGAATGAGATTTTCTCTTTTTTTTTTTATTAATACTTCAGTTAAACATTTATAAATAGAAGCTTCTGTGTTGTACTTTGAAGTCAGACTGTTTCTTAGATATGTGTTAGTGTCCAAATCTGTCACTATCATCCTGAATTCTTTAATTAGGTTTGCCAGTTCATAAGCAAAATGAAGTTCCTACATCAGATGTTTCTTTGAGACAAAGAAGATTTTTCCTTGATGTTTTGGGTTATTTAAATTTTCTGCAATGCAAATTCTAGACATAGTCTTACAGAAGGCTAAATTAGCTTGAAAAACAGAGGTCATACGAAAGCTGGTGTAGAGCTGCGGCTTGCTGGTTTTGGCTTTTTTGTTGTTTCTAAATAAAAAAATCTTCAGAAATTAAAACCCCTCCTTCAGCTCAAGAGTTCATGCAGTAGAAATTGCTATGAGACTTCTCTCTTACATGGCAATAGACTTTCTTTCTTTCTCCTTCCTTTAACATTTTTACCCAGATGTTACAATATAAAATTCCCTATGAATTAACAGTATATAAATATACTTAATTGATACACCTCAGTATATTTTCTAGGAGGAGCTGTAGGATTTTATAGCAAGACCATCTTCTCTGTGGATGGAAAAACTTTTTGGTATCAGGTTTGTTGGCTGTGGTATGAAACAACATAGCTAACACGATGAAACAGTCAGAGAGTCAGCATGAGGCATGACTTCCCTCTCTTGACAGGGCATATGCCAAAAAATAGAAAAAATTTTAAAAATGATGCAAGCCTTTACACTGTGTGTGAGCAAGTACTACTCCACTGGGTTCTACCATGCATGTTGTTCCAAGGAGCAACATTTGAAGGAAAAACTGCTGGTTTGGCTCATGAGGGCCCTGAGGGTAGCAGTATTTATCAACTTGTCTAGGTTTGAAGATATTTAAGGGGGGGAAGTTTAAGATAGATTTTAATGAAAAATATTTTCAGACCACTTGTATATTTTGCATTTAATCTTGCCTTTAGAACTGCAAATTTTCTGTTTTTTCTCTGGAATAGAAGTGGAACTTTAAGTACTCATGCTTCGCACAATCACTACTGTCATATTTTGCAAGCTCTCTGTGTTGAACTGAGGTCAAATTTCACATGCTAATAATGATACAAATTTTCAGATCGTGGAGTAAAAAGTTGATGATCAGTAACTTCTGATTTTGGTAACCAAGTGAAGACTTTAGAAAATGCTATTATTTCAGAGTAAAGTTCCAACTGAGAGTTAAGAATAATTTAACCAATTCTTGGGGAAAAAAACCAACAAATGAAAAAGAATTTGGGAAAGAATTTGTTGTTACTATACAGTCTTATACATAGGAATTAAATGCAGCAGAATTTGTCTTGAATCTAAAACACTTTACATGATTCAGCTGAAAAGTTCAATATTGCCTTCTCTTCTTGTCCTTAAGCTGGTATAAACTCAGGGAATGCTGACAAGCATTTACTTCATTAGTGATCTCCCATGTGCTTCTCACTGCTAAGTTTCAGAATAATATGACTTCAAAAATTTATGCTTATCTCTTGACCTGGAAGAAGAATAAAATACAATGTAAATATAGGTATGCAGAGCAAATCACATGGGAGAAAACCAGCTTTTGTTTAGAGCATGGATTATTCTACTAAGACTTTAAGGCAAGAGTAGTCTGTATACTTTACATTCTTGAAGATTTAGAGATTAAAATGCTGCGAAAATTAAACTTTTTGCTCTATAAGGAATAAGAAATCTCAAAGCTGGTTTTGTAAATCGGACTTGGCAGTGTGTGCCCCCAACTTAAAGCAGTGGGGGATGTTGAGGCATTTTAAGAATAAACATATAAATATTCATTCTCTTTCCATCCCCCTAATTTGTTACAGTTTGTAGGATTAAAGAGGAGAGAGGCAAAAGGCTTACAGGCCTCTCCAGAAGAGGAGCAGAAGGGTTGCAGGCAGAAACCCCTTTGGAGCTTTGAAAATGCCAAGTACATTTTAAAGAAAAGACAATCTTATTAACGTTCATTTTACTGATAATGGTGATAAAACACCTAACGTGTGTGGTGTGTGAAGCAGCTAGTTTTGACATTAAAGATTCAAAATAAGTTCAAAATACCATAAAATCCTAGTACTTTACAAAGTGTTAAAAGACTGACAGTTTCCTCCCTCTGTCTGGGACTGTTAGAAGTTTCTGAATCCGACTTCTAAATCTCTTGTTACTGCCTTACGGCAGTGTTCCCAAACACATTCACCTCATGGGAGTCTCTCTGAGGGTTTTTCTCGGAGACAAAAACTGTGTTTTCTTTAGATTCAACCCTATGGCAGCCCTGAAGATATTTTTGGTTAGTTTTTCATCGGAAACTGGAGACTTAAAAAGCTAGAAACACCACTTAAAATTCCCCTTCTAAAAATGACATAATCTCCAACTTCCGATGAGGAAGTAACATCAGTAGTGGATGAATTTGGCCTAATTTTTTCCCTTCAGTTGGTTACTCAGGATGTCCCAAGTAGGTTTATGACAGGAGCAGTTGCTGGTGCTCCCTCCAGCTGTATCAACTTCAGCCAACCCACTGCATTGCTCTGCAACCCTGTGCAGCCACGTGCTGTCTCTCTCTGTTGGGTGTCAATTGAAGAGCCTTGGTCTAATTCTTGGCGTACACTAAGCTCATTAGTTAATTTGAGACGTAAATAAATTCTAAGAAAAATTGAAGAAAACGAGCAGCTGTGCATTGATCTGGACTTTGCTCTTTTATGATAAGAAAATTCATGTAGGTTCGTTTTGGAAAAGGAGAAACTTCCTGCACTGCCAAGTACTCTATCCATATATGCTGTGAAATGCAGATGGCTGAAAAATTTTGTCAGAAATAGCAAAATTTTTCAACAGCAACAGAATTTGTGTGGAAACAGCTAATTACAGCCATGGCTGTAATGGTCATGTTTTTGGGCAGTCCTGTGTTACTACTGAGTACCTGTCCGGGGAGGCAAAATTGAAGTCACATTTCTTGAGCTGATTAATAATGACATATGCATAATCTTTAATAAGCTATTAATGAGAAAGGTGCCTGCATTTACAGCCTCAACAGATACTGAAAAACTGTGCTCTGGAATATCTGCTTATGCATGAGTAGCACAGACGGGCTGAACTGGAGGCAGACAGGAATCACGGGCACACAAATCCCGCTACGTTGGAATATATGCAAATAATGCATTAGCGTTCCACGAGGAATTTGTGGTGGAATTCGCATCCAGGTCACCAAACTGCACGTTTTTGTCCCAGGCTGATCTGCTTGCGAAGAGAGGTGGCTCATGCTATTGCCACCCCCACACCGCTTTGTGGAAGGCTGTCATTAGTGATTACAACTTTCATGTCTTTAATTACTGAGATACTTTAATTCAATCTGATATGAAATGAACTTAAGGCTCTGTGGATTCTTCTTGTGCTTTTTTTAGAATATATTTTCATAATGGAGCCTGAAATTTAGTTCCCTATGAACTTTCTAGAAGTTGACAACTGTCAGTGATTTTGACCAGTTTTGGCCAACGTGGTTTGTGACTTTCTGGGAAACCCCATGAAAATTTGAGGGGTTGGAGGAGTTTCCTCATACTCATTCTTTCATGTCAGAAGGGAAATAATTTTAATTTTTTTCAGGTTACTGTTATTTTTTTTAGGCCAAGTAGATAATTGCTTCTGTCCACAAGGGTCCTCAAAACCAGACAATCCGTATTTTCATGCTACGCTGAAAAAAATGGAAAAAAAAATACTCATGGAGAGGAAAGTGATTTATGAAGATTATAAGTGGATTGATGGTGAGGCCAAAACCACTACTTTTTCTCCTCCTCTGTCTCCTCCAGTCCAAAGCCTTCACTGAGCCTGGCTGTCTCTTGACTCAGATCAATTTAAGCAGTACTGATGTTTATTATTTATAAACACATATGCAGTGTAACAGCATTATATTGACAGCTATCTAATTTAAATAGGACTCACTGGTTAGTGGGGTTTATTGTAGAAACACAGGTACACACCATTCAAGTTAGCTGTAGGACTCCACAGAAACAGGCACTGCACGTGAAAAGAAGAAGAGATGGTCACTGCTCCTGAAGAACTTGCCTTCAAAGATAAGAGAGGTAGAATTGAGCTGCCTAGACATGGGTGTTCAGTGCCATTTGGGATAGCCTTGGCTATTTGGAATAGCCCTTTGGTTGGCAGATACGACATGGTGCCCACAGGAGACCCTGTCCTGGGGCATCAGCTGGAGGCCAACCATGAAACCCTGAAGCATATAAAATGACCCTACAGACACATGTAAGCACTGGGTTTACACCAGGGATGCCCTGTGTATACACTCAGAGGTGTTTGCAAGACAACAGACATCATGTTAAGTATAGAAGTAGCTTAACTATTGTCAAGGTTCTGGTAGGTGTTACTACAGGGTAAAGTCTTGAAGAACCATGTGTCCTTCAAACACAGCTTTGTAGGGAGCTGTCTGGCAAGGGAGATGTTCCTAATTTATGTGCAGAGTCATAATGTATATAAGCAAAAAGATTTTCCTAAATGCAGTTGAATGGCATTATCATGTAGGCCAACTAATGCAAAATAACAATCTGATTATCTTCCTTTTGTCTTGTGGCATTCAGTATTGATCTAACACAAAAGCAGGAGCCAGATAAAGAACAGCACCGAGTTAAGTGACCAGTATAACTCATCCTCTCAGTTAAGCATTTCAAGAAAGAAAAAAGTGCTTATCTGAATTCAAAGCTGCAACTCTCTGTAAATTGCTTAAAAAAATGCCCTTGGTGCAACCCTTAGAAGCATGTACTTAATTTTACTGCATGGATGGTTAGCTTTGAAATGCAAAGAACATATCATAGCATAAAAGTTATTTTAGAACAACATAATTAAAGGTACCCAGGTATTCTTTATTTTGCTGTGGTCAGCAATGATATTCTATGCTGCACCCCTGTTGCACCTGCCAGGCGAAATGGAGAAACAGTGATGGATGGGCTTGCTGGAAAATGTCAAGAAATGGATGTATAAATTACCAAGGGTATTCTCAGTGCTTTCCTTTGAAGGTTTTGCTTCAGGAAGGAAATATGGGCTTCCTAAGGTACTTGAGAAGAGTGAGAAATCAAAATTATGCATGGAGTGAGGGACTACCTACAGCTACCTAATGGAGCGTATTAGGAAAAAAGGGTTTTTCTTGAACTTTTGCCATCCCTTTAGAGCTTGTGGGAAGAAGCGTTCAGTTGCCTCCCAGAGATTCGAATCTTTTGAGGACCAGCCAGAGCAGCGCTTTTTCTCAGCAAATGAGTTTTGCAGAGGAAAAACCTACAACTTCATTTTGCAGGGGCTGAAATCCTGTTCCATGAATGATGCGCCGTGCTGGGTATGTTTCGTGACAAGAACTGTTCCCTGTGGCATGGGGCAGCAGTGCTATGTCCCTGCTGAGCCCCATGTTGCTCCTCAAGCTGGTCTGTCTCTTTGGGCTCTCAATTTGTCCCAGTTAAGCCATTTCCTTACTTTTTGCATGCTCCCCAAGTGAACAAAGTTGAAGCCCAAAGACAATACAGACACATAACACATATGGAGAATCCTTTAATTATTGTGTATCACCAGAGACTACTGTTTCGTGATAACTAACTAGGATTATCAATATACAAGATTTTTGTACTTTGCACTTACACGTCAGTACCATATAGGAATTAGTACAACATTTTCTGAAACTAGAACCTAAGAAAACTGACTGGTGCTGCACCTTTTTGTTCCTGTCAGCAGCAACAGCAGAAAAAGCCGGAGAGCGTGAAAAATATGGTCTGTGAGGCTTTTGAGGAGAGATGAAGTGGGAGAAGAGGTGCCAAACCTCAGGTGTCGATAAGGCATTTCTACAAGGGTCAGCTGACAGTCTGGCACTACAACCTATTATAAATCATTGCTGCCTGGAAGTTAGCTACTGTTTCAGCTGCTTCTGGTGAAAGCAAAAAGTGCAAGTTATCTTACCATTTGCAAATGTGTAACACTTTTTTTCTGCAGAAATCGACGTTTTGATTGCTTTCATCCTGCAATGGAGGAACAACATGTTACAATATAGTTTTCTATTTTTAATATTTTACTTTGCTCTGATATTATGCCAGAATCTGCTGGGAAAGGAAATATAAATTTCTATACGCTAACATATAGTCAAATAGGCTTTTTGGATATGTAAATCATAAATCTCAGTGGAAATGGAAGTTCATTAGCTTGGTTAAAAGTTGTTTTCAAGATAACTTTTATAGAGTCTAACCCCTAATCTTATCACTGGGTTGCACTTGCTACAAATATGAGTGAAATTCGGGAAGGCTGAATAGGAGGAACGCGTCTTGTGTTGACAAGAGCACTGAAAAAGAGGAGATGCACTTTATAAACAACTGCTGCTTACAAGGCGGAGGGGAAGAAAACCTCAGTGCAGTCAACTAAAATCACCTGAAACCTTTTGTGGAAAGATGTCAGGTTTCCCCAGCAGGTTGGCCAGTCTCTCTGTGTTACAAGGCCTTTTCCATACAGCCACTTCTGTTCCTTGCTGGGACAGATTGGTACTAATGGTGCTGGGAGGCCAATTTGCTGCCTCTCTGATCTGTTGCACCCATTTTTATATTCTGAGAAGGGATGAGTATAACTACACAACTTAAATCTTCTGCAATTTTCATTATTTTATCTGTCTTCACATTTTCAAAACCAAACATTCATTTTATTCTGGTTTTTCCTTATGTAGCTTGGAGGTTCATCCAGTCCCATCTCCTATAGACAGCAGGCTTTGAAATGTGCTTAATTACTTTTTTGTAATGTCTATTAAGTTATGTCAGGCTGCAGCACAGAGGTTCTTGGGAGAGTAAATGCTTGGTTCGGTTTGCACCACCAGCAATGCACAGAGTCCCATGTCCCTGACCTTCTGACCTCACATCCATCAACTGAAATTTTGGTCTGCTTTAGCCCATGTGCTTCACTCATCCAACGTCTGTCCACTCCTGGTGCGTTAGGAGTGGACACATGTGGTGAAAACCAGAGGCAAAGGAATGTTAGCAGAGCAGGCTGTTAACCAAGAGATACAAATAGTATCTGTACTTTATGTCATCAAAAATGAAACTGTTGAACATCCCTGGACCAAGTCTTTTAATTTTATCTCAGTCGTACAGTAATCTATGCCCTCCAAGACAAGCCAATGCACCATGAAAGCTTTAATTTTGATGCCACCAGCTGGAGTTCTCTCCTAAGGGCTGGGTTCCTTTACTTGTGCTGTAAAGAAAAAGAGAAGCAGAAAGAAAAAGAGATTTAAAACACTTTTTAAAAGACTGCTATCCCGTGAAACTTTAAGGGATTATAAGCCATATCAGTAGCTACCGAAATCTTTAGTCATGAGTACTTTTTACAGAAAATGTCAGAAAAACATCACAGAATGTGCTAACTGTCGCTTTCTCTTACCACATGATCCTGAGAGTACGTGCAAGTGTTAAAAAACAAGCATTTTAAAAGAAAAATTGGCAGCAGAACATCTAGCATTTTCAGGAGAAAATGTATATTTCTTTGATGTGGATCATGTGTTAGCAAGGAGGGATAATCAGAAAGTGTCATATTCACTCAGTATCATATCATATATAAATCTTTCATAAATAATTTTCATCAGATATGACTCATTTAACACACTTTATTGGCATTACCTGTTGCTGCTATGGGATATGCTTGCAGCAGTAATTTCAGGTCCTTAACATTGATTCTGCTACCTTCTGTTTTGGCATTATTAAATCTTCCTTGGTTGTTAAAAAAATTCCCCCCAATTTTTTATTCCCATATTCATGCTATTCCTGGTTTTGCACAGCTTATTAAAAGCTGATGTATAATTTTGTGCTATATCACAAAGCATGTGTGGTTTTGCTAAAAATTGTGCCCGTAATCATGTCCGGTACTTAGAACGTAGATCCCTTGTCTAGCAGGAGTGTGACCATACTAGGGATGTAAAAGCCTCCTGCCTTTGTGTTAAAGACAGTGTTCAAAAGTCAGTTGGGCAAAACACTTAGCAGACAGCACAACCCGTTGTACAGGTGAGCGTTCCATAAAAGCACTCTCTGTATGTAAGCGGAGACACTAAAGAAACACTCAAGAAAAATTTGAATTATTTATTTCCACATGTTATCCTTTAAAAGCACTTTAAGATCACTCCAAAACAGTCCTGTCAGCACGTCGTAATCTCAAAAACAGGAGGAGATGAGAGACATACTACTTGGGAGAGGCTTTGGAGAATGGAAGTGCAGATAACTGTCGCTTAAATGGGCCAGCAATGTCTTTCTCTAGTTCTTTAGACACTGTAATAGGACTGAGACATTTATTTTAATTTTGCAAATGGTTTTGCCTTCAAAATCCCCAGGCCTTAGTGATCTTAGTGCCCAGCTTTGATCCCCACAGAGAACTTCTCTGTCTTCAAAGTGGGGCTCAGCTGTGCAGTTAAGACCCAAAACTTTCTTCCTGGTGGGATCACAGAATCACAGAATCCTCTAGGTTGGAAGGGACCTTCAAGATCATCTTGTCCAACCATCAACCTAACTCTGGCAAAAAAACAAAAAAAACCACAACAACAACAAAAAAACAATCCAAAACAACAACAACAAAAAAAACCCCCAAACAACAACAACAACAAAAAAACCCCAAAAAAGATGAGGCAAGTGAGAGTGGGTGTTCGTGCCCCAAATGGATGTCAAAGTGCACGGATCATCCCCCATTTTCTTCCAAAAGAGACAGGATGGGCACCATCACAGACCCTGAAATGGCAGGTCTTCAATCCCAAGCATAGAGCTGTGGCGCAGGCAGCCCCTCGTTCCCTCCTGCCATTTTCAGTTTGGCTTCCTTAATGAGTGACTTAAAACAATTCTCTGAAAAATACGAAAACAGACCTGCACTTTTACTCCCCTCTAGGTGCCTGCCGGGGCCATGCAATGTCCCCCCTGGATGTGGCAGTCAGGCTCGAAAGGCAATGAAGCACTCGTCAAAGGCGATCCCGAAGGGTCGTTCCTGCAGTTTGGTGTCTTGGTGGTCGAGATTTGTGGCAGCGTTTATTGGCATAAGTGCGGAGTCCCTTACCTTGCTTCGGGGCTACCAACGTGAGAGGGTGCGTTCAGGTCTCTGTCACTGAGCTGTCTTCATGGTTTCTTCATTCCTTTTCATCTGCTTTGTACTAACATTTATTTTCTTCCTTAAAAAAATAAAAGGAATAGATCAGACAATTTATTCCTACTAGATTTCTGGTTTTCTTCTGTCTGTCGTTTTAAATAAAAAGGAAACGAAGAGGAGGAAATTCTGGGAGAGTAAGTTGGGTGTAAATGTTTATTGCTAACAAGTGTGAAATTCTACAGTTCTAGTTGACAATGATGCATTAACTCTAAGATTATGTTTTTATAAATTGGCTTTCTCATAGTGCGGGGAGACTGCTGTCAAAACAATTATTTGTATGGAGTTTCAAATATCATAGATGTGATTTACAGCCTGTTGAAAATCAGTGGGATATCTTTAAAGTACTGTTGTGCTTTTTAAAATTCCAGCGAGGATGTGGGCTTCCAAGGCTGCCAAAGTACTAATTCGGCTACTTTGAACTGTAACGTGGTCTTGAGGTGAATGTCTTGTTTGCTCTATGGGAGAAGAAACACATCGATCTGTTTTTGACAATCCCCACCGCAGATCTGAAGGCCCAGCTGAGATGGCTGCTTACACTTCTGTCTGCCTGGGGTTCTTTTGTGGCTCTTTTGCCTTTTCTGACAGAGCACAGTTTTATGTTAGGTGATAACGGCCAAGGTCGCAGGAGAAAATACCCTAAAACTTGGATGGTTTTGCATGGCAAATGAAGCCATCTTTTTTCTTAAGTGGAAAAGCCATTCCAGGAATATAATGGAACAGGTGATAACCTAATTTGACCTGCTTTTAACTGCCTGAATTTCCCCCTAAATCTATGGTATTTGGTGCTATTGAACATAGGAGAAAATACTTGTAACAAGACTTTGTCATTGAAAAACACTGATTGGTCAAAATTGGAAAGGTTTCTTTTTACTGTATTGCCTTGCTTGTACCAGAAAAAAAGCTTTGAAATTGTGGGAATATTTTATTTAAACAATTTTGTGAAAAAATCAAAATTAATATCCTCTCATAATTCAGTTTGGTGATCGATCTATTTCTAAAAATAAACTGAAGTCAAATAAAACTTTTACAAAATATTGAAAAGAAATACTTGCCTATTTTACAACTTCTCTTTTGTATTTTAAAGACTTTTCACACTTACTCAAGATAAGAAAAAAAAGTCTCCTTTAGCTATTCCAAACCTCTTAAAATGAGAGTGATTCAGTACATAGATAATATTTGAACACATTTGAGTCTGACATCTTACAATATGCAGAAACATAAAGCCTTACCATGAAACAAGAATAGAATAGGGATTTCCTAGAAATGCTGTTGAGATAAAAAAAGCAATTCTCCTCCTCCCACCAAAAAATCCCCATTCAAGTCTCTTACATTTCTTAAACCACAGCACATTGGGATTTTTTAGAGATGACCTTACAAGGATATCATTTCCCCAGGCTTGCTGGTCACCTCTGCTCATAGGTTAAATGAGCTTTTCTCTGCTGTAATGAAAATATCTGGAAGACAAACCTGTGATATTTACTGCACTTTACTGAACACAATCTGTATTTCCCTTCTGAAAAGAAGCAGCTGAAATTAGTGTGTGTGGGTTGGTGTACAGACTATAAAAGATAAATTGTGGAGAAGTGTCTGTCCCCTTTTAGGTAAACATATTTTCATTTGAAAGGAAAACTATACAAGTAGGTAATAAACTAAAATAAAATGCAATTTGCTGTGGTTAGATGTTTGTTTTCCAGATGTACCACATATCATGTTTACAAAATTTAACATTAAACTGAGTGCAAAAATTTAAAATATGCATAACATTTAAAAGTTATAGTAAGTAGCCTAACAATTGTGTATTTGTCTAACAAGTTAATGAACTACCGTTGTCCTTACCTGCTCTGATGGAACTTAATCATTTAATGCCTGGATAAACAAAACCTTCCAATGTTTTAGGAATTACTCACTGGTTGCACTCTTAGAATTCAGTCATACCAGGATTGGTATCAAAAATAATAAAAGTCCTTGTGCATCAGTATCATCTTCCCTACATGTGTGTGATTAAAATTTAACTCCTCCTGAAATACAAATAGCATTCAGCAAGCAGTAGAAAAAAAGCTAAAGAAATGGTACCGCATCTACTCTTGGTGAAGATGGGGGCCCCTGAGCTCACCGATGAGTTCACTGTTTTAACCAGATGAAAATTAGACTCACTGAATTTTATGTTTTGCCTTGAATTCCACCTGTCACATTCACCAGTTTTTAAATATGAAAAGTCTATGCTTCTTATGGTTTTCCTCAGAAACAAAGCTTTTTATTTCCTGTAGCTTGGGAAATGGTCATTCTGTCAGCAAGTTTAAATCCAGTGGACAGAAAATGCCCCCAGAGAAAGAAAAACATCAGAGTGAGCTCAGGGCTCATTAAACAACACTGAGTCCCCAAGGAAGAAGTTTTTCTGGCTCTGATGGCATGGAGGAGAGCATGAAACTGGCCTCCGTCCCACTGGATCCAGCAATATGACCATGGTCAAAGAAACTCTGAAAACCCCTTTTATCAATTTGGGTGCTGAGGGAGCTACTTAACTACCTATAAAATGGTCTGATTAAAGCATATTATGAACACCTATAAATATTGTCAATTCATTTGGGGGCCAGACAGGGATTGGAGTTTTTCTGATACTCTCCAGAATTACTCCCTGAGAGGTTGCTGTTTCATTCATAACACCCCATGATGTGGTTGCTGTCGTCATCTGGTGGTGTTATTGTGAAGCTACAGGATGTACCTCTGTTCAAGACATTTGTAGTCTGCACTACAATGTGTCCTTTTTCTCCAGAAAGTTAATCTGAAATTAATTTGAGTCATTTGCATGGATTCAATATATGATTGATGAAAAAAGCACTGGACACTACCATATGTCCTACCAGAGACACCTGATAGTCTTGTGTTATGTGTGTGTCTTGTCTGGGCAGGTAGATACCTCTTTTTTTATCTGGCTAGCTTCAAATTTATGGTGGTGCATTTGGAAGCTGAATAAACTAAAATTAAATTATATCGAAAAAACCCACCAATTTACCCTCAAAACTTGCTGGCAAAATAAGGTTGAGAGTGTCATTAAAATAGATCTCCATAAACCCAATTTGTAGTGCTAATGAAGGTAATTTTGTCAAAGCAAAGGAGAGCAAAATAATAGTGGGTGCCATTATTTACAGAACAACCACTCCTATTTTCCAGTTTTTTCAAACACTTTCAGTAATATTAATACTATCTAATTTGGTATCGAATCTTCCATTGCATTTTGCAGTGCACATCAGGAAATACAAGTTGAATTTACTTAAAAAAGTGCAGTTACCAGTACAGAATGAAATGGTAAGTCATCCAGTGAAAAAAATGAGGGTAGATGTATTCTTGGGACCTCTGTCTGAATTTTGTTTGAGGAGTAGGGCTAATGAGTCAAAGAAAAATCAGGGAATTATCTCTAGGCTGAAAGGATTCCAGTCTCCAAGATAAAATTCTCATGAACTCCCCTGTTCTAGCAAAATTACTTTAGAATAGGCCTTTCTGGGCTTTGATTTGATTTAAAGCCAACATAATGCAGAAAGGCAGAACTATGGATTCGTTTTCTCCCTTTTCTGATATATAACATTTCATCCTCCTTGCAGAGATTGCAAATGCTAATTTTGGCTAGTTTTTCATGGTGGCTCTTTTAAGCTAATCACAGCCATGGGGGCTCACGGCTAATGTTTGATAGCGACAGCCTGGCATGCCAGCATGTTGTCATGCCAGTCTCAGGTTATAAATTATCCGATTTATTAATACTTAGAACATCCACTCAAGTTGGTAAATGACCACTTCCATCTTGCAAAAGCTGTGGAGATTTTGATTTAAAAAATTAATAAAAACCAAATGGCAATTAATTTTTTCATTAAAAATTCCAACATTTTCTACAAAAAGGAAAGTTTGTTTGCCGTATGTCACGCATGTAGTCAGGCCTCCTTATTGGCAGCTGTGGAGCACTGTGGGAAACACATGGCATCTCTCTGGCCCTACAGGAGCTTCTCTCTGGCTGACAACTTCAGGGAAGGCACAAAGAATGAAATTAATATGCTCAGTTATTTTTGAGAAGAGCAACAGGCTCTGCTTGAGTCTCAGCAGGCCAGAGATTGCTTAAGTGGGCTTCTCTGCAGGCAATTTTTGCCCTTTTATGAAAGTCTGTAAATCTTTAATGGCAGATGTGCTCCTTTGCTTTTGCTGCCCAATTACTTTTCATGTATTTGGGTGTGCCTCTTGATTCTGTGAAATGATTTACATGTGTTAGTTTAGAAATAACACTTGGAAAGAGAAGCTTTTGCTCTGCTAGCTGGAGCATTTCTTTCTTCCCAGACAGGACAGCATTTGCTGCTTTATAGATGTGCCTGTAGTTCACTCCCCTGGAAAAAAAAAAAAAGGAGCAGGGAAGGCAATTTAATAGTCTTACCACTTGCTCACCCACCTTTGAACACACATCAAAGGAGCGGTTCAAGGGGGAAAGAATAACTATTTTATTTTTGAAGAATAAGTTTGTAAGGGCAACTTAGTAGTCTGGTAACTGTGGCAACAAGGGAATATGTTTGCTATTTGCTTTCATGTAAATTGAAAAAAAGGAAGTAATTTCTTCTAATAAAAATGTGGTTTTTCTCTGTTGACAAAATTATGGAAATTGTGCAAACAGATTTAGAGCTGCTGAAAATGTTTTAGTGCACCATACCACATCGTAACTAGTACTTTCATGCAATGTTTTCTTAAGAAATAATAGCTCTGGAATTTTATTGAAAAAATTAGCATAAATATAAATTTAAAATCTTCTTCTTTGTAATGTGTAATTGAGTATTTATTTTCACTGACTTACTCTTTAAGCTCCTAAGTAATTTCTACCTGGAAATTTAGAAGGATGCCCCGATTAACTTGCACTAGAATGCTCTAAAAGCTGAAATAATAACATTGCCCTTTTATGCTATACTGTGAATAAATACGACAGATTAAGGTCAAAACAATTAGCCTAAGGCTGCCAAAACAAGCTTGCTAAATTTGGTCAGTTTACTCAGGTTAATTTTCAGTGTAGACCGCAAGCTTTGATTTAAGCAGTTAAAAAGAATCCGATGGCCACAAATTATAGTTCAAATCCATGCACGGCCAAATGATATCAGTGGCTGAAAATTCAGTGGTTTGGCTGTAAGTTTTGTCTCATGTTAAGTTTTTAGTTAAACCTTTCATCCATGATTATTAGCAGAAGAAGTGTGAGTTAAGGTTACTTAACGACCTGACTATGTTTTGATAAATACGTTAATTTGTCAAATGACAGAAGCTAAGTGACTGAAAATATTTTTGATTCGCAAAGAGTACCTTTGTACTCCCCTCACACCAACAAATGTTTATCTTCCACCCTGTCTGGATATCAATCAAAATAATAGTCAACTTCTGACTACATATCATTTGCAGTATTCAGGTGCAAGCACCATGCTTTGGCAGTCAGTGTCTCCTCCTGTACCTAATCAGGGCGTGCCCATCAGTAAATTGCTCATTGCCTTGTTTCACATTATCAGTTTAATTAGCTAATGAGGAACACCTTGTAAACCATGCAATATGAGCTTCCTCCAAGGGCACACTGCCCTTTTCCATTCCTCTCTGGACCTGTTCACAGAGGGCAGACCTTCTCCTGGTAGGCAGATTTCCTAATACAATCTTTACAGTTTACTGCTATCTGAATGGTAATAAGTAGACAATTTGGTGCAAAAACCCCTCAGTTTCTGATATCAGTGTTCCTGAACCAGAAACTTCCTTGGAAATCTACTGGTATTTGCTGCTGCCTGGGTTTGACTTGCCTGCAAGTGAGTACTTGTGATCTTCTAAGGTACAGAACAAAAGTATGTAGGATGCAATTTGGTTTTTATATTATGTTACTTTCTGCTGTAGCTTAGCTGGTACCAATGGAAGTACTTGATTCATAGCACTGAATGTAAGACCAGTTTCAGATTTTTTGAACTGCAGGCTCTGCTTTCCTAAAGTTATTCTACGTTTATTTTACTTTGCATTCAAGCAAAATAATCTTCCAAATGTAGCCTAGGCGACCCAGTGTTTCTTGTAAAAATCTTCTTTTCTAGCCAGTGGGGTGAAATTTTTTAGTGCGGACCTGCCGGAGGGACGTGCTACTGTAGTGCAGGCAGGCAGGAGACTCTAATTATGATACTTGAGGCTTGTTTGGTTGATGTTCCTCATCTTTTGATACTGTCCTAGAAAAGAGATGAAAGTAACTGATTTAAATGGAACTATGCAAATAACTTTTAGTGTATATGTGTGAATGCAGCTTGTGGAGGCTGGGTGTTATTTAAAGACGTTATGATGGGGAATATAGTTTCTGGTAGCTAAGCTAGCCTTCTGTCTCTAATATTAATATATTTAAGATGCAATGGGAAAAATTCATTTACCCATGATATCTTAGAGAGGCCTACGATAAAGAAGATATCAAGTTCATAGGTTCCCTTACTGCTTTTAGCTATGAAAAAAAATACTTGTAGAATGAAATAAGATTACCTTGCTGCTGAAGAGATAGGGTGCCTGGTTTTTGGTTAAGTGTCATAGAAAAAGATAACAGCATTAAGCATTAGAGCTACTGAAAATTCTAACTTTTGCTTTAGTTTTGAAGGCGGAAGCTTCCATTTCAGTATTCTTTCTCAACAATTCTTTCTCTTTTTCTTAGAATTATTTTTCTTTGCTGGTCTGGAATATCTTCTAAAAATAAAATCTTTTCCTGTGGTTGAGAGCTCTAAGGCCAAATCAAGATGGCCTATCCATCAAAGGCTTGGACTTCTATTTTACTGTTCTGATTAAATATGATCTATCTACAAGTTTCAATGCATGTACACAATCCATCTTCAGAATATTATTTTCACCTTTAACCTAAAGGACAGGAAAAGATCCCCACTGCTGAGGAAAGCAGGGAGGGAGACTCCCATTCGGTAGGCACAGGTGTCTGCTGTTTGGGCTCCTGCTACAGCTTGTGACCTGACTCTCTGCAAATCCACACACCAGTGAATTTATCTGCTGCTCTTTCTGTCTGAAGCTGAAAATAATAAGTTTTTTATGAGTGATCCTTGCCAGGAGCCAAGAAAGGACAAAGCTCCCTGTGGCACTGTAGTAATAGCTACAGTCTGCAACAATTTCAGTGTAGTTTTGTAGGAAGATATATACTGATATACCCTTTGTGTGTTTTATCTTATTCAGAATTGAGTTGATTGTAAAGAATGAGCTCAGTGAAAGTATGTTAAAATGGATTCAATAGATTTTTTTTTTTAATTATTCCTTATTTTAAGTTGAATCTAAGAGGTGTCAGAAAAGTTAGAGAAAGGGTTTAATAAAGATTAGGAAAGTTTAAAAAATGGTATATTTTCAGAGAAGACCATTTTTTGATTTGATATCTTCATGGAAAATAAGTTTAATTTCTGTATGGACTGAGTTCACAATTGCTGCAAGACCTAACTGAAGTCACAGTGTACATAATATTGTAGCCAGCACTGATAACTTTACAGGTTCATAGTAAACCAGATCAATGAGCTAAGCCTTTGGAAACTTATGTGGCTGAGAAATGTGAATATTGGTTCAGTGCAGGAGACCTCAGGAACCATTAGCTCATGGCAGAGCTGGGGCTACAGCAACTGGCAATAGCAGTTTTTTGGTGGAGCTTTCCAGAGATTGGTTTTGGGTTCAGTCATGTTTAATACATTTATTAATGACCTTGTCACAGATAGGAGTGTGCTTATATGATTTTCTGAAGACACAAAGCTAAGGGGGATTGTCAATAGGCTTGAGATGCCCTAAAGGAAGAATTGTATGACCTTGATTATAGTAATAGAAATGAAATGAAATTCAATAGTACAAAGTAAAGGGTTCTTTCCTGGGGGGTTAGTAGTAAGAATGCTAGGTGGCTGATGGGAGCGAATTCTGCTGTGGGATACATGCTTTTAATGTACAGGTGCTGTCGAGCCATTTTATTCTTACAGTTGTCATCTTTTAAACTTATAAAGTTGGTTTTGTGATTATGAAAGAGTTAATACATGTTGTGTTTTTAATAGTTTTTCTTATGACAACTATTAGTTGTGTGGCTTACATGACTCATGAGCTGTTACATGTCTATGTATGTAACTGGATGGGATGAATGACACAAAGAACCTACCTCCTCATACTTACCTGTGAGGTAGGGAGAGGAAAGAAAGGGACAGGAATCAAGGGAAGAAAATTCAGCATTTGTATATTTAATCTCAATCTGAATATATGTTTTCCCCTCTGCCTTGAGATCAGAGGGTTCCTGTAAAAGCTTGAGAAAAGCTTTGAAGCTTCACTTTAGTGCTCTTGTCCCTAAACCTTTCATGGATGTAAACATGAGGAGCACCAAAAAGCCCATGTAGCCAGTGGGTGTATGGTTTAACTTGGCTCTCCATGGACTGCAGTGCTTCAGGAAACCTCCACCAGCACCCCCATGGTCAATCCACCCACCTCAGTGTCTGGAGCAACTCCCCTTGCCGGACTTTGGTGCTGCGATGCTGTTTTTAACACTGTTTTTCCTCAGTCCTGGGCAGCATTTGGCCCTTTCTTAAAAACCTCTTCCCTGAGCTGGGCCCTGTGGCAGGGCTGTGGCAGCACCACCTGCTCCTTACAGAGGCCCCACAGCCTGTCCCGCTGCTGGCAGAACATGCACACAGGAGAAAATGGTACCAAATGCTAGGATTTTGGTTAAAAAAACAAACAAACAAAAAAAACCCAAAAAAACAAAACCACAAACTTGGTCCTGAGGTGAGGTGTGTACCTTATACCATTTTTTGGCAAACCACAAGAGGACAGTGGCCTGTGACTTGGGAATGGCTGTCCTCCCCTTAGCTTTGAGGCGGGAAATGGTCGAAGAGGAGAGTGTGTGTCTGCAGCCCATCAGGGGACAGCCAGTCCCCCGTAATGACATTGCTGGAGGGGAAAAGGCAAATGCAAGACCATCTCACATGCAATGGAAAAACAAAAAAAATAGGTATGTAACTAAAGTTGCAGTGATATGTGTAGTGCTACTGGTGTGCCACATGTTGAGAAGCCCCCAAGCGCCTCCTCTCTGCCAGTAATGCTCCTCAGGCTGTGTGGCAAGCTGGTTTGGTGGACCAGTCCACCTGATAATGTTGGGACTTTTTATCAGGACAGGACAAAGGGTAATGGTTTTAAACTGGAAGGGTGTAGATTTTTACTGGGTATAAGGAAGAAATTTTTTACCCTCAGGGTGGTGAGACACCAGAACAGGTTGTCCAGAGAAGTTGTGGATGTCCCATCCCTGGAAGTGTTCAAGGTCAGGCTGGATGGGGCTTTGAGCAACCTGGTCTGGTGAAAGATGTCCCTGCCCACAGTGGGGGGAATTGGACTAGATGATCTTAAATGGTTCCTTCCAACCCAAACCATTCTATGATAACGAGTGTGTCAGGAAAAAATCGGAGTGGTTATGCTTCAGACTTATTTCATATATTCATTAATGGTCTTGACATAAATATTATGAGTGTACTTATAAAATTTGCTGAAAATGCAAAACCAAGAAGCTCTAGAGGCATAAACCTGCTGGCACAGGAGGCCTTGTTCAGTTTGGGATGACCTGAAATTAATTTTTTATCTTTTTTGGTCATTGAACTGAAACTCTATTTTTCACACTGTTCTAGTAATAATAGCATTTATTTGCAATGTGCTTTCCTGCCTTTGATACAGTGCTGCTATCAGGAGCAGAGAGGAAAGATGAGCACAAATGTTTGTCTATTTCTGGAAGAAAGCATAAGACCAAAAGAGATCAAAAGGGGAGAAAGACTGTTCAAGCTAGTGAAGAATAAACACCATGCAGGGGAAAACCACAGTGGAGTATTTTCTTCAGGAGCAAAAGTCAAGTTTCTGAAGTTTCTGTCAAGGTCTTTAAAAACACATATGGTTGTTACTGTAATAATTTCAGATATCTGGTGGAAATTTTGAAATTACTCAAGTGTAAAATTGTGTGGTGTGGGTGCACTTCCTCACCTCACCTGTGACTGTCCTTCATCTGTTCTGACTGGCAAGGGAGGTTCAAAGCCCCTCTGTCATCACTTTTTGCCTAAAGGAAGTCAAGGAACAAATACAGTCCATGAATAAATACAGTATTTTGTACCAAAATAGATATATGGGGATGAATAGTCTCTAGATAATGGCAGCTGGAAAAGTAAAAGTGAGAAAACTTGTGCATTGAGATAAAGACAGTTTAATAGGTAAAGCAAAAGCTGTGCATGCAAGCAAAGCGAAACAAGGAATTCATTCACTTCACGGGTGGGTGTTCAGCCATCTCCAGGGAAGCAGGGCTCCATCATGCGCAATGGTTACTTGGTAAGACAAATGCCATAACTCCTGATGTCTGTTCGGCGCTCCCATTTCTTCCTCCAGATTTATACCCTGATGTTACATGGTATGGAACAGCCCTTTGGTCAGTTGGCATCAGCTGTTCCAGCTCTGTCCCCTCCCAACTTCTTGTGCACCCCTAAGCTGCTTGCTGTCAGGGTGGTGTGAGGAGCAGAAAAAGCCTTGATTGCTTAGCAACAATTAAAAACAGTGTGCTATCAACACTATTTCTCATCCCAAAACCAAAGCATAGTGCTGTACCAGCTGCTAGTAAGAAACACAACTCTATCCCAGCTGAAACTGTGGCACTCCTTCAGTGGTTCACAATCCACTTAGACATGGTAATGGACAATAAAGCACTGATTTATCTTGAGAATTCTGGCATGAATGGCAGTGGGGAAGGGAAGGGTTTGCTTCTGGCAGGTATTTGGACCTGTGAGGTGTTTAAACTTTTTGCAGAGTTTTGACCACTGCAGGCATGGCTGCAGGGAGGAACCAGCTGAGCAGATGTAAACCCCAAAGGGGTGGAGAGAGAAGTGGGAGAGCCATGAGGGAAAGGCAAGGAGGTTCAGAAGTAATCTCTGTAGCAGATTTATGTTTGTGCTGAGGTGATGACTTTTTTTTTTTTTGGTAAGTGTCCTAACCAGTGTGATCATGGGCATGGTGTAGGTCTGGTTTGGGTTTCAGCATACTGCTGGCTCTGTAGTCACCTGAGCTAGCAAGCAGGATATATTTTGCTGGACTGCTCTAGGATGGGTAGGGATGACCTATGTTGGCTGCCATGATAAGCACTACTTAGGGAATTAGGGAACACCCTAAGATGGTATTATAGCCTTTAAAAAATAATAAAATGAATCTTAGCAAGGGAAAGCTTCAGTACTGTGCAACAGCTGTGCTTTGAGAAGTGTGGGAGTGTATCTGATGGCTTTCAAGGTCATTTTTCTTTATTATACGTTTAGAGCAGCTGTGTAACAATTATTGAATAATGGATATCTGCTTTCTCTAGAGTATGCAGCATTGATTTTTTTTTTGGTGAATTACTGATTGGATTGATTTTATGCTTAAGACAGTATTGGACAATTAAGTATATAAGTTACTTTGATCTCTCAGATACTTTCTTTGATCTACTGTGGCAAGCTAAAGCTTTAGGCATATTTATCATGACAATTACAGAATCTAGAAATGGAAAAGGACTCTTAACTCTTCTAGTCCTTCTCCTGGCTGGACAGGAATTTTGCTAATATGTTTGTTACTAGTTTCCTCCTCTTTCCCCCAGTCCTAGACTTAACTTGTCAAGGGATGTGATTATTATTTTTTTTATTCTCTCAGTGGATTTTCTTTTTTCTACAAGATAGCAGTAAGTGGACAATATTAAGCAGTTAAGTGAAAATTTCATTGGCATTGTCTGCTTGCCATGAGACTAAACTTCACTGTTAATCAGAATAATTTTTCCTGATATTCAGATGCAAGTTTGTTACAGTTTTTTTGTTGCCTTTTAGGTACTCAGAGAGGAATGTGGGGGTTGGAGGGGTCGTGGTGCTGACAGTTGCTCCTGTTAGTGGGATGGAAAGCTTGTTAGTAGGTTGTAGAAGAATTATACAGATGCTAAAGCAAAAGATAAGAAGCTTGAATCTATAGAAGAGATGAGGAAGGATTCACAATAGATTTTTCACAGTGTGAAGGGTACTGAACTATCTGTATTTTCTTTGCGCTTTAATGAAAAGGCATGGGAGGTGACCTTTTAGGTCCAGTATTCTACACTTTGGATTTTTCACTTGCTGATTTCTTATGAATAAGTAGACTGTCTTCTGCTCTGAGTATGTTGCTAAATACTTATGCATTTACCTCCTGGCCTCTTTTTTCTCTCTCTGTGGTACTTGCACAATCATGGTGTTCTGTTGTATTATTGATAGCACCCTAACATCCCATTGTTTTTTTGCCCTCAGTCTATCCTTCCTCCATGGTATTTATATACCATTACTGCAATATCCAAACACCTTGTAGTCTTTACTGCTTTTTTCAATTCCCATATGGATTAGACAAATGCAGTTATTCTCATTTGAGAAGTACAGGACTGAGGCACTTGAAAACTAAAGGCCATAAACTGAAAGATATTTAGGCACCTAAATGTGTAAAGTGCCTAATGTGATTTTTCTAAAGCATCCAAATACATTAAGCATCTAACTCCTGCTGACTGCGATGGAAGTTAAGTACCTAACTCATCCGGATGTTGTCGAGAAATGCGGGTGGCTGCCAATCTCTCTCTCTTCATTTTCAGTTAGATAAATATTTGAAAATACAAGTCTAGATGACTTGCATTATACTACACAGGGAGACCCCCAACTGATAATCTATTACATTAACACTTTTTTTTATTCAGCTTTTCAGTTTCATATTGATTATTCTACTTATCATTTTTAATGCTTTATCCTGAAATATTATAAACGTAGTACTTTAGCTATCAAGTTTCTTAGCAATTCCGCAACAGTGCCACACTTAGATTGAATCATGTTTAGATTATATCGCTCCTAAACCAGCTATTTTCTTAATGGCATTTATCAAAGCATTTTTGAAGCTGTTATATCTAAATGCAGAGTATACTTATTCAGTTAGTAGCTGAGTAGGTAGGAAGGAGATTGTGTACTGGCACTTAGGTTTCTGAATAAAAGCTATGTTTCATATTTCTGTTTTTAAAGTCTTAATGGTATTTGATCAAGTGATAAAATATAACAGCTGCATTTTACACTTCTGTATTAAATCACTTAAGTCTGGGACACTGCATTATTGCATTTTTATTGCAAGGTTTCTGGAAGCCTCCAGAGAGCCACAGGCCTGAGATGTATCCAAAGCTCCTGGCGGGGTCCCCTGTGCACTCTGTCAGCTGCTCCATGTGTGTTTCAAACATCCTCCGTAAGTAGCTTTTCCTTTTGTCATCATTCTCCTGTCTCAAGGCAGAGCAGGAACAAGAAGCAGACACAGATTCTGGATGCATCCGTTCTCTGGTCTGTACTTGCATTTTGGAGGTTGCCATCTGACCTCTCTGGACCAGTTCACCAAAATGCATGTATTCAACCCCCAAACCAATGGCTGCAACCAAACAATGCCTGGTTCTGGCCTTCTGCTGTCATCACCATGGTGTGTGGCTTCTGTTTCAGACAAAGGTCAGTATTGGGCCTTAAAGCTTTCACCTCTGTGTGTGCCTCCAGAGCCATTAAAAAGCAGCTGGCAAAGACCTGCCTGACTTCTGGCCATGGCTGGGATATCCTGAAATGTTGTGTTTAGCTCTACCTAAATGATGGCTGGGCTGTCTGAGCCTGGGGTGAGGACTGGGCAGAAAAGGGGCAAAGTTGGGAAATGACACTGGCACTTGCTTTTTGCAAATTACCCCCAGGAAATTGCTGGATTTGGTTTCTGCAGTATTATTTATAAAACACTAACTGTTGTGTTATCAGATGTGTTTAACTGAGTGGTTAAGGGGCTAAAAAGTAGTTACAGGTGTTACGTCAGTACCATTTAGTAGTAATTTGACTTTAGACTGAACTCCAGCATCTGGTGGCTTGCAAGCATACAGCTACGCCTGTCCCCTTCGCTGCAGATACTGGCCTCTGTGCACCCAGGGGGCTTGTCTGGTACTGGCTTTCTGATCTGCCACAAAGATAATGCAGTTAAAAATTGCCTGCATATGTTAAATATTCTAGCTCCCTTTTGTAAAAAAACCTCAAACACCTGTTTTCTCAAAATGAGAGATTCCTGAGTGTGCTCTGATTTGTGTTCATTCCTATTCAAACATTTTTTCTCTTCCTCTGTATCATACTGTGGAAAGGATTTGCATTGAAAGATTAATATTCAAAGGGTTGTAACTTGCTAAAAGAACCACCAAGTCACTTTATCAAGCAATAATTTGTTTCCAAGTGGCTAAAACTTGACTGAAGTCAAAATAATTTATATCAGCAAGAAACACTTCTGCAGTTGACTTCATACCTATTTATTGCCTACAGCATTAAAATTGTAATTAAAACCCCCACACTTTCTTTTAATGAAATAATTATTCATCTATCACTTTCCAATTAATAGAATATTGTTGTATTTTTTACTAAGAAAATTTCTTTCTAAACTACTGGAAGTAGTTAATACTGTGTTTGATTTTAGCCACCTACAGGAAATGATTAAAAAAAAAGTCCATCTGAAAAGAATTTTGTGGGTAGTCCCTTCATATTGAACTGAAATCACACTTCAACTTGAAATAGCTAAAATCTGCTCTGGCAGTGGATTGCTTTCATTGTTTTATATGGATAGAATTTAGGAATTGAATAACTCTTTCATGTCATCTGCTGCTGGAACGGAACTGACTATATCTTTTAGACAAATTCTTAAGACAGGCTATTTCTGAAATAAGGGGATGAAGGAAATGCAAACTGTAAAAACAGACCGTGCCTCCTGGTGGCAGTACAGTGCAAGCCAGCCTTCCTCTCTAAGGCCCGTGACTGTAATTCCAGTGAGGAATAGATTAAGGAGAGTACTTTTTGCTACAAGAAACTCAGATTTTTCTCAGCTCTGAAAGCAATCACCACCACTTCCAATAGATAAAGAAACTCAACATCTTTCACTTTGCATGTGGCTTTCATATTTAATGATATTTTCATGAGTATAAAGATGACAATTCTTTTGTCTTTTAGAATTCAAGTCTGTTTTTATTATAAAATATGACATATGCGTGGGAAATAATAATATATTGAATGTTTCTTGTCTCTGTTGCTGGAAATCAATACCTATGATGCTGAAAGGAGATGATAACAAATATTTAGCTCAAGTTTTCTGTCTGACATAGCTCAGATAAACCTTATACCCCTTCCAGAAGAGGAAGGGTCTGTGTGGTCATCTGGTAAGACCAGGGCATGGGTGGGCAGAAGATTGATCTGTCAGAAAAGCCCAGATTTCTGCTGGGGTGGGAGGAAAGGGGAGAGCTGTCTCTTGGCAGAGTGGCAGAGTCCTTTACTGCTGTGAAAGGCTGGTGCCACCGTCCATGTCATGGAACTGGTGGGCCCATGGTGTGGGACATGGCTGCTTCCCTCAGTAGATATGATATGCTCCTCCAAAAGGCTGTCTTTTGGAATGAAATGAGGCTCCTACATTGAAGTGCTGGTGGAACCCATCTTTTCCCACTGACTGTACATTAAGCTTTTTGTAGACTCAATCCAGATTTCCAAATATCCTCCCAGAAGCTCATGGAGACTTACAGATTCTCAGGCAGATATAAGAAGGCTGGAACAGAGGGGGTTTCCTGTGCACATCATTTTCATAATACTGTACAGGAGGAAACCTACCTTCAGCATGCACTGTGGTTGCTTTCTTCCCCAAGCGCATTTCATGGCTTGTTCCTGTGTCATGTTCACATAATACTGCACAAGGTGCCAACAGATGGTGCATCTTTGTATAGGTTGTTTTCTATCATCAAATAATATATGCTTAAAATGGAGTCCAAGAGGTATTACTGAGATAAGTGCAGCCTCTCTGCTTCTGCTTCCTCTTAGGATGAAGTCTGGTTTGAGTTACATTTTAGTGTCTTCTGATTTGCCTGAAGCATTTCTAAAGCAAGTAGAAAGACTAAGTTATAGCAGTTGTTGTTTAATGTTGTTTATGGTAAATGCAATACTATAATACCCAAGTCAATGGAAGTGTTTCTTACTGCGTAATGAGGCTGGTATGGTGCAAGGTCTCTTGCTGCTCCTGAGGCATTCAATGCAAAGAGCTGTTTTGCTGTACTGATCTTATGGGGTCCTGTCCTTTAACTCTTTTATACTTCAGTAGTCTGTAGCTTATGAAGAGATGAGGTTCATAGTTTTTAGTAGAATTAAGATTGTGCTGGGCAATGGCTGGGAGGCTTGCAGCAAATGTGGAAGATTATGCACCAAGAGCTTGCTTTGGAAAGTACTTCAAATTTAGAATTTCCCCTTTGTAGTAGAGGTGTGTTAAATAGCTAAATCTTTTTTTTTCATTTTTTCTTCTTTCTCCAAATATAAAATTGTGATCTCCAGAAAAGTAAGTTTTAGCCACTAGGGACGGAATGACAAAGTTGTTTGAAGTAACTGTTGTATGTCATCTATAGACCTAAAACACTTCCTGTTTTTTATTCCCTGTTTTCCAAAATAGGGAATGTTTCTAAGGTTAAACTGCATAAAATATATGTAAGTGAAAAGGACTACCAAAATATACTTAGCCTGTTAAATATTAAGATTTTTTTTTCCACTAATTCAGCAGATCTTTCATTTTACTTGTTGGAAACTTAACATGAAAAGACAGGCAAGATGTTTGGGATTTTTCTTGAATTGTGTGGCAGACTGTCCATATCTTTTCAGGTCTACTGCAAGTAAAGCAACAGGAAAACTTTGTTTTTATGGAAATAAGTTGCACACATGGATGCGTTGCCATGCTGCTATGGCAGATAAGCACCAAAATTTTACTTTCTCAAATATCCAGTACTATTTGGAAATAAGACTGTTTCCTGTGGAAGAACACACATGTAGGGGAGACAGTTTTTGTTTGTGTTTCTTTTTTTAATCCCTTCATTAACTGTGGTTTTCAGCTGGAACAGCAGTTATTTATGAGGCATAGCTGATGTTGTAGAAGTTTGACTTCTCTAGGCATGACCTCTGCTGTTGGGGGTGGCTAAGACTGATCACTGCACCTATAATGACACTTTTTTCCTAGAGAAAATTTTCAATTATGCTTAAATAGTACCTATTTGGAAAAGTAAAGCCTTCCATATCTAAAGTATATCACACTCTGGGGATGGGAAGTATTTGCTCCTCTTCAATGGATCAAAGTTTGTTATATTGTATATTTGTAGAATTACTGTGGCTTCTCAGCCATGTCTCTTATCTACTTGCCTTGAAAAGGGGAAAAAAGAAAAGAGTTAGTTTTTTTTTTTCTTGGAGGTGCATTGCTGAGTTTCTCAGTGTGGCAACTGATACAGACAGTGAGATGGTTGTCTTGTGGAGAAGTGGTTTGATGCATTCTAGCAAGAAGTACTGGACCGGGTTTGGTAATTAACTGCTGTTAAGGAGTATTTTTGCCTAGCTCTAGAACTTAGTGCTGGGGCTCCGTTTGTATCAGTAAGTAAAGAGGCACAAAGATGTGTTTTGTTGTTAGTGGTTTTCTTTCTCTTAGTTTGTCTTATGTATTCATCAGATTCCAGATGGAACTTTTTTTCTCAACTCAATTTATATCAGTTAAATTATGAGTGTCAGTGGAGGCAAAAAAGCATCCAGAAGTTACTATTTTTAGTTAAAAAATATATACACATTTCTTATTCTGTGACAGCAGCTTTGTCATAAGTTGACTGAACCACCCAGAGGGAGAAGTTGCAGGTTGGTTGCTAATGCATCATCCTGGAAAGGCTGTTGGAATGTCCTGGCCTGTGGGAGATCCTGTCTGATCATGTAACAGGAAAAAAATTATAAAATTGGAAAGGGAAAACCCAAAAACATAGCATGTAACTATTTTGTAGAGTCTTTGTGTTCCCTAAAATTGAGAAGACAACGGGTTTGTCTCTGAGTAAATCAAAAATCCCGAGCTGTTTGCATTTCTTCAGCAGATTTTTCCTGCTACATAACAAAATGCGTTTAAGCTATGTTCATATGTTGTGTGGAAATTACTGTCACTTACAGTGCACTTTCATCTTTTTTGAGGATTAGAGAGTGAAGATTAACTTTTCCATGGCTCAGCAGTGTAACTTGAAGGTTGTGGAAATATCAGATCAGATTGGGAAATATTGGCACTCCTGGGATGTGAGGTAGTGAGGGGCATATTCCTAAACATTCACACTTTCCTTTTGTGTGTGTAGCTAGATTGGGAGGCAACCTGAATGCTTGCAGCTCCATCTGATTGTGAGAGCATCAGACAATTAGAGCAGGAAAATTTCCACATGTGCCAGCAGTGGGCTCTGCCATTGCACAAATGTGAATGTAGGTATTGCCTTTGACATTTGATGCAATGACTGTTGCTGTCATGAGGAGTCTTTTCTTTCAACTTACATTACTGGACTTTGGGTGAGAGAGCCAGGATCTTCTCTAGCTATAATTGTATCTTTATTTGTGAATGATCAGAAGTAATCCCACTCTTCCATGTGTATCTAATACTCTGGCAGTAGTTTTACATGGCATATTTGGTCTTTCCCTTAACATCTAGAGTTAGAGTTGTATTTCAGTGGCAATAAATCAGGCTCTGTATCCATAACCTCAGCTTATGAACCGTACATCAAAGTTTCTTTTCTGTTTTGCAAAGCCTTTTTGCTTTTTTAATGTCTCTTCTCACTATACATTTTCTGTTCCTTCCAGTTATATCTTGCCAGCTCTCCATCATCTGTCCTCATACACACTTTTCATCACGTCTTATCACATCCATTGTCATCTTGTCTTCAGTTGAAGTATTTTATCTGCTACATTCATCTGTTGCTTAAATTCTTCAGAGCTTTGAATGACTGCACGGCCCTCACTCCATTTCTAGGATATCTCTTTGGCCAACCTTTCAGATGTGTTTTGTCTGTCTTAGATGGGATGGAGGGCTACCCCTTCCCCACAGTACATGCTGGTTGGTTTTTTTTTTCCCACCTCTAAAGGCAGTTACTCCTCTCCTTCATTTAGTTTTCTCAGATCACTTCCAGGCAAAATCTTATGTATAGAAATTATAACTTTGACTGCAGCTAAAATCTCTTGGTGTTATCAGCACACTGTGTTCATGGGGAGATGCAGTAGAGGAAAATGACAGATTTCTAGTGACCGGAGTCATAAAATAGCATTCCTGATGGCAAATATTTGTGTGAGTTGCCTTTAGGCAGTGGGATTTTGTAGTCTTCCTGGAAATAAACCACAATTTGTGGAGAATTTATGAGGTTTATTGCTATGAGAAATAGTGACAATGGAAACAAAGTCTCTGGGCATTTTTTCTTGATTTTAAGATTAGATGCTGAGGACACTTAGTCAAAATTTTGAAGTACTGAGGTTATTGTACCACATTGTGTAACTGATTCATGTAGAGCATCCTGAACCTGAAGGTGCTTTGCCCTTCTGATTTCATGCTGTTACGACCCTGTGTAATTCTTTCAGGAGACATGATGGTGGTGTTGCTGTGTTTTGTTCTTTTGGCAATCTCTGTTCCATGGAGATCCTCACTTGTGCCCTCCGTTTCTTCCACTTCAGTTTATACTCCCTCACTTCAAGTTTCTACTCTCTATTTCTCTTTTCCACCCTTATTATCTTAGTCCCTTCCTTGTGCTCCTAGTACCTTCCTGTCACTTCTGGCAAGTGGTGTCCCACAGGGCGATGTCCTTGTGTGTGTCTCCTATGTGACTCAGACTTGTGTTTTTCCCTGCCTGCCCTATGGCACTATCAGCAAGATGCAGGTGGCTTTCTAGAAACCCATTTCATACAGCCTAATAATCTCTGAAAAACTTCATCAACAAGAAAACAGAAGGCAAAAGAGGAGCATGGTCATTTAAATGGAAATGGTGAACAAGTAGGAAGTTGGAGAAATGAGCCTTAAAGTGCTGCAATTGATCTGAATTCCTCTTTACCTTGATGTACAAAAATGTATTGAGAAGTAACTGAAGATATGTGTAATATTTAATGATATGCATTTAGTCCTTGTGGAAGCTAATTATCAGAGCAGCCATTATTGCCAGGAACAACAGAAACACATTTCAGAGGAAAGATATGAACTCATAAACTTTTTTATTCTTAGAAAGTCATGCTGGAAAGTCTGTCTAGTGTATGATGTCTCCAGAGAACTGTGGGCTGATCTTCCCTTGCTCAGAAGGTACCTGCTGCTGTTGGGTGTATGTTATCAGGGCTTATCACCTCCATCTGTATGGGGCTGCTTTCTTCTTCCTTTCTCAATTTGGTAATTGATTAAGGTGATTTGGTAATTATCCTTGTTAGCATGTGAAGACAAGCAAATTTTTTTGTCAGAATGGTTCCTATATGAGCTTGTAGGTATCTTTATTTCTTGCTGATATTTTACTTTCTTGATGTGAAATGTGCTATTAAATATAAAACCAAGAGAAATGGTTTGTTTTCAAGGAAAACTGGTTGCATGGGTCCATGCTGTCACTTACAAATGCCTGAAAAGTAGATACACCCCAATCTTGAGCATCACAAAATGCTTCCTAAGCACAGAGGTGTGATGTGGAGTTTCTAGGAGTAACTTGCTGTATTGCTACCAAAAAAAAAAAAATTAATCACCCCAAATGAAGCAGGATTAGCATATATTGACTGGCCTCACTGCAAGCTAAGTATTAGATCTTAATGACTTTGTCAGGGGGAGAAAGGGCACTATTAAATAGATTATGGTACTTTTTCTGTGGGGTTGTAATCATCCATGGAGACTTGGCAGGCCTACAAATTTCTGTTGAACTCCTTAGGTAACATAGCTCTTTCTAATAAACTTTTCATTATTTGTCTAGAGTCTTATTAGTTTCATTGTTATTACAGTCTAGAGGGTTTTTCCCACAAAAGTGAACCTCTGGGATAACTATGAAGTGGAAAAAGGCTCACAAGTGAGATTACTGAACCGTCAAAGTAGTTTTGGAGGAAAGAACTATCCAGTCTTTACCTACAGTGACAACTGTAAATTTACTGCTTAAGGATAGTTTTCTTTAGGAATGAATTTCTTTAGAAACTCAGATTCAGATCCTATGATGCGGACTTCTAATGTTTTACCTTGTGAATGAGCATCTGTTTGTGAATTAAACTTGGCTGCCAGTTGCTGGGAGCAGTACGTTCCTATTGAAATGTTTGCTGGAAAGTTATACTCTTTCAGCAGTCTCTGCAGTTACTTGCACCAGTCCAGTGCAATGAGATGTTCTGAATTTAATTTGATCAAATATTTGTTTTGAATATAATGTTTAGAATCAGGAAGTAAATGAAGCTTCCATAGACGCACACTGTTGAAGGATGTTGTTATTTATTCAGTTTATAAATCAGCTCTGTTTTGTGCTGCTGAATGTAATCCAAACATTGGCAAAGAAAAATAATGATAACATACATCATTGCTGCATAATTTTAAGGCATTTTATAGCCTGGAAAATGTGGTGGATTCTATAAAAGTGACAAATGACACAACACTGTAATAAATAGCCATAGTTTGTGCATTGTGAATTGGAGTTTAGATTCAAATGGAAATACTTTTTCAGTAGATTGGATATGAATTCAATCTCACAACCTCTCTACGCAAATTATTCTGATTTCTATATATTTTTCTGTATTCTAATCAACAGTAGTATGCACGTTCTATTTAATATAATTACAGTAAAACTTATTCATATTTAAAAGCTATGTGAAATCAGTTACTATGGATATAATACATTGAAATGTATCTTACATCTATGTATCTCCAACAGTAGGACAAACTATCTTGACTTAATCCATAATGACTTTGACTCATTGTCTGTTTGGACTGTTTGGCTCGGTGAGTTTGTAAGTGAATGTCTGTTATGTGCTGCATCTTTATCATGGTAATTAATTCCATCTTAGTGGAAAAAACATTGTTTCCACTTTCACTTAACATATATAATATAAATTTTCACAATAAAAAAGTTGTTTGACACTCTGAAACTTACAAAAATAAGGGAAGACTCTTTTGGAAAACAATGTTCCAGTGGTAGTCTTATTAATATTGGACGGAAAGATTACAGTTAGAATATTTGCAGTTGATTTTTTCTTTTAATTTAATGAGAATGCATTGGTAAGTTTTTTTTTTTTGTTGCAAAGAATTGTTAGGGGGTAGAAAACTGTGAACCAATGTTAGACTTGATACCTCATGGCTAATTAAGCAATGTAATAAGTAATCATAAGGCTGAAATAAAATCTGTGGGCTTTGCTAAATCATTCCATGAATAAATTGACTTACAGAATATCAGCTAATTATAGTTTGTAAAATTTTCATGACTGCATTGTTCTTCCCAAATGAAAAGTAAACTTTGGCTGCAATTTTATTAATGTTTACCAGACTAGAACAGATTCTACTCAGCCTGGAACAAAATTAACTTCTAATGGGGTGTCACATTCAAGATCAAAAATTCACCACGGTGTCTGAAGCAGCTTGAGTTGCTGCTCTGGTTCCAAAGTCTTTTAGGTGAGCGCTGTTTAAGGGGAACATGGCAAGTCCACATATTGCCAATATGCTCCATGATGGTTAGGAAAAATCATAGAATCGTCTAGGTTGGAAGAGACCCTTGGATTGAGTCCAATAATCTGCTCTACTCTATAAAGTTCTCCCCTACACCATATCCCCCAACACCACATCTAAATGGC
>JAOXJM010000079.1:8934297-8951554 GCA_026413425.1 Tringa solitaria
TCCAGCACCTCAATATCTCTCTTGTATTGAGGTGCCCAAAACTGGACACAATACTAAAAGAAAAAGGTTTCTAACCATATCAGTTAAACCAGTATGGTTGGGTCACAACATCAGTTTTCAAGACTCTGCAATGTAACCTATCTGAAAATGAAATAAACTCTTTGGGGAATGTTTTGGATAGGAGTTGTCATATCAGACTGGGCAGTACCAGATCTAATTGGGTGTTCTGCTGGCACCTGCTGTGGGTAACACTTTGGTCAAGAGAAAGGTACAAATAATCCTGTTACAGAAACTGGAAACACCTTTGGAAAACTGGTCCCACTTCCCAGAGGTTACCTTAAACTATGAATTATTAGTGTTTGCAAACTTCAACATTTTCATTAAATCCTTAGTTGTAATTCTAGATGTTTCAGTAAGCTTGCTACTCCTTTAAAAAACCCAACCCCACACAGTCTGCTCAAAATTACATTTCTGCTTTGAGGGAGGAAGATGAGGAAAGGATCCCGTATCAACAAAGTAATTACTGATATGGACTGGAGAAATAATATTTTGGATGTAGTAGTAAAATTAATAGTGAAATGACTGAGAAAATATATCAGAGTGTTTAAAGTCTGCCTTTTCAATGTTTGTAAATCTCACACCTATGCAACTGCAGTGATGTGTGTGTTTTAAGAGGTTTTTGGGTTTACTCCAGCATATAGTAATACAGTGAATTTGCCAAGGGGTAAAAAAGTGTAAACCAGGTTGCTGAAGAATATAAGGAATAAACCATCAAACCAAAACACAATCTGCAAGAGTGTTACAAAATGTACTGGAGAGCACAAAATTAGTATGAAATTCTCCTGTACTGGTGCTCTGTATTTTAGGAAGTTTGAAGTAGCACAGCACTCTGCTAAAAGGCTATCATAGGCTACCATAGTAGTGTTAGAAGCCAGTAAGTGTCATATAAAGATGTAAAGCTGCTGTGATTTGAATGCATAAGTCCCTAAGGACATCCTATTCCAAGTTTGTGACCATTTAAGCTCCAGGTCAGTAAATCACTTGAACTTGTGCTTCATTCAGTTTAAGAGGGCTTATTTGAATATAAGCAGAGCACTTTAACTCAAGGCAGAGTATGTGCTTAAATGTTCCTTGAGATCAGTGTCATTTGTTTTCAAATTGCCATAATTTAACAACTTTTTTCATTTAAAGGCAGTGCAGCTCTGCACTTAGAATGCTCAGAGCATCAATTTCTAAGCAAGAGTATCCAACCCATGTGATAGTGTCCAATGCTTCCCTGATCTAGGAAAGCAAAAACAGTGCCTAAAGCAGAATCCTTTGGACTTGAAACTCAATGAACTGTTAAAGTATACTTTTGACTCAAGCATATGTTTGACCTATTGTACTTATTCTAGAATGCTGAAGCACCAATAATTTTAGTTCTGAACTGTCCATGACAACCATAAACAAACGTGTGAATAAATATTAATAAATGTGAATATATTGACTCTAAATGGCCAATTAAAAAATACTGTAGAAATGGCATGTTTCTTCATGTAAATAACTTGGTAAATTATTGAGCCAATAAACTGCCTTCTTTGGAGCCAGCAGATGTGCTGTAAGTCTGTGGCTTTGCATGCTGTTTCTTGGCAGTCCTGAAGCTGGATTTCAGAGCTGACTGAGGAGGGTGAAGTCCTAATGGATCTGCAGGAGGGCTCTGGCTCTGCTGCAAACACTGATAGCTGGTGCTGCTTCATGGTTTGAGACAAAACTGCGAAAACATGAGTAACACAGCAACAGTGATTTATTTTGTCTAAGCCTTTACGGTAACAGTGTTGGACATTATAGTACATCTGTTATATATTTAGATGTTATTTGTGCATACTATTCTTCTCTCTAGAAGAATACTGTGCTTCTAGGTAGATGCTAATAGTTTTGCTTCCTGTATCCAAACCTGGAAGGATGACCTCAGTCCAGAGACAGTCTGGAGATTTACGTTTTTAGAGTACTTCATGCTGTATTTCTGCAGCCAAGAGGCAAAAAGGAGCTATATATCTTGTGTTCCTCCTCGTACTACTGGCAGAATGTAAAGCAACACATGGTGAAAGCTCAACTGCTTTTTGTGCTATGTGCAACTGCAATACTGAGGTGCTTATGGTTTTTGAAGATTTATTGCAAAATAAGCTCATGTTGGTTGAGAGTTAAAGATGCCTTTTATTCTTGTAGCTGCAAGTAGTCAGTGAAATGAAAGTTCGTTCACAGTTAACTTTCTTGAAGACTTTGCTTTCTTTTTCCTTCTATGAGGCATGCTTATGAGTGTAAAGTAAGCCAGTTTAGACTGTAAGTGTATAGTTGTTCATTAAGTATGAAAAAAGAACGTCTTCAAATGTTGACATTACAGGGTTCTTTTGAAGTAAAGGAAATTCACCCTGCTGCTCTCTTGCTTATACTCTCATAATTTGTCTTGAATAAATGATCAAATGTATTTAAATATGTAATGAATTATTTTGATTTAAGTCTTCATGGAATTATTAGCTGCTTTTATTTTTGCTGCTCTTTTAATTTTTTTTTATTTTATCAACTGGAAAAGATGTCACTGTGCCCAGATCTTGCAGCTGTATCTCCCTTGATGGCAATTCTCATTTCAGTTTTTCAAAGTAATCTTGACAAGTAAAAATGTATGCCAGTACTTTGCTTTTTCATAAGAAGCTGTTACCTAAAATACCCATTAGTGAAAAGCTTTTCAGTTGCTAAACAAATCCCTTAGTTGACCATCACCAGGGATCTGTTGGGGAGCGTTAAGGAGGAAGGTGGCATTTAGATTTCAGATTTCTTGCCTGTCTGATCGGACACAGGGCAAGAACTGGGGGAGACCCCACCTGACACTTCAGGTTTAACTGCTCTCCAGGCTGTATCTAGTCAGGACTGTGCTAGAACACTAGTCTCCTGTCCCACCTTCACACGTACTGCAAACTGGCCTATTTTCACAAGAACACTAGTTTCATCAGCCTTGAATGTACAAATGAAATTTCAATGCTGAGTTAAGATGTTGAAGCAGGAGTTGTTTTTAAAAGGACACACAGAGCTGGTATAATTAATAGTTGAAATTGCTGTTCTCTTTAACTTTGTAAATCTTGAAGCTGTTAAGAGCATCACTGCCACAATGCAATAAACACATGCACTGCTGAGACTCAAACATCCATGTATTTGACAGTAAATACCCTACCTTTTGTCTGAGGGACTTGTGGGTGGAGGCCAGTGGGAGTGGAAGCTATTTAATGCACAGCAAACATAGAGGACAACCAGAGACTGAAAAAAAAGGGCAGAGTGGATGACTTAGGTTAAAAATAAAAGACCCATGGGAAATTGGAGGTGATAGTGTGTTGAACTTCTTTGATTTAGTTGCTGCATTCCTGGCAGTAATAGACTTATCTCCATTGTATTCTCTGGAGATCTTGTACTGTTTTCTAAAGTGGCTTTTTGTGACTGGACAGTAAATTTAATGGTAGAGTTCAAGAGAAGGTTAGAAATCGTGAAATTGAGATGCAATTCCAGATGAGACATGTGAAGGAGGAGTGGAGCAGGTCCTGGTGTAGATAATGTTGGTGGCTCTGGCAGTGCCTTCTCACTTCCCAGGGGAGTGATGTAGGTCTTCACAGTGGGAATTGAGTGAAATTCGGATCCATATGGGACACTTGTTGTGGGCCATGGCTGTGGTCTGGTTGTGGGACTGAGCATGCATCAGCAGCCTGATGTTTGGCTTTGGGGTGCCCTGGGAGTGGGCCAGCCCTGCCTACTTGGTTCTGTAACTTCAGCTTGGTGAGTCAGGTGTGGGGGCAATGGGATTACCTCAAAATGTGCTCAAAAATGCACTCCCAGCCCAAGTTAAAATGTTAGCATAGACTAGCCCATTAGATGTAACACAAAGTTTGCCTTTATGACTGCCTCTTGTTTCCCCCTCCTCTTTCCATCCTGGTTGAGACTGGGACTCCGGCCTTAGCAGTGGGTCCAGAAGACCGGGGAAGAAAATAATGGTTTTGTTTCACTACTTTGTGAATCCCTTCACTTCTGTATAATTGATCAGTGGAGCTACTCAATTGGCTAATGGCTTGCTGATGTATACGAACACAGTTTGTATATATGTGTCTATATGGACTACAAAGGTTTGAAAAATAAATTTAAAATTTTATTGCAGCAAATATTTACTGTACCAAAATATGTTGTTTATTAAAAAGTATTACTATAATGAACTCTCTTATTTAAGTGTATAATCATTGCTTTTACAAGGTGAACCACTATAAAAATATGTATTCTAATAATTTTTTGAATTCTTAGAAAGTAAATTGACTAAAAAGGCCTTGGGCAAAACCAGAGAATTGCTGAATTCTTGTCATTAATTTTTAATTGTACAAAAAATTAGTATCTGATCACTCGCTGTATTATGCTGAGGGATTAGAGCTGTATCACAAAGCCCTGGAAGTGAAGGAATTTGACATCAGTTTTGGATGACGTCCTACACAAGCACTTCTAATGCAGTTCTTATGATTAATTCTGCTTTCTTCAACTCTTTCCTATACCTCAGTAACAGGAATTTGGAAAGAAATTCTACAGCAGGTTGCATACTGTACTTCATGTACAAACTACATTTCAGGTCGTAACAGGCCAGAAATGTCTTTTCCTGAAGAGGGGGAAGCCATGGGAAGATGCATGTTTTAATTGAAAGAATTAATGTCAGAAAATCAGGAATCTTGATTCCAGTGTCTTTCAGGTAGATTCAGGTGTCAGCATCCTCCCTACAGGAAAGCTGCTTCTTTGTGTGTAGAGCCACTAAAAGGGTACCTGGGGAAAGGACCTTGCTCTCATTCCTTTTTTTTTTTTTTTAACCACTTAGTAGCTCGCTTATTAAGCCAACAAAAATGTTAGATAAAGGACTGTCATTAACAGTGAATATATACCCGAAAGGAAATAGGAGGTCAAATGAATAAGGCCTTGAATCTAAGACAGTGGGCAAAGTTCAATAAATGTCTGAGGAAGAGATTCCCCTCCTCCACAGTGAGAAGAGGGCAGGGAGATTTAGCCCAAAGTCTGGGAGTGGTGGTAGCCCTCCAGTCATGTACCTCTGCTATTCAGATACACTTATTCTTCCTCAGTGAATTTTCTTGTAGAAGCATATAATAGAAGTATATATGCCAAAGTATACATGTGAGATTTTTTTCAGGCTTGGTGATTGTGGTATAAGTCCTTCATGTGAGAATAGCATTACCACAGACAACTGTGGAGTAGCATAGAAAGAATTGCTTCTTATCCAGTAGTAAGAATAAAAGGATAGCTGCCGTTTCTCAAAGGTATAAAATATCTTGGCTATTGAGATTCTGCCTACATTTCCACTTGGCTGTTACACATTTAACACGCATCCTCAGAAGCAAATGGTTGTCTTGAAATAATGTGAAAAAAAATCTGTGAACTATAATACTTCACTGTTAAAAGTTCATTGGACTAAACTTGTACTTAAAGTAGTTTCTGTACAGTCCTGTGACAAAACAGAGTGGGAAGGGTGTTGGGCAGAGGCATCTGTTTCTCGGCACTCCTACCATATTCCCAATCCCTTTGCAATCATAGAAAAGGATGGGATGAAGACAGTGCTCACAGGCATTTATGGTCAGAGGAATAGGAGTAACTTTACCAGTATGAACTCTTCCTGGTATGTAGCAAAGAGGATCAGAGCAGCTGTGACTGTTATCCCTCTGTTTCTCCTGTACTTCCTCAAGTAGAAAGCCAGTCCTCTGAAGACCAAACTGCTCCATAGACCTTTATTTCAGTTACTGCTAGGTGACTTAATCTTGCACTTATTTATGTAGGTAATTTAAGTTGTTTTCCTTATAAGCAACTTGACTGGTCAGAAAAATATTTCCTGTTCAGAAATGATATCTTTATGTATGCTTTGGCACCTGTTGGACATGGTGACAGATGCTCTGTGGACATCATTCCAATAGGCAACAATAGAGAATCAAGACAGTAGGAAATTTGGTTTAACTTTTTTAGCTGGTCTAACATGTTGTTGTCTGACTCAATGTTAGGCCAGTAAGAAGTGAATCATTCAGTAATGCATTTATGATGATTTTATGTTGAGATGCTGAAGGTTAGATACTGCTGAAGGAAGTGTGTGCATCTATATTTTCAGCTAATAGGGTCTATTTAGATCAATTTATTTGTGGAATGCAAGGTTTTTCCCTTTTAAATGTTACTTTAACTAAATCGCTTGTGGTAGCGTGGGAATAAAAAAATCTTATTTGTTACCCACGCTTAAGAGTAAGATAACATTTAATAATTTTAAATTGCTGGTAAATTTATCCTGGCTTGAATTATAAGGATATAAGATTAAAATAACCTCCTATAATGACAGAAGATGATTGAAACCCTATAAATGTTAAACTATTCTGCTATATGAGGACAGTACACTTTATCCATTTGATTTTTTTAAACTTTGATGTGATGGAGTTTGGTTTTGCTGATTCATTTTGGTTCTCATGTTTCACATGAAGAGAATCACCATGATAAATTGATATATTATGGATTTGATGAATGGTTACTTCCTATTCCATATAATTATCAGGCAATAGTTTCAATGAAAGATGCTGGGAAATGAAACTTTTCACTTCAGATAACCATCCACCCTGTCTGGCAAGAAAAATGGATCTCTATTTTTAACATATTACTGTGGATCAAGGCCAATAGAGGGAGGGCAACTGTTTGTAAGTTGTGAAGGATAGGGTGGATTTGGAAAAGCGTATTGTGGTTTAACCCCTGCCAGCAACTAGAACCGCGCATCTGTGTCCTCACTCCCCCTGGCTGGGGTGGGGGAGAGAATCGGAGAGTAAAAATAAGAAAACTTGTGCATTGAGATAAAATTTAATAGGTAAAGCGAAAGCCACACACGCAAGCAAAGTAAAACAAGGAATTAATTCACCACTTCCCATCAGCAGGCGAGTGTTTAGCTGTCTCCAGGGAAGCAAGGGCTCCATCATGTGTAACAGTTGCTTGGGAAAACAAGCACCATAGCTCTGAATCTCCCCCCTGCCCCTTCCCCAACTTTATACACTGAGCATGATGTCACATGGCACCCCCTCTGGTCAGCTGTCCTGGCTGTGTCTCCTTCTACCTTCTTGTGCCCTCGCTGTCAGGGTGGTGTGAGGAGCAGAAAAGGACTTGGCTGTTCAGCAACAACTGAAAACACCAGTATATGACCAACAGTATGCTCATCCCAAATCCAAAGCATAGCACTGTACCAGCTGCTAGTAAGAAAGTCAGCTCTCCCAGCTGAAACGATGACAAAGTGCCTGTCTAAATGAAGCTGTGAAAGAAAATCTGATGCAAAATAAATGTATATGCAGTGTTGAAAAACCCGATTATTTAAGAAAGCTGGTTTTAATTCATATCTGACAGGGAAAGGATTAATCATTTATAAAAAGCGCCCAAATGTAGGGATAGCCATTATGTTTTTGATCATACAGGTGAGAGATACCTCATCCCTTAAGTGGGTAGGCTCTTAGAGGGATGCAAAAGGGACTCTGTATCTTTCAGAGGAGCTCTTTATTCTTGAGAACCACAGGCTGTAAAGGCATCATCTGTGCAATCTCACAGTGCTCACGGAAGTTTCTCTGCCGCTGCTTTTAGGGTTGTTTGATCCAGAATGTGCAGATGGTACGCTTGGAGGAGCACACACATTGTTTTTCCAGATTTTGAGATATTGTTGTGGGGAAACATGGTGCAAATGGAGCAAATAGAAATACCAGAGCTCAGTCTGCTCTCTGTAAGTGGAACTCAGCCACTACATTTGTGTTTGTATTTGTCAGACTTGCAAGTGCTTAGATAACAGAAGCATTTGGGAGAACATGACTATTCTTAGAAACATTTTGGTCTTATTATCATAGTGGGTTGTATGCAACTAGTAGATCTAATAATAGCACATGAACTGAATTTACTGTGAATGGAAGTAGGATAAGAGATTGTTATATTCAGATGAAGCCTATGATAACATTAAGATGTTTGTTTCTAATGACTCCAAGTCTCAAAGACCGTTAGTGAAAAGTAAAATTTGTCATCTTCAATGAGAAATTCCGAAGTGTTAACAAATGTTCTTGAGAATTCATTCAAGAAGAATAAAATTAATATTTTGTTTTAGATTACTTTATAAAGTCATCTGTGATTTTAGTATTTCAGCTTCATGTTTCTAATTTTCAGTTTGTTTCTAAAAAGACTTGTGTTATGTCAATTGGTTATTATATTGCATTAAAAGTAGGAGAAATATCAGACCAGGTAACAGTTTTGCCAGTGTTTACTTCACCTCTTCTTGTGAATCCTGTCAGAATTATAAGCAGTTTATCTTTTGCAATGTTTTACGGAGAAGTACTTTTCTGCAGAATTGTGCCAAGGCTTACAAGAATTGATGTTCACCTTTCCTATGTTAAGAACCATTACAAAAGACAGATAAAATATTCCATTTGTATGAAAGTGTTTCTTTTCAAATGCCATATCTTAAGTCATAAGATAGCAATGTTCTGTACTATAAAAATAGTTTTTGGAAAATGTATTCATCTGTCAGTTTTTGAGGGCTGAGATCAGTTGTGAGCTCCACCAGCTGAGCTATTGTGAATGGGAATAGGCTCTGTGTCTTTGGCATTATCTAGACATTTCCCCATAGATCTTAATTTTAAACTACCTCTAGATTTTATTGCAGCTTAAAAAAAATAGTTTTTGTCTTTTCAATTTGTCTCTTCATTCTTTTAAAGCATATTTAGAGCAAATCCAGTAGAACAAAAATCACTTTTTTTCTTTTCATTTTTTCTTAGCATTATAAGAGCAACTGGGGTGCAGGGGAGGGATATATTTCTTCTTTTCAATTTGTCTTTGTGTTCTTTTAAGACTTGAGTATAGAAAGACCTAGAAAATCATCCATCATTTATAGTATCCTTCTTGCTTAAAGGACTGCCCATTCTGTGGAGTGTACATATATATAAGCAGAGAGAGATGAGTGGTGAAAACTATTTAGGATTGTATGTGAAAGTTATTTTAAAAATGTTTTTCTTATTGACTGATATCTAGAAACATAAAGAAAATCTTAATTCATAAGTTCTTTTGACTTCTGTGAAAGAAGGAGGTTTAATACATGGTGTCTGAGTGAGACACAGCTGCCACAGTGGCGCTTCTTCTGTAGTTAGGTAGAATGGAACTAATTGGGTTAACAGCTGTGCTGCCATGTTGTAAGTCTTCATTCAGGACTTGCAAGGAAACTTTTGTGGTTTAAAAAGTAACTGTGAGAACTTAGCGATTTGTATCATTGAAGAACTTAGTTTATCAGCAGTAGATGGCAAAGAAAAACCCATAATCAGAAAAACTATTTATAATCATGTTTCTCTAGCAGTCCCCAGATCTGCGCTCTAGAGACCACCAAGCAGCAAATATTTCCATTAACAGTGACAGCACAGAGTCCTGTTCTCCTCAGACTTCATGGTCTAAGGATGAGATTTTATGTTAATTTCCAAATCTCTAGTAGAGTGAACCTAAGATATACAGCCTTTCAGCAGAAGTGTTTCCTTGGTTCTTTCCTACAGAAGATGGGAAAGTTGTTGCCAGATCTGGTTGAGACTACTTATATAGGTCCAAAACATTTTGGGGTAAGAACAAAATGACTGATGAACATCACAGGCCTGTGTCTGTGTATAGAACTTAAGCCTGATTTTTAAGCTGCTCTTAGACTTTTATTTTAACAAGAGATGGAACAGGAAACTCAATACTGAAATGTTGCAAATGAATTATTACCTTATGGTGTGATGTTCCAGTAAATCGAGATTTGAGGGCTAATCTATTACAGGAGAAAATTAAAGAACAATCAACTGTAATGTCTGTAGTAGAGATATAGTACTGCAGGTGGAATTACAAAAAAAATAAATTACAGGTATCATGAAACATTCTCTTAATACAAAGATTTGATTACAATTCAGTTTGAGTAAACTGAGGCATATATTATCATAATGTTAAAATATTATAAAATACATACTAGGACAAGAGTGAGTTTGCTTAAAAAAATTATAATAATTACGTAAAAAATGGAAAACCATAACTAACTCTTATCATCTTTAGAGTGGTGTATGAACTGAGGAAAGTTGCCATTGTAGAACTTATTGTTGTGTTGTGTGTTTTTATGAAAAAGAATAGAAAAGAGTTTTTTCAACTTGAAACTATCATTGTATTTTTTTTGTAATGAATAACAAATGTTCTCAAACTCAGTTTGAATGAAAACAGTTGAGTGACTACTAATGTGAAGTTCTTGTTAGTATTTATTTTTTTACAGGAATTCAATTATGTAGGACTTCTGTTTTCAGGGAACATACTGGTAGATTATTTTACTCACATAAGTATACGTTCTTTTCATGTTATGTGGATTTTGAGGAAATGAAGCAACAAACTGTACTGATGAAGAAAGAAAAGACCATACTGGCAATATGATCAGAAATATCACGCTTGCTGCATACTGAGGATCATATTTTCTGCAGCCTTTGTAGAAAGAGGGATTTAAAGGATAACAATTACACGTGCTTTCAAATGTAAATTAACGTCACTGTCTTCATAGACTCTGATGCTGCTTTCTCAAGTTGCACGCTTTTTTGGAACTCCACAGACTTTGGGCATCATTTAACATAAATCAGTTCACCGCAATTTGGATATTAAAGGTCTGCTATTGCAGGTCTGCCTCAGTGGTTCTTTTGCTTCATTCCATGGTTCGTATCATAGTCTTGGTACTCTGCTTTTTAATAGAACAGCTGCTTATTGTCGGGTTTCTCTGGAAGGGAGCACTGGCCACCTTTCTCCACTAGGGTGTACAAACAGTCTGTGCAAAGCCAGGCGATGGGATAAACGTGATCTTAATTCTGCATAAATTTCAATAGTAAGAAGCCAGCGCAAATTAATCATTATTCTCTAAAACAAGCAGATGGAAAGATGTTGATTTCTGAAGCAGAAATTGCTCAAACAAAATCTAGAAAACATTGCATTTCAGAGTAAATGAAAAGCATGTATTTCGGTCTATACAGCCCCTGGAAACTTGACATATTGTAAATGTAACCATGCGTTTCAAATCTCTTGAAAACTACCATCTATTATGGCAATGTTAAAGGACCCAGCGTATCATTTGAGAAAATCACATATAAATCTATTTTGAGTGGATCCCTGAAACATGTTGAGTAGGATACTTAAAAGGTATATATCTACCTGTACATTCAAGAGTATGTATGGGTAGGATTGGTAGGATACCAATCTTTAATATATTCGTGATAAATAGGATAAGAACTATAGCTAGAATGTGTAAAAAGCAAAGTCCTCACAATTGACTTCTGATTTGATGACTTGATTCCGCCCCCCGCCAGTTTAAGTTACCTTTAAAGGCTTATTTTCTAAAGCATCTATATTTTACAGCTTGATTTGAACCACTATCTGCTTTAGGATCTACTAGTGAAATGATAACTAACTGCATGCTGTGTTCCTCCATTCTTCATTCAGGGAGGCTGTGCCTTCTAGCTGGCTTCCCCCGTCCTTGGATGTGCTAGTGTTACTGGGGAGATTGTATACTCTCTGCTTTTGGGGGAAAAACTGATTTGCTGCTCCCATTTAGCGCACAGATCGTGACAGTTGCGTGCTGTGTCTGGTGTGACTGCCTTGGGCAGAGAAATTGAGATGTGTGCTAGCAGATATTCAGGAGCAGGAAGGGGAGGGGAGGAATTTGGGGGCCTGAGCTGATGGGAAACTGCTGTGCTGGAATAGGAGGAAAGGGAACGCAGATGCAACTCAGGGTTGGTCAGTTCAGCCTTTTCAGGCCACTCACCTGCTTGAGCTAAGAAGATGTTTTTGTGCAAAAGATCTGCATTTTCTATGCCCTGTGCCTAGACTCTACTGCACGTGTTTGGGTTTTTCTTCCCTCCTGATTTAGTGTTTTTTGCATCTAGAATGAAAACTTTATCAAATTACAGATATCTGTCTTTCCTGTCGCGTGGCCTAATTTAGTGCATTCAAATTCATCACCAGTGTGTGGCCCAAACACTTGAAAGCTATTTAGAAGCAAGAATACTGAAATGTAATACATCTGCTTTTCTGTCAGAAAATTTGTAATTAGTCACAGGGAAACACTTGAACATTAAGGCCAGTTTTCAGGATTTGAGGAGGAACAGGAGTTCAGAGATCAGTGTAAACGTTGTGCTTGCACATTTTTTGGAATTAATTATCAGCTCATTTTAAGCTGATAACTGGTTTTTGAGCTGAAAAAATGAAGTCAAGGGGATGCAAAAGGCATAAATAAAATTGTAGGAGATGCCAGTTTGCACTGTTCTGTTTCCCAGCTGAAAAGAATAGCTTGTGCTTGCTTGGAGCAGTGATGTACACGGCTTGGGTGAGCAAGAACTAATTAAATAATGTAATGCAGAAGTCAGGACAGAAGTGAAATAGTTGTTCTCAAACTTTAAAGCTTTTCTCATATTGGGAGACATTTTGGAAAGATGCTTGGAGAGGACAGAAGATGAAGTATTATATTTTATATGAATCCAGATATTACATTTTCAGAGCAGATGTACCTTCATTACCTGTACAGCTGGGGCTATTAGGAAACAGCACAGTGACTAGGCTGTGCTGACGAGCCTGGTAATACTTTGAAATAGAAGGAGTGAAGGTGAAAACGAACTATTGGGCTCCATTCCAGCCTCTGGCTGAGCAGCCAAGATGGTTCAGGTTTTTATGTATTATTGAAACAAACTAATTGTATATTATATTTTTAATAGTTTTCTCAACTTCAGCATAACAAAGATTTTTTTTTTTTTTCCCTCAACCAAGTGAGAATGTGTGTGTATAGGGGTTGTAGCCAAGGATCGGGGTGGGCACTACTCCTCCAGTTGTGATGAGTACGTACCTGGTGGGTGAAACAAAACCTGTTAAGTCACTCTTAATGTCACTCTCTGTGACATTGCTTAGCTCTACTAAAACAGTGGTTTCTCTTCTGGGGCAGTGCATCTGGTTGCTGCCCCAGAAATATGCTCTCAGATACCAAGGACAGCCTAACAAACAGCAACACGTATATTACTTCATGTAATGTTGGATGATTATGGGTTCAGTTTTTCACCTGAAGGCTGCCCCACAAATGTCATGAGTCCTTTTTGACTCTCCCTGTCATCGCTGTGCTGGGGAGAGGGCTGGCGCTGCCCTGTCTCGCTGGGACACAGGGCATGGCTGGCTGCTGAGCCTCTGTCAAAGGCAGATAATAAATAGCTGTTAATAATAAATAATAAGAAAAAGCTGTTAAGCTGGAAAGCATGAAGTGTATTGTAGAGAATGGAGGAAATAAGACCCCTGAGAGGTGAACAGCACAGGTCTGTTCAGCCAACTGGAACGCAATCTTTTTTTCCTAAGGGAAAAGGAAAGATGTAATCAAAATTGTTAATTTAATTATAGATGCTCAGAGCATTAATATTCATAGTTGAACTTTTCATCTAAAAGCTCAGATATGATGTCATAAAAGTAGAGAACATGTCAAAAAACGAATCTTGAATTCTTTATGCTAAATGTATAGCTGAATAGTCTGATTTCTGACATGGGTCACAGCAAATTGTTTTACATAGATATATGGAAGATACACAGGTTTTTGAGAAACAAGTAATTTGCTTGTGTGTGCATCCATGCTAGAAACACTAAGGGGAAATAGAAGACCTGTGATACTGAGATGGTTTTCTTGCCCCTTTCTAATCCATCTTCATGACTTCAGGTGCTTCTCTGCTTTTGCAGTGCATTATAAGAAATGAAAATGAAAAACAATCTTGGCTAAATTTGAGGTAAGATCAAAGCCTCTATTTTTTTCCGTAATACTTTATTTTCTAAACTGTAATTTGGACAAAAATAAACTGAAGCTTCCCTTCAATAAAAATATAAAATAAGATATATTCATAATAAAATACTGAAATAAAATCTACTCTGCAATTCTCTTTGAAGATAATGTTTCCAAATGCTAGTAACAAACACAGTTCATTAAATTAAAACTGAAGACTAAGGAAGTTGTCTGTAGTGCAATGCATGAATGCATGTATGACGATGGGGTTTTAAAGACAATAGTAGATTTGCCATGGTCTTCAGTTTTGAGATGTTCATTTGCCATGTTTGATGTGTCAGAGTAACGTATTTTTGATCAATACTCTCTGTGACTATTGAAGTTGATGTTGGTAAGAAAATGTCATCTCCTTAGAAGTAATGCACTTGAAGTCTAGTGTTTGCGCTTCTCCCACGGGTGTGATGGAAGATGGTTGTGGCCTGTTGCTGCTCATCTGGAGGAGTGAGGTTGAGATGGCTTCTGTAAGAAGGACTTTTGACTTGAATTTGAGCTAATCCTGTAGCCGCCCTGCTACAGCCACAGCAAGGCTACCAAAGCCTTGCTATGTAAACCAGATACAGTGATAATGTTGTCTAGTTGTGGCTTCTGAGTGTTTTTCTTTACTTGTCCTCAGGACAGATTTTTCTGATTGTGCTTCTTAGGCGTGGCTTCCTAATTACTTTTCCTTACTCACGCAGTCTACATACAACTGAAGTTTCTTGAAAAGGTCACGTATGCGTTTTTGGTTTAATTTCTTTAGAACTCATGCTGCCATGATTTGTTAAAATAACACACATATAAAAATAGTTTATAATTAATTTATGAATATCTGGATAATCATGCCGGCTTTTCTAATTTTAGCAATTTTTTACTTCAGTTTATTAGTTCTCTTCAGGTCAGAACAATACCTCAACCTGTATTTTTACTTTACAGTATTTTTACTGTAACACAAAGGTGTTGAGAGCCTAAAAAATATGGTCGTGGCATTCATTACCAGAGGAATGTCTTTATTTCCTGTCTCCTCTCAGAAGGTCAGAGTTGCAGGTGTTAGCTCTGGTTAATGTGACTGGGATGTGTGGATAATGTTATTAGCTTTGGGCAAATTTTTACAGGATGTCCAACAACAACAAAAAAGAGACAAAAACACAACAAAAAAACCCCACCAAACCCCCAAACAATAGGGATGAGAGGAAAATGTTATATATGAGAACACTCAGACTGAGATGTTTGTCCATATATAAATAGCTAATAAATAAGTAGTTAATATAATGATTATTCAGGAGGTGTTTCTGGTTTTATCAGACTAGTAAAATTTATCCTTTGCAAATGTATAATTCATCACGTCTCCAAAAAATACATTATCTTTTGCTGTTTCCCTTATGAGATACGCAATTTGAAGCCCCAGGGGCAAGATCAAGAAATTATCACTTTAGTACTGCTTATTCTAGTAGCAAGAGAAAAACTGCTTCAGCTTCATTTTTCTTGCCAACAGGTCAAGCAGGAAATATTTTTTGCTTATTTATTTTTAATTTTTGTTTGATTTAAGCTTTGGAAGATGAGTTATTTTACTGCTAAGCACTAATAGCAAATAAGCAGGACAGCCTTGATAGATCCACTTAGGAGTAAGGATGACAGCAAGGAAACTCCTTTCTTGGACAGCAGTGGATGGGAACACAGGTACAGAGGCAGTATGTGGGTTTTCTCATGCTGTGGCATGGAGTGTGGCTGTGTGAGGCAGGTCTTGCCTGGAGCATCAGCATCCTCTCAGGTCCTTAGCCCTGTCTGCAAATTTCTGTGCCAGCAGCTAAGATCTGAGTGCACGTCCAGACAAATGTGACTTAAGAGATAAGGCATGCTCTACTAATGTCTTGAAATGAAAAAGTAGCTTGCACTGTTTTTGGAAAACGTGTTAAAGTGATGTGGAACTGCAGTACTTTCAAGTTGGTAGAAACTGAGGCAACATGTTGGCTTACTGAGCTGAATGTCACACAAATAGTTTGGGACATCTCTGGTTAGGGTTCTGGTTTTGGTTTGTGGTTTGAATTTTTATTTTTTGTGGTCTAGAAGCTATTGCTGAGTATCAGCACTTACTATTGCTCACTGACTAGTCTCAGAAGAATGTGGGTCAACCAAATTTTGGAAGAGAAAGGGACACTTTTGTAGAGACAAAGTAGATAAAATACTTCTGAAGTTCACAAATTAGGTAAGCTTTCATAGATCTACAAAGCATCTGAGAGGAAATTACAGATTGTGAATGTAATGCATGACTGGGAAGAAATCAGAATCCCAGGAAAAGTGTTTAAAAAAACCACACAACCCCCCTCATTTGACTAGCCTGTATCCATAGGCACACCCCAGAAACTGTCTGGGGTGACTGCATTAGGATGCTCAGCTTCTCTGTATGCTTGATACCCAGAGTGCATAGTGTGCTCTGTGGGAAGAAACCACCAGCAATTTTCTTTCTTATTCAGTTGCTTTAGAGATGAAATTGTATTTTAGACACAAACACAGGAGAAGTCTGGGCTTTGCTGTCCCGTAGAGGTAAAAGGCTGTCAGCAAAATGCCCTTCAACACCAATCTTTTTCCCATGGCGCTGTCAGGGAATCTTTTACAGCTTGTTGATGCTCTGCATCACCCAGTTCCCAAATGGATGCCTGCACTAATGATGGTGGTACCTTCCTGCTTCCTTGTGCTTGTTAAAACAGCTCATGTCTGTCCTCCCCATCCCCAATGTGCCACCTGTCCCAGGTTAGCCTTGGGAGCAGCTGTTGCTGTTTCCAGAAGAAATCTGTCCCAAGGTATTTGCTGCATATTGTGCTTATGTTATTTTGTGTGGAGAATGACCACAGACTATTTTGCTGTAATTGTGGTACAATTATTGAAAAAAACCCCTTTTGGCTTCAGTGTTGCCCCTCTCAGTGCTAACTGGATGTTCTGTGGGTTTATTTACATGATAAATGCTTTATCTCCTGTTATTGAACTTACGCTCTGACTTGAAAGAACAGCTGTTGAAGTATAGGTCTACTTTTATATCAGTATCTCAAAGGAATATGTTCTTTAATTCAGCAGTGAAGAAGCTTAATAAACTGCCAGCGATCAGAATCTAATTGAATTTTCTCAATTAGAACAAAAACATTGAAGGGATTTAAAAAGTTGGAAATATAATACTGAAAAATTAAGCCTTCAGAAATAAATCTTAATCTAGATACTGAAGAACATTTTTATCATCTTCCCATTACTATGTAAAAAGGGAATCAGATTTAAATGGGTTATATGAATGATCTGAATGTGAAAAGCCTGGTGCTATGGCCTGTGGCTACAAGAAGGGAGCAGCAGGGACAGTCAGCAGCTGGGTCCAGTATGTATGTAGCTCACATG
>JAOXJM010000079.1:8991093-9002718 GCA_026413425.1 Tringa solitaria
ATTGGATATTATCACTTCTCTATTCATCCTCTTTCCAAAGCACTTACGTGTGTCTCAAATAGCACGGGTTCCTCTACAAAGCTGTGAACGTGACCTCCATGTTTTGAACCATTTTTACTCCTGCTGTTCCTCTACAGCTCCGTTGTTTATCCCTTTCAGCTTTTTGGGGGGATAATGAAGTAGGAAAAAGGCTTTTAAAGTCGCAGCTGAGTTTGTTTACTTTTTCTGTTGTTTTTCAGTTCACAATATTTTAGTCTTTTGGCTACTTGTAATTTTCTTTTGGTGAGTTTTGACACTTGTGCACTTCATCTTTTTGAAATGAAACTTGTTTTTAGTAGGTTGTTTTTTCTTTCTTTTCCTTTGAGGGATGTTGAATTTGAGTACCAGGTAAGAATGCAGTATCAGAGTGGTTACATCGTCTGGCACAATGTTTGTCTAAATCAAGAACTCATGGGATTTTCTGACTACCTGCTTTGAAAGAATCATTATTTATGTGTTTAAAGATGTTTTTTTCTGTGATCTGACTTCCCATTTCACACTGAGTGTATTAATCAGTTGTATTTTATTTGCACAATCATTTTTTTCCTTTATGCAGATAATGAAGTTCTGCAGTACTTGTTACACTGAATTTATTTTATTTGGCTGCAGGCTTTCTTTCACAATAAGGCATTTGTCTGGCACAACCAATTCTGTCATTCCTACCAAGTCAGTTTTGAAATATTAGTGTTTCAGTTGTTCTCAGAGAAAACAATTTTGCAGTATTTTTGTCATTAGATTATAACATAGCTGCTGAAAGCATTATTAATTTTGTAGTGTGAAGACCTGACATCATGTCAATATTATGTCTCTTTGTAACTGGACGTTTGGAAGATATATGTGGTGACTGAAAGCTGTTATATCTGTTCAGTCTGGGCTTCTCTCTGGCAGAGGTTTATTGACTTATCAGGGGAACTGGAAAATTTTTTTGATCTAACTTTATCACAGTGGTAATTTTTTATTATTGTTGTTTTTTGTTTAGGGGAAAATATTACTATGTCCAATCCTGCTATTAACCACATGACTGAGGATATTTTTTCCTAGGCTTAGTTCTTCTTTTTTAATACTTCTCTTTATAGCAGGTGTAGCTGGATGAGTTTGGAGAATGGCAGATGATATGTTGGTCTGTTTGACAGCACAGCTAATGAAGGCAGCCAACAGACATGGCAATTTGCTCGGCACATGGAGGGGGACCAAAATCTTGGCCAAGGACACTGTATGTGTGTTCAACAATGGTGTTGACAGGCTCCAGAGTATTCATGCCCCCTGGCACGTCAGGGGCCTCAACTCAGCTCCTGGTCTGTCCTTCCCAGGATGCAGCTTCTTAGGCTGTGGGGGCAAGGAGTGCCTGGGGCCTGTCACTGAGCCTGGGGCAAGGGGAGGTGGTCTTCTCATGTGCTTACAAAGTTGGGAAATGGAAGACTCCTGTGACAGTGAAGGCTGGAAGCTGGTGTTTTGTGGCATCAGGAGGAGGCCTGCTTCTCTGCCAGCAGATTGGCAACTACAGAATAGGTTTAGTGCCAAAACAGCAGGTAGGAGCCTAGGACATCAGCCCATTAAAGTATCTATGCTGGTTTAGCTTGAGCCATACAGGAGGTCTGTGAGGAAGAGGTGAGTTATCATTCTGGGAGACTTTTTGCTGTGTGGGACGGAGGAACCCCATCTGTTGACTTGACCTGTCCTGGGAGATTTGTGGCTTGCCAGGGTCTTGGATCTGGGATGTTGTGGAAAGACTGTGGAGATTTTCTTAGCCCTTGGACTATTATGCCCTGCCATTGTTCCATGTGGGCACCAGCATTCTTGTCAGAGGAGACATGGAGCATATCAACTGTGATTGCATGGCTCTAGGGATGGTGGTTAACAGCGTAGAGGCCTAGCTGATTTTCTCCTCAATCTTGTCCATGAGGAGGAAGGGTTTGAGAAGGAGTAGATGGATTCTGCAGGTCAACAAATGGTTGCACAGCTGATGTCAAGAACAGGGATTAGTCTTTTATGAACATGGAATCAACTTTGAGGATGAAGGGCTGCTGGAAAAAGGGACAGGATCCATCTGACAAAGTGGATCCCCTCCACTAAGCAGTAGAATAAAATCCTTTTGTGTGCCAGGTATCTATAAAACTGTATCTTGATGTGAGAATCAGGATCACAGCTTCCAGGAAAGAAAGGATTTCCTACCTACTTCATGTGATGGCCTTCTCAAGTTTGGGAGGCTTTGGCTACTCACTAGAAGCTGTTGCTTTGATAACAGCAAGGAACATTTTCTACGAAGTTCCACTACCGATGAATTTGGTGTTAGAATGGCATTTCTGGTAATGCAAAGCTTTCACCTGTGTAGCTACATAAAAGTACATGACAATGTTTTCAGTCTGTCAATGGGTAAGATTTTTTTTTTAATGCCTTTTTGTAGAAATTGGGAATTAGATTCCTTGGAATGAACAGTTGTTAGTTCCTAACTAAAGGCAAAAAAAATTGTTACTTGGTGCTGACAGTAATGTCAAATATTGTCTTGTCTGTGATTTTCTTTTAGGGAACACTTGAAAAAAATCATGGCAAAATGTTATACAGAAGTCTGTTTTCCTGGAATCTTTTCAAGTTTAGTCTAGTTTTTGATTGTGACAAGATTTGGGTCTGTTTAAGCATTGCATTGCTCAATAATCATCTTAGTGCAATGACAGATTGTTAGATATTCCTGCTGAGTAGTACTATTGGACATGTTCTCCTACCATTAAACATACTGGTCTGCTAAACTAATTGTAGTGCTGCCTTAATGTGGAGGGCTTTTAACACATTTTTAATTAATGGTTCTGCAACTAAGTTACAATCTAAAATAAATTAGATTCCATAAGACCTCTCAATTCTGCTGCTCTTAACCCTGTGGTCCTCAGCTGTCATGTCCTACTATAGAGGTGTCTGAGTGCTCTCATGCCCACTGTTTAGTTTGTTGCCTTCTCTCTTTGCTCTTTAAGCCATAAAGAAGGGATGGTAAATGACAGATTGATCTGTAGACTGATACTTGTGCCAATATGGTGGCAGTAGCATGGTGTTGCTCCAGAGCTTGCTTGCATCAGCATTAATTCCCTTAAAAACCAATGCAGATAGTCATGGCAACACGCTTTCTTAATAGGTGTCATGGTGAGTAGTGAGGACTTTGTTTATGTAGTTAGACAAATCAGGCTCTGCATAATCTCGGTTAGTGCCAAGTGCCTTTGGAGTGGTCGTTTTGCTGCCCTGGCCTGATTAGGAGACTTCTCTTAGTAGATATGAATCCATTTGTTGTGCAGTCCATAAGAAAGCTTATACTGATGCATAAAGGAACACTCTCTGGGCAAGAGTAGAAATGTTTGATTATACAATATGACACTTTAGTCAGGTAAGAAACATTACATCACTAGCAATAGTTTGATGAAGATTGCTGATTGCTTTCTCATGTGTCCTTCTCTGTACAAGCACTGAATTCATGTTCAGCGTTGATTGAGTGAAATCTTTAAATATCTAACACATTTTTCATAGCATTGTAATGGATATGAAAATGAGGAGTGCACTTCAAATGATGAATAATAGTGAAACTATTAGGATTAGTAGTGTGACTACATTGTATGCGCAGGGACATTGTCAAGGTGAGTAAAATCTGTTTTAGTATATTGACTTGATTGGCGAGTAACCATGGTTTCTGCCTTCCTTCTGCTCTCCATTCACACACTTTCATTTGCTGGATAAATACTCTGGACTACAGGAAAGAAATTGTTTTTACGCTTTGAGGAAAGAAAATCAAAGCAAAGCATTCCCAGAGACTGAATGGCTATGTGAATCATGAAGGAGTTGCAAAAAATACTGTACTAATTATTCTAAGGAGTTTTTATCACAGCTGTTTGGAGTGACATTAACAATGGTGAAACTGGCAAGTGCATAGTCATCTGTCATTAAGTTGGTGCTGGAAAGCTAAAGCTTTAAAGCTCAAACTTTAGCTTTAGGTCAACTATCAAGGGCTACACGTGTGCCCCAGAGGCAGCTATTATTCAAAATTCCTTTCTATTCTTTTTGAATTGTGGCTAGTGAAAAGAGAAGTATCACTTTTTATTTCTAAGAGACCACAACAAATACAATGATTTGAGTGGTAAATCTCTAAGTAATATGTTAAGGGTCTACTCTGTGTTAAATAACAAAATTTTTTTAAGCTTTTCATTACTAGGTGCTGTGTATGAAGTACAGCTGCAGATCTGATTACTTTTAATTTTAGATGAGAATAAAAATATACACAAAAAAATCCTACCTTTAAGCAAAACTCTGAACTATACACAGTTCTCACGATTCAATCCCACAGATTTTGAAGGCATTCATTTGGCTTTGACAGGATTTTATTAGGCACTTACACTTTCACTTTGCATTAGTAAATTTCATGGCATAATGCATACTGGTCAGTTATTTTTCATGTGCTGTCTACTGTTTTTTTCTTTTTTTAACTTTGCTGGAAAAAAATAGCTCTTGATTTCATCTTACTCCTTTGTCATAGCAATTATTAATATGTGAAAAGTGCAATAGCACTCTCAATAACAAAGCTAGACTTTACAATCAGTAATTAAAATTGATATGATTAAAATTAATTTTAAGTGCAGATCTTCACAATAGAAATAATGGGCCACATTTAATATTTTTTTTTAGATACTAGCCTTTGAGATGTCAGTTGAAGTAATCTAAACGTTCGGAGCTTTAACGTTGATTCTTTCAACAAGAGAAAGCAAAGATCTGGTGTCAAGAAAGAATCATTTCTTTGGGGTATACGGAGCTTCGTCTGTCTCAAACCTCTTGAAAATGTTAATTAGCACCAAATAAAGAACAATGAAAAATGTCTGCAATCTTCCTTGGAGACTAAGATTTGGGACAAGTAATTTTGCACGTGAGTTGAATATGCAAGAGTAAAGAGATTTAAATATCTGATTTTAATAGGTTTCATCCCAACGGGAGAGACACTTTTGATTATCTGTGACCTATACCAATTATTGTGATTCTCCCTCTAGTCTAGCCATAATTTTAATAACTAATCAAACTAAGTCTGAAGGTTCTGTAAAATGCCAAATATGTACTTGCACTCTTGCTAGTTAAAGAGCTCATACTTGCTACCTGACCTTGTTTCTTAAACTACTTATTATCAATCCATTGAAATATTTATCTTTTAAAGTAGGATTTCTTGGAAAGAAAAAAAAATTGACAAAAAACAGTCACTGTTTTGGTTTCAGATCAAGCATCGTCATAAAATGGTGTAAGACTCAGTTTATATTGAAGTTGGCTTGATGGATGCTGAGGCATGAAGTATGTCAGTAGTGCAATGTTATAAATTAAGTCAAATTCTAAAGAAGTAGCCCCATCAAAATTGGTATGCAGTTGATAGTACTGACCTGACCTTGCTTTTAGGTCAGTAGCACATCCTGTCTATTGGTATATACACTAAGAGGACATTCTTCTGCAAAGCAGGTTTCAGGACGACCCCTCGAATCAGAACTGAAAATAGTGCTCTGCTGAAATGAGATTCCAGAATGCTCTTCTAAAAATACATTGACCAAGCTGAAAAGGGAAATTTTGCATTTATTCATCACAGTGCTCAATTCAGGAAAAGTTAACTGGGAAGTGTTAGGCAGTTTGTTTCTCTATTCAGTCTCTGTGGCCCTCTGTCTTGGTAGTATGAATCCTAGAGCCAAACCCATTTCTTGAGGTGAAATGTTTTTACAAAGTCCCCTTTGAAATGCCATTCACGGTTGTATATAAATTGGATGGTTGCCAACAGTCTTTACAGAATTTAGTAGAGTTATATAATAGTGAAAACTTATATTTAAATGAAAGAAAAAATTGTTGTCTAATTCTACTAAGCATTGTGTATATGTAAGACTACCTAAAATATATGTAAATGTAGGGATGAAGAAGAAACTTCTAGAAATAGAACAGAAATAACAGGAAAAAAGACTGCTGAAGGGAGGGAAAGTGAAATCAAGGAGATTGACTATGATTAATGTTAATCTGTCTTGCATATGGTCATAAATACCAATTCTGTATGTTCCAGATATCTGAGCTCCAGACTCTCCTGATGAGTGAGCTCAGCGTGAAGATGTGTGACTACGCATCCTAGTTATAGCTTAATTCCACTCTTGTTTTTATTTTTTTAATTCCATATTGTTTCTGTTTGACACCTTACTTGAGTCATTGTACCTACAGAACCAAAAAAGCAGGAAGACCAATTACCTGAGTTCCTCAAGGCACTCCTTATGTTTTTCTATTACCGGTATCCCTTTTTACCTTTGTATCTCCAACATACAGGGTTCATAGCTCATGTGTCGTTGGTAGTGCATCTTTCTCTAGCATGGCTGTGCAAAACAGATGCAGAGACTTTCAGATTTTAAAGTATCTTCAATTCAAGCCCTAGTGTTTGGCCACGGCAGTGACCATCACATTAAAATTCTTTTTCCAGAACTGCAAGAGGAATTGCTTTGGGTCTCCCTGGACTGACAGAATTGCTTCAACAGCCCGGAGAAAAGGAATTTTCAAACCTGGCAGCTTGCTTGTGTGTCCACTTGTCTTTATCTCTTTCCCTTATATGGTGTTTGGGTGTGGTGGAAGTACAAAGCAGCTCCATTTTTCTGTGTCATTTTGGACAGCTATATGTTCAGTTTGACTGGAGTAAGTTGAGTGCTGGAGAGCTGATGTTATATCTTATAGCTATGCTATATCAGTATATCTTTTATACCCAGAGCCTCTTGGTGTAGTAAGATACACAATCCATAGTAGTCAGTATCTTTGTAGGAATCTTCTCCCAATTATAGTTTCTGGGTTCTGCATTTTTAATGGGTCTTTAATCTTCTTACTTTGACTAGGTTACAATAGTTTTTGTATAATTTACATTACTTTTTCTTCATTCCACTGTTGCTCTCTCTTCTACATGCTTCTCATGCAGCCCTTTCTGTAGATGCCACTCCTATTCGTGTATTCCTCTTCTTGTCAGCTTTCTTCTACTTCTGTCACATGGAGCCTATTGTCTCTTCGCTGTGGTGCTACAGATTGTGCTTATGGTTGTTACCTCTAATGTTTCATGACTACTTCTTAACCCTTTTGGTCTCTATTACCTGTCCTTTTCAAGCTACGGGTTTCCATGACCTATTCGGCGTGCAGCTGTGCATGACAGCGGCAGCACCAGACTCTTGTTGCAATGCACTTGGTACCAAAAATCATGGTTACTGCAGTCAGAGAAAAGCAAACCTTGAAAGGAGGTTTAGCTCCATAAAAATAAAAATCATGCCCATAAAGTTTTACAGGTTTCAGATTTATTTTCACGCATGCTGCTATCCACAAAAAATTAACACTTCTATCTCAGACCAATTAGAGGTGTCTACAAGTGTAGCATTTTTGGATATTAGTATTTCAGGCAGTGAAGTCGTGCGATCTACATTCTGTTACTCTGTAGTAGATTTCAACCCATTCTGTTCTGACTTTCAAGGCTGATGTAGTATTGAAAGTTGGGGAGGAACCTCTGAGATTTTTTTTTTCACCTCCCTGTACACAAGGCAGCTCAACATCTCAAAATGTAACCTATGTCCATTTTTGTCACATGCATGTTCTCTGCTTCTTCTGTGGCCCATGAATAAATGCTAGTTTTTAAGACTTGCTTTTGAGGAAAAGTAAGCACTACCAGTGCTGGAGTGAATAATATACCTTAACTTTGATTTTAACTTTATAGGACTCAGGGTGGGGACCTTAGTTTTAGATTCAGATTGCTACTTCCTATAGTTCAAAATATTTCCCAGGTAATGCCTTATAAAATGCTATCCTGAAATCCATGGAGATTATATCTACTGTATGCTTTTTATCAAGCAAGTCAGTTATCCTCCAAAGATGATGTCGACTTTATCTGGGAAATCCACATTTTCTAAATCCACATTGGCTTCTATCTCATTTTCTGTTTACTTTCTTGTCTTCTATTGAACATTCCCTTCAAATGTTTCCTGAACTATTACATGTTAATGAAGTCACGCTAATAGATGTGCAGCTGGATGATCATCCCATCCCCTTTTGTAAGCTGAGGTACTTATTCCCTGTGTAAGGTTTGCCTGCTTTACCTGCAGCTGATTTGGACAACTCCCTTTAGGGTCAGTTACTCCAAGGTCATAAGTTAAAGTTTCTAAGCTTTATGCCACTGTACCTCAAGCATCAGAATTCAGTCTCTGAGGCAGAATTGTGTATTGGTAAAACAAAATGTTTGAATTGCAGAGAAATGTTTTTTTTTATCCTTCCAAGAGATAAAAATGTCTATTCTTTAATGCAGAATAAAACATAGCACTTTGGGTTCTCCCTGTTGCTCCCCCACCTCCCTGAATGTGTTCCTGGTTAACAGAAAAAGCAGAGGATCTCTGACTGACAAGGCATGATTTTTCTTTAACTGTTGCAGGCAACATGATGGCTGTCACATGCAAAGTTAGTCCAGAATTTCAGTTACTGTGGCCCAGTGCTTGTGCACAAGTGCATTTTGACCAAAGGAAGTGTATAGTCTATTAGCTGAGACTCAGACTCTGACTGAATTTCATGTCTCATCCTTAATGGAAATAAACATTCCCTAATTAGAAAGCTTTGGCTATACCAGCACATGCTTTTGCGCTACTGCTATTTGATTTGCTTTGCGGTGTGTCAGCCAAAGCAAACCTACAAAAATTACTTCACCTCTCCATTGATAATTTATAAATCTAAATGCACACAGAGATTTTACTGACAGGGTTGTTGGGTTATTAAATCATTTGGCCAAAGCTTGATGTCTTCATTGCTTTCTGAGTTATGATCTCAGAATTTGGCCCATTGATTGGCATATTTAATCGACCATCAAAGAACAGGAACAATTTAAAAAATATTGTACAGTAGAGGTTTAAATTGTCATCATCTTTGCTTACATTAATGTATATCAGTTTTTATCTTAAGAGTAATTTAAAATGCTCTTTCCAATTATGCTGGTGTTTCAATTAATAATATGAATTTTGCATAAATTTTATGTAGTGTTTCATATTAAGCATGATATAAAAATAAATTTGAGACTAAGAAAAAGATTGTTTTATGTAAGATTGAATATAATGGACTGTAACATTTTGGTAACATGAAACATAAAGTTGCTGTCAAGCTACGTGCAAGAAGATATATAAGAAATCCTACATTATATTTTACTAAACCAACTAAGGTAATTGGAAAAGACTTGATGACGCTGAGAATTGAGCTGACATTTTGAGAACAATGCACAATGACTTTATTGCTCAGTTACTTGTTATCATGATGCTCTTTGCATTTTTTTTTTGTTACAGTTAGTTCAAAACTAACTCTTCAAAAATAACTCTTTTATTGTTCCAACACTTTTTATATGATCTTTAACCAATTAATCCAAGAGAAGAATTTTCTTCCTATCCTGGTTTACCTGGTTGTCTTCAAAAATATAGGACAGGCTTTCCCAAAATATCTCAACAGTCCAAGACATTTACACTTCAGTGTAAGAGAACTAATTTTAAAATAGCAGAGTGAGCAAGGGAAGAGAGTGATATGAACTCTCAAACAGAAGGTTAAATGTCCAGCTGAGCACTTCACTTCTGAACTGATTTGAGGTAAATATAAGAGCAGTAGTAATATCACTCAATCTGAAAGGAAGATATTATTTGAAATCAAATTGGTTCATAGACCAATTAGATTTGAAAACCCAAGAAAACATAAGTTGTCTTTTTTTTCAAACTGTTAGTAATTTCTAAGTGTTATTGGCATTACTCCAAATATTTGGTCACAGTGTGAGCATTATGTTGCCTGTATCTATATAATTTGTGCTTCAAAGTCAGCATAGAGTAGAGTTGTCTGATATCTATAAAATCCATTAAGTAGATTTTCAAAATATTTAGGTATTTATGTATTTTAATCCTGTTTATCATAAGTTAGAGATTGGAGCTTTAGCTCTAAAACAAAACAAAATCAACCCATAACAATTTCATGATTATAGTAAATGGGGCACTCTGATGGTTATAAATTGAATACTACATAGCTGAATTTTGTAAGAGTTTTGGAATAATTTGGCTGCACATTATCTGTAATAATTTTTCACCAAGCCTTATAGCAACAATGCAGTAGGATACTGAAGTGATATTCCTCAGTGAGAATGTATTGAGCTGGATATTTCTGAAACTGAGTCACCAAAATTGAACAAGAGCCAGTATCAGCTGCCATCACTCCACGAAGCCAATCAATAGTCTCACTGCTTATCTTCATTTTACCAGACAGTCAGAAACAAAAATGTATCAGCTCAGTTCTTCATCGCTCCTGAACAGCCTGGTTTCAGTAATGTGGAATAAAATGATATGTAGAGCTGTAGCGTAGGAATGGTTTGGTGTCATGTTATCCAGAATCGACAGTGATGGGACTCAGATATAATATCGGTGGTTTCTCTGTACGGGTCCATTGCCTTTAATGAGTCTCTTCTGTTCTCCTTTGCTAGATTTGTACTGCTAAATGGAAGAGGACTGGGGACTGATGGCTGAAGCCAAGTGGCATAGCTTGATCGTTCCCTTACTGTTTAAGGCTACCATCTTTGAAGCAGATTTGTGTAGGAAAGAGAGAACTGGACCTGTTAAAACTGAATTAGAGAGTAAGCTAAGAATTAAGCAGTATGAATGACCAGAGGTCAAGTGTTTTAAGTTTGTTGACAGAAACCTTTTTTATTTATCTACATAGATGGAGCTTATGGCATCACCTGAGTATTGAGTATATAGTAAATATATTTCATCCAGTAATCATAGTCATGTCTACATAATCTTGATTTGGACCCCAAGTTATTAATGAGCTGGTCATGCTCTGGAATAGTAGGCTGCTTAATATTTATGGCAAGGGCTTACTTTTTGTCTTAATTGTGCCTGATAATGAACCTTTCTCTTTGTGTGTGTGTAAATATAATACAGGAGACAGGGCTGTAGAGGCAGCCCACCATGCTGTCAACACAAACACAGCTCTCCAGCCTGTTTTAGAGCTCTGCTGTGAATAATGCTAGCCTTTCAAGGATACCTGATCAGATGCCTTAAGTTGTTCAATACACTGAATGAGAAACCTGCCAGAAATCCATAAAATGTGCTGTGCAGAGCTTATGAAATTCAGTTTTCTCAAAAAGCTGTCTCAAGGTGAAGTGTAGGTCAATACTGGAATGACCAGGTTTAAAACTGCCCTGAATATTCCAGCTTTTACCACAGAGTGTATCATTGATCTGAGACAGTACTTCAGCAAAAAAGACAACTCTCTTCTCAGGAACCAAGAGCAAAGTATCACTGCTTAGGTTGCTCTACTTGGCATTATCAGCCAGGGGTGCTTGGGACTGATGACAGATTACTGTATGGTTATCTGGATCTTGTTTATAATCTTGTTTATATCACCTGGACATAAACAAGTCTATGGGGCCAGGTGAGATCCACCCAAGGGTACTGAGGGAGCTGGTGGAAGGGCTCACTGAGCCACTTTCCGTCATTTATCAGCAGTCCTGTCCAACTGGAGAGGTCCCAGCCGACTGGCGTCTAGCAAATGTGACACCCATCCACAAGAAGGGCT
>JAOXJM010000079.1:9002818-9035510 GCA_026413425.1 Tringa solitaria
AGGGAGCTGGGGTTGTTCAGCCTGGAGAAAAGGAGGCTGAGGGGGAGACCTTATCACTCTCTGAAGCTACCTGAGAGGTGTGTCGGTCTCTTCTCCCAAGACACCAGTAATAGGACAAGAGGAAATGGCCTCAAGTTGTGCCAGGGGAGGTTCAGATTGCCCAGGGAAGTGGTTGAAGCGCTAACCCTGGAGGTATTTAAAATATAGATCGACATAATTCCTAGTGACATGGTTTAGTGATGTTTTTTTTTTCGGGGTTAGGTTGATGGTTGGACTAGATAATTTGACAGGTCCTTTCTAACCTAGACAATTCTATGGTCTCCTACTCAAGAATATGCTTGTATACCAATAGGGATAATCCCACAGTGAGTAGAGATCGTGTATCTCAAGCACATAGTACCCTCACATAAGAATAATTGACTCACTTTGTAATTACTGAAACACCTCAATGGAGTTGGGACTGTGTGAATGTGTGATTGGGAATGTGTGATCTGGCACTGGAACAGTCAATACCTAGTTAGTGCTACACCTGACAAATAAGGTAAATTACACAGTTTTTGTGTGTAGTGACCATTGCCAGTGGATGCAAACAGAACATTTTAAAAATGGAATTATTTTAACAGAAAATGGGGAGGGGAACAGAAATCAGTCAATCTTTCAGTACATACTTGCGAACAACAGTGGAATTCTTTCATCACAAGTAATTTTTAACTATAATATGGTAATTACTGATTTTAAAAGTCTATTTGTTGACTGTTCCTTGTAAGTGAGGATTTGGGTTTTTCACTAGTAAAATAACAGAAGTTCTAATACTTGTAATGCCAATTGTAACACTAACTTTATTGGGAGGAGGCTGTGTATGTATAGAGCAGCTATTTTCCAGTACAAAATAGCGTTTGCAATAATCACTGTAACGTCTGCATACATGAATTTTTGTTCTAAAATTGACCCTGGAAAGCAGGCCTTGCTGCATAATTGAAGGAAAGAAGCATGTTTCCTGTTTGCTGAGCCTGTTCTTGATTTTCTGCTTTATGTGAGAGGCAAAGATCTGCTGTTTATGCCAGTTGTTTTCTTGAATGCTATTTGAAATTACTTTCTATGAGTTAAGCTGTCTCATTAAGCCTTTTTAGAATAAAAACATAAATTGTGAATGATACTTCATTTACCTTAAAAATATTTGTATTTCCACATAATTGTCACTATACTGCTTGAAATACTTGACTGTTTAGTTCTGGTTTTCATTTCCTTCCAAGGTCTTAAATATATGTGTCACTTAAACAAGTTGTTTTCAAATCTTAAGATGATTATGAGTGCTTCTCTGGCCTTTTTGACCTTGTCTCTGTGAATCTTTTCATTGAAAAGTACTGATTTTTATTTTTGCTATTTAAAGAAGGGGAATGTCCCAAACACAAACAATTCACTTGCAAACTTATCATTTGAACAGGCTAAATGTCTCCATATGCCACGTAGTACGCTCCTACCTCTGTGTGAATGCTGCACAAGAGGATATTATGCGAACTCCTTGATCTAGTTTTGTAACAATCGTATGACCATGTTCATTCTTGGATGTCTGTATATGGATGTCTGGGCTCAAGATTATATATTTATTTAGCTTTGAATTATTTGGGATTGAAATAAATGCTTAAACAGTTGACTTCTGTTTCCCCAATTCAGTAATTAATCATATTAGGCAATAAATACTGAATTATACAGCAGTGTTTCTTCATTAGAAATAAAAAGGAGTAGATTTGTCCAATGTATGAGCCCAAGAAGCAAGTTAGTTATTCAGTCCCCAAATCAGCCAACTTCCATCACTTCATCAGAATTTAGCAATCTTGTGAGTCTCAGGACAGTGTACTCAGGTTATAGATGTCACCAGAGTGTGACTGAGATGGTCTTCTGAACTGTCTTTCTGAGGTCTGTGTCTCTGTATCCCCTGTATGAAGAAGCTTCCAACTTGGGTACCCAAATTAAAATCTTGAATACAAGTGGGCATCTGTTTTAAGTTTAAATCCTCATCCATATTCTGTTTCATTATGTATCTATTTAAGTTAATACATGTCATAAATAATAAACTTATAGATATTGTAGAGCTGTCTATTCCCAAGATAAGAAAGAGAATTTCAAGCAATTTCCTGCATTCCTGTCTTATGGCCTTGATGTTGATGAGTTGCATTTGTTCACAGTGACAAGCGAACTCGGTGGAGGCTGGCAGTCTAGTTCTCGAAGCAGAATGAATGGTAAGTGTTCCTTAAATTGTTTGAAATAATAGATACCTGCCACAGTGTGGTAAATTCAATTTGAAATTACATTGTGGATAGCACATGTACATTTTGATTTTGAACTGAGTAATGCACAAGGCCCCAGTGCCTCCAAACACGTCATGTTACCTATTGTAATAAACGTAACTAGATTCTGCTCTAGTAGAATGGTATAAATCTAAAATAATTGTCCTCAGTTTGGTGGAGCTGCACCACAGTAACTGCATTCCAATTCTGGTGTAAAGTTATTGTTCCCCTCTGCTTCTTAAATTACAATTACCCTTATTTTGTAAGTTACTCTATTTACATAATGTCACCTCGAAAAGTAGACTCCATGAATAGGACTTTACTAGTGCTGTTGAATATAATGGAAGATGTTTGTCTTTGTGGTAATGGGCAGTGGTGTAGAATTATATGTTCAATTAAAAAAAATCCTCTAGTTGGGCTATTCAGGTCTAATTAATTCCTTTTTTCTTCTCCCCTGACTAACAATGTAATTAATCTCTTATTGAGAAACTTTTGTTGTTTTTTGCTAAATTCCAATTAAAAAAGCTGCATTATTATATTAAAAGCAGATGTAAGTTCAAACTTTGATTTCTCAGCAATCCTGCTATGTGAGTCAAGGTCCAGCTACCTGATGGGTGTCCTGGGCAATCAGATAATAAATCACTAATTCACCACGTTTCCCCAAGACAGATAATGAGAGAGGGTGAATTGCTTAGTATTCCAGTATGTGCAGGGCCATTTAGGTTGAATGGGACAAAATCCATTCGTGCATTTTGGAACTTATTGGAGTGGAGAATCCCAAAGGAGTCGCTGCGTAAGAAACTTGTTCACTTTGGCAGTTAAAACTGATGCTTTGTCCTTGAATTTGTGGGCTTTTTTATATGTGGGCTGGATAACTGCAAACCCCTAGCCCTTTTGTTGCAAACGACAGTAATTCACAGTGCTCAGTTCATTTTTTAATGCCTAGTATACCTAGTGTACGTGTAGGACCATATGAAGCTAAATAGAATCCGTGAATTAGCACACACTATTATATTGAGCTCATGTAAGTAAACTTATTACAGAACAAGTAAGCCTGTCATTTAAGTACAGATAAGTAATATATCTGAGGAGTGTATAAGTATCATATCCAAATGAAAATTTTTTAAAGTTGGCTTTGGTGATTAAACGGTTATGGCTTCAGTCATCTCCTGCAGTTGCGAAAGGGCTACCATGAATATTTATGAAGTAAGGCATGCATTTAGGTGATGTTTCAATGAAAACCTTGAGCAAAAAAAGGCAAAGGCATAGGAACTTCCAAAGATTATTGTGCTTTGAAGCAAAATGGGGATTTTGGATGCATGCAGAAGACATACCTGCCTTACTGGAATGCTTTATTATAGTGGAAGTAGTTGCTAAAAATGTGCCTTTTTGCAGTAGGACTTTGCCTTCTGTATTCAGTGTGAAATGTAGAGAGTGAGGATGGTATCTCAGTAATGCCACAAATGGCCTAGAATATATATACATAGTTAAAGCTTTCAATAGTACCTACATATGTTTCTATAGTGTAAATTTATGTTGAAACTTGTTTAAAAAATATGCATCACATTTTTTCATGTAGACATGAAAAAAGTCTACAGATCTCACACATTTTTACTGTAGAAGACTGTATAAAGTCTGCATTTTCAGGAATATTTCCTCAAAAAATTCCTTTGGTTCTCCCTAGATTCCCTCTGCTAAAATTTACTTTTCAGCCTCTCTGTTGTGCTTAGGGGCATTATCCTCAAAATATCAATTAGCATTTCATTGCACTACTACACTGTACTGCTGTATGAAAGAATATGAAACTTATTCCTCAACACTGCTTTCAGCAGTAATCCATGGTTACAATATAAAATGAGAATACATGATTGCGGAGAAAAGTTTTCATAGCGTTTTAGGCATACCAAATTGCCCAGGTAAGAGACTCATAATGTGCATTTTTGCCCAAATGGTTGGTAAACATACCATAATTGTGGTTAGGAAAAGTCACTTGTCAGCTGCTTTTGCTTAGAAAAATGCAGAAGAACTAGAAAGGCAACGAGGATTACTGAACTATTAAACTTCCATAAAAAGATCAACTGTATGTGCAATGAATACAAACAGTTGGTCATTGGGAATTTGGAATACTTTTGTTGTAACGAATGCTTATGATAGGCTGATTGATTTATGCTATATTCAGGTGCTGTTCATCAGTCACTTTTGGCATGTAGCTTGAGGCTTGTCTCTGGGGATTTCTGTGGCAGGGAGAGGTGTCTGACTATAGCTCATTGTTTTGCTCATCGGGTCTCTGTCACTGCTTTCAAATTCACTTGCAGGAATCCTCTCGGGACGGCCCATCCCCATAATAACAATTGACTTTATAAAGCTGACTGACTATTTGTAGCTTCATTTTGTATCAAGACAAGGTTTAAAATTTAAAAGCTGATTCAATAAATGAAATAGCATTATGTTACACTGTGTGTGAAGTCACCTATACCTTGGTGCATATATGAATATATGACATAAACTGAAAAATCTAAACTTGCTTCAATTTGGTCCCACAAAGGTAATAAAATCTCACTTGCTTTGGCAAAATGTTCAGTATTAGTGTCACTGTAACGTCTTCTTTTGATTGTTGTCTTTTCAGTGTTGTATGTGGGAGATAAGTATCATGGAGTTAAACCTCTCTCTCTCTCATTAGTCTTATGAATTGCTTAAAACTCCTAAAATAAATTATTCAGCAGATTCAAATATTTCTAGATTTAAATACAGATTATTTATTTACTACTTCAGTAGGCATTAGGTATCAAAGGTAGTAGATCCCCAAGGAGGCTTGCTCAAAGATGCAGCACTGAGCTCTCAGATGCCTTTTATCTGAATTGCTTACATTTAAAATTGTAAAGAGTTAGCCTAAGAGATTTGCAAAGGTCTGGATGCTTGGTGGGGAACCAGCAAATAACTAGCTATTGACTAATCAACACAACTAATTCCATCTTCTTTTGTGATATGGACATTTATCTTCACTAGGGATATGTAATTAATTCCTACTCAGGTCCAAGTTCCAATGCCTTTGCATCTCTTAAGTCTTTGCATGTTTTAAGATTGTCTTAAGTAGGGCCAGCCAAAACGTCGGCAGTCATGATCAAATTTTGAATGAAATAGTCCAGTCTGCATCACTTCAGCACAGAGGGTGGGATCTGTTGTTGTTCTCATTACCACAGGGTATTTAAGTTATAAAAGTAATGTGCCTATTCATATTGTGAGAAATGAGTGAACTTTTCACTCTTGCAATAGTGGTAGCGATCTTTGAACATTCCTTTTCTTCCAGAGTAATGATTATAATTGCAACCCACAAAATTACTAGTTTAGAATTTTAAAAGCAGTTAGGAAAAATAGAAATAACCTGATTCACAACTTAAAATATATTTAATATTTTTTAGGTAAAGTTATTTTATGGTCGTGAATAAAATTCAGCATTTCAAAACCTGGTTTCATTGTGTTAGGCCTTAGTAATAAACAGGAAGACAAGGGCAGTAAATATTTAATTGGCTTATCTATATCAAATGAACATGGAGATTTTGCTGTATAGTATAATATTTCAGAGCTGTTATTGAATTTTCTTTTTAGTAAGAAGAGTTTGTGTTGAATTCTGAGAAGTTTCAATAGTGCATTTTTAATATCTACTTCAGTAGGTAAAATGTTCCCTTCATTGAAATACACAGTAAATCAAGAAAGCTCAGTTTGACTGCTTGATTGTGCTATAAGCAGAGTAATCAAAGAAATAAGGAGGTAATATTTCGGTGCTAATAGTAATATTTCTTTTGAAACAGGTAGGACTACAATACATGGTGGTATTTCTGCTTTTCAGAATTTCAAATACACTGCTGCCTCACTAGTGGGCTTTCTTCTTCCAAGAATGAATTTTCAGAGTTGGTGAATATTATGGGGATTAAAGCATCTCTTGCAGTATCATTTTTGTTTCTGAATACGGTCGTCTTGGCCAAAATTTCTTCCTATCTCCCTTGCATTTGGTATACCGTGTAATGTTCGATTCTGATCATAGAATCGAAGAGGTGTAATTCCTACACTTCCCTAGGACTGTAAATTCTGTTATGTATTGAGACTTTGTCTTCAACTTGAAATGTGTCATATATGCACACAGTAATAATAGGTTCCCCATGTATGTATGCAACCTACCTGGGTTATGTTTTGTTTCTTAAAAACTGGAATGAAACTTCTCCAGCATTTAACATCTATAAAAATATCTAATCAAAACCTGGTAGATTTTGTTGTCTGGGAAGGCAAGGCTCGTAATGGTTAGGGATACAATTCCAGCAGCTGACTAGTGCAGTACCAATTTCCAGAGGAAGCATGAGCACTGAAAGTTTAACAAGGTGAAAATAATATTTAAAGGGATTGATGAAAGAATGCTCTGGGCAGCTTAGATGTCTGACTATATTAAGCAATCATGGTTGGAATCATTGACCATCCTTTTAATAAGCTCAGATGACAAGGCAAATAAGTGGGGCTTATCAAAAAAATCTAAAAGGATTTAACCTGATTCTGTTCTCTGACTCTTAGAAAAAACTCTTATTTCTCTAATCAACAGTGAATTTATGTGATGGGGAACTGATCTCTTTTGAGGAAAAAAAATAATTATATAATGAAACATTATTTCATTGAAGATATGGGGATAAAGCCCTAAGAATCTTCTCTGGGAGCCATGTTAATTTTTTTAAGAGTTGAATATTTTGTGATGTAAGACTCCTTTTGAGACTAAGCTGAAATAAAACAGTACTTGATAGCTAATGCCAATAAAATGGGAATATTCTCCCTTAATCCTCATTCACTGAGTGAAAATAAAGATCAGCTTTAAATTTACCTTTTAAATACTTCAGATTTGCTTCTGAAACAGAGCGTACATGATAAATTACAAAATTTTAGCCTAAAAAGTCTTACTCTCTTGCTCTTCCACTAAGAGGCTTGAAGGTTAGTTTAATTGCTTGAATTATACTAACCGCAAATATTCTGAAAGATAGAATTAATTTTTCCTACATCTCCTGGAGATCTGAAGACAATTCTTAGGTCAGTTTCACTAAAAGATATGATATTTGATAACCATTAAATGTCATGCTAGCAATGGTCCACTAATATGTGAAATATTCTGCTACATAACACACCTGAGGAGATGATGCAGTAAGAGTCATTAACTCACTTCAGTGCTGCACCATGCCTGATGAAGGAACCGAACAGTAAACCAAAATAGGTGCACCCAAACTGTGAACCTTAGATGCTGGAGTACAATAGGTAAAGCTGCTACATGCAAAAATTCAGATACTAAAAGCCTAAAGATACTAAATATTGCCTGTATCTTTTGTAGCTGTGCTGTATAGTAATAGTTAAACATACCTAGAACTTAGTTTCCTTTTTTGCATTGGTTATCAAGTTAGAAAAGACAACGTTCTCTGAGTCAGAAAAGACTGCATACTCTGGTTTAGATTTTAGAAGATTACAGTTTATACCCGAACACTCATCTTGTTCCAGTCTTGGTCACTTTGTTCAAAACTCATGGCTGATCACTTCTCTTCCAATGTTCTTATGTTTGGTTGGTGTTGGCTAAGCTCATGTCGTTACAAAAACATCCTTATGTTATTTTATTTTCTTTAGTTATTGTTTATATTGGGATCTGTAGAGCAACACAAAAATGTGCAAAATGAAAATTACAAATAAAACCTCTTTGGCATAGAGTTTATGAGAGTCATAAACAGGAGCCTTATGGGAATTGATGTTGAATGAATTAGGAACACCAAATGAATCAAAATTAAATTTTCTCTCGTTTTAAGACCCTTAAGATTTATTTTCATTTCACCTTACTGCAGGCATTTACCTGAGATCTTGAAGTTACTCCCAGTAGCACTTTTATAATCCAAAGAGAGGTAAGCACTTGTTCAGCTTGGATAAGAAAGACAAGAGAAGGATCTTCCTACTTATCTGTCATTCTTCACAGAATGGAAGGGGGACCAAAGGTGACTAAGGCAGTGTTTGGACTGTTAGATTACACAGGACTTCCTGCAGTGTCAGGCTCCCTTGTGTGCCTGCAGTCTGTGTAAACTTTTTGTTTGTTTGGGGTTCTCTGTTTTTCCCCCGTGGAAATGTTGTGTCATGTGGTTGGTAAAAGGGAAACAGCCTTCATGCAGGTCTCTTGCTTCAGAGCTGGCATACAAGATGCAAACTGAGGAAGCACCCCCAGTTTCCAGAGCTTACAATTGCCCAAGTGTTTTTGACTGTTATAGTGATGTAATTCATACAGTGATTCTGTGCTCGAAGTTTAAAATTCTTTGTTTTTTGAGATTATTGGGGTAAAATTAGAGATGAGAAAATATTTTCTATGAACAACCTTAATGTATGTGGAATGTAATAGAAACACTTTTAATTAGAAAATGGTTAATTCCTAAAGATGAAAGAAAAAAGCATTAAAAAGATACAATTACTAAATATTTGGATTGCTTCAAAATATGTACAAAGGAATTTCATAAACAGGCTTCCCATTCTGAATTCCTATTTAAAAAGAGAAACTCTTGGAAACTGTATTTATTGTATGTGCAAAATATAAAATGGCTAAAATTGGATCGTATTAAGAAGTACTTCTACTTTATGGCAAGTTCCTAAAAGATTTTGGAATTTTTTTTTTTAATGATGGAAATGTATCTTTATTTGTGATACTCCATTTACATAAGTTTACAATGGATGAGATTAGCAGAGAAGACTGTCCCTGATGAAACCTCTGTGTACTCTTAGTGCCAGATTCACATGCTGAAATGTACAAATGGACATACTTTATGTATGTTCTATAAGTCTATTTTCACGTGCGCTCTTATGAGTTGCTAGTATAGCTATACTGCTCTTATATTTGATTTCAGTGAATTTTCAAAAAATTTAAACACTTTGTTATGTAAAATGCCATTCCTTCCCTCAAATTACCTGAATTTATTGCCATCTTGCTATGATAGTTTAATTGAGGGTAGGGTATAAAGCTAATTTATTTCTCTCTTGCCACCCTAATAGTTTTCACTTTCTTTATTGAAAAAGTAATTACTGCCTTTTGATACAATAACTTGGAAATTACTTTTTATAATAACTCAGGTTATCATATCATCATCATCGTAGTGAAAGTCACTGATGCACCAAAAAGAGGATTTTAACTCAAATTAGTTTAAAATAGCAGATATTGCTATAAAAAGTTATATTTGTATGGTCACCATTTAACCTTCTGCAATAGACTTCAGTGTTCTGTATAGGAGGTCATAGTCAGGGAACATGTTCACGAGTTTACTGATATGTAACCTACTATTTTTGTGTGTTAAGGAATGTAACCAATTCTTTTAGACTAAATTTGCTGTTTTCACAGAATTTTTCCCTCCATCAAACATCTGATTGATCCTGAGTTAAAGAAACAAAGATTTCATGATCTAAAAGCAGATCTCTTCAGCAATTGCACAGATATGTGCCATAAAATAAGGTTTTAGTGTTAAAAAAGAAGAATGCAATGTTGATAATGGCTTAAGACAATTATGTGAGGTCTATGTTAACTACTTTAAAAATTGAGAAAACTGATATTTTTAAAATGTACATCAGAAGAATTAATATGTAAGCACTTACACACTGGATATGGGAGCAATTAAAGCTGATGCAAGGAGTTTTTGATTGCTCAGCTTTTGCAAATTGAAGGAAAAATAAGCGCTATAGAAAATAAAACTGACTTCTACTGTATATAGAACATACAGCTGAATTTTTCTCTTGTGCTTGCTTAAGTAATTCAGAATAATACCTGTTTATTAACATGTTCATCAGGCAAAATAAGCTATAAATGTGATTGTTTTCCTCCCTTTGGTTCTGTTGCCAATAATAATTTTACATGTAGTACTTAAATGTCTTCCTTTAGACATCTATATCTCTTAGGGTAATCTAGAGGTCGTTACACAGCCAAATGGGAAAGGCCTGTGTGGGACAGGTGGAGTGTGACAGTTTCCAAGTGTCAGGTCTGAGGAACTTCACAGCAAGGTGTATTAAATGTAGGAAACTAGGTGATGATAAAAAAGAGAAAATTCTATCATCTTTTTTAAGGAGTCACTGCCTGATCAAGCGTTGAGTCTTTCTATCGCTTTGGTGGGCCAGAGTCCAAAAGACTTGAGTTTTCAGTTGTGCATGGAATAATATCCAAGTACACATTCCTACACCTGACATCGTGTAAATGCTCTTCTCCAGAATGACAATCATCATTTTTCAAGGGAAAACTCTGCAACACGGTATCATTTCATCTGATAATTATAGACTATTAGCAAGCCTGCTTTATTAATGATTATTACTGTCATTTTACAGAATGAGGTCACCTGACTGGTATTTAGGCACTATTTTAATACTAGATGTATTAATAATAGCCAGAATAGTGGTGTCCCACCAGGGAGCTGAAATACGTTTAGGATCTCATTGAAATTAGTAATAATCTAAAAATAACAACTAAAAAGTTAAGCCCTGAATCTTCTGGGTGACAAAATTGGTTATTCTTCTTCTGAAAAAGGTAGCTGATTAGATTTTATTTCACCCTAAATTAGTCTCAATTATGAGACTTGTTCCTTTTGGGGGTAATTCCTAATACTGGTTTTGGGTGTGCCGTGCCATTGTTGAGTCTCTGTAAATCTCCAGCTTAAAATTTGTATCTCGAAGAGCTGCTATCTCAGTTGCTTTTTCAATGTGTGCATAGTCTAATAGTCCCACTGGACAGGTTGAAGAGGAAGTTTCCTAACAAAATATAGCACGTTGTCCGCTTTGTTGTGGTTCAGGTAGATGACCTTGTCTTTCAGTCTCAGTTCCCATGACCCTATTAGCCACAATTTCAATTGTTCTCTCTGAGCACAGGCAGAAAACTTGGTTCTTGGTGCTGCTTATCATCAAGGATGTCCTCATGGCTTTCCACAAGTATTGATTTGATCTTATATCCTTTCCTGCCATTTATAATCTGATATCCAGAGTGAGGTGTGTCTGTGTTAAAACCTGGGGCTCAGTGCTGAATGCGCTCTGTGTCTCTTGGGTCTGTGTGTGTTGGCTTCTATGCAACCCGTTGCTTAGAAAGACTCAGGCCAGATGTGATGTGAACACAGGCCACGTGTCCTGCTGCTCTGAGCTCTGAAATCTGTAGTCTCTGTCACCCTTGATTGAACTCAATAAAAAGGATCCTCTATTCCCAGAATGGAAGAGTCAGAAGAGAGGTCTTGTGACTTGAGGTTGCCTAATGCCGGTTGCCAATGTCCAGCTGCGGCTGCTAATGCTCACTCAACACCATGTGTCCCTGTATTGGGTTTGCGTGGCAAAGTTTTGGTAGCAGGGGGGCTACAAGGGTGGGTTCTGCGAGAAGCTGCTACAGCCAATGCCAGCCAGCTCCAAGATGGACCTGTGACTGGCCAAGGCCAAGCCCATCAGCAACAGTGGTAGCACGTCTGTCATAACATACTTAAGAAAAAAAAAAAAGGGAAAAAACCCCTAACAATGGGGTAATGGTAGCAACCAAAAGAGATGATTGAGAATATGAGAGAGCAACAACTCTGCAGACACTGGTGAGGGTGTCTGTGAAGGTCAGTGAAGGAGGGGAGGAGGTGCTCCAGGTGCCAGAGCAGATGCTCTGTCTTTGTATGTGGCAGGGTTAATAGCATTCAGCAACAGATTATAGACTAGTTTTATTGTCATATGGCCACATAAGACCTAACTTTTCTCTGTATTGAGGTCTCTTACAAAATTCCCAAAGAAAGTAAAATCACAGTATATCCCTTCTTTCTGACAGCATTTCATCTCTTGGAGACATAAATTTATTATTATGATCTTTAGTCATGGTATGGCTTCTCAAGACTTAAATTGATCGCAGTCAATGATTTGCACAGAATGCTATACATATAGCAATTATCCATTGCTATTTTGTGATATAATTTTGAGTAATACAGTGTACATGTAATGGCTTGTCTTCATCTTTTTGTACTGTTATTCTTAAATCCCGGCCTTTCTATTCTTTCTACTTTTCTCTGCCGCAGTGCATATATCAATACTAGTGGTAGAAAAGAAATTACGATGCCACCACACACTTCCCAGGAGCTTTGGCTTAGTTAATGCTGGAAGTGTATTTCTCCTCTATTGTGCAAGGTCATTCTCTCTTCTTTTAGTGGTAAAAGACACCAAATACTATGTGCTGCTTTTTGCCTAGCATACTGGCTAGGAATATGACACATCTCAGCTCACAGATTTCCCAGTAATAAACTATATGTTTTGAGTACTTCCTAAGTGAAGATGATGGCAATATCTTTGAATCAAAGACACTGCAAATAGAGAGGTTTTTCCCTTAAGACATATGTATCAGACATTTAAAATGGAATGGGAAAAGACAGCAGAGTCCCATTTGAAACATTTTGCAATGAACACGGTAACGAATACAGTTTACTTCTCTAAAGAACATTGCACTGTGTCACAGAGACAAGCTAAAGCTTGTGTTGTAATGACATCAAATTGGGAAATATCACCAGGGTAGTTTATCCATGGCATAACTCTTTTGACTTCAATAGCCTTATGCATTTTGCACCAAAACTCTAATTTACCAGAAATAAGTACATGCTGTAGCAGTTACGTTATTCCAGTGTAGTGCTGGCCTCAAAATCTAAATAATAATGGCAGGGATGAAGGAAAAAAGCCTTGCTGCTGTTTGTTACAAACAACAGGAAAACAGTTGACTGCATGAACAATGTAGTTCTTACTATGAGATTTAGCCAGTAAGAACATTTATAATTTCATTAGGCAACTTTAATAAGAGGCACACAAAGGTGTGTGGTTTCTGCACTTGCAGTGGTACTTCAACCCTGAGAAGAGTTTGTGTATCACCACCCTACAAGCAGTGGTCTGCGTGGGCAGAATTTTTAGGTCTTTTGAGGCCGGGGATGGGACCCCCTGGGGACCTGCGGATATAAAAAAATTTAAACTCCTGATGCAAATTTGCTCTTTTATTTGAATGTGTGTTGAATTGTCTTAGTAGCTCATAAAGGATTTTTCTACCCTTCTAAGTAGTATATATATTAACATATATATGTTAATATACTGCAAAATTAATATTCTCTAGGATGTTATTTCATGATTGTGAGATTTTAACCAACATCATCACTTTCTTAGGAGGATGTGTGAAAATCCGTCAGAGAATCATGCATGCTTCTGAGTTTATTGATGGGTTGGTTCATCTGGAAATGTATAGCTGCTTTGAAGTAAAAACTTTGTCTTTTTTCAGACAGTGTTTTTACTGCTGTTTACCTGAATCTATGTATACAATTTCCTGGTCTAGCAGGAGGTGTCCCTGCCCATGGCAGGGGGGTTTGAACTTGATGATCTTTAAGGTCCCTTCCAACCCAAACTATTCTATGATTCTATGAATTTGATAAATCTGTTGGCGTTTAAATTTGGTAGGCTGATCTGTTTTTAGAATGGGATTTCTGATGATGACAGCTGTTACAGCGGTTCTTTATCAGTATTCTTAATATTGCATAATGTAATTGCCACTGAACATACTAATCAAGCTCCAGCCGCTGTTACAGTAAACAGGAAACAGACTCTGATGAGCATTTTTGACCAGCTAAGGTAGCTTTTGAGGTTGACTTGCCATCTGAAAAAAAACCATGAACAATCCATAGGGACAGAGAGAACATAACAGGGCTCTTAAGACTGTAGCCTAACATTTGCCTGCAAATGTGAACTCCTGGGTACTACCTATGCATATTTCATTCAGGTCCTCAGCAAGCGCATCCACCTTTGAAGTTAGCCCTGCTGTGAGGAGACGGTTGGGCTAGATGACTTGCAGAGGTCCTCTCCAATCTAAATTTTCCTGTGATTTTGAGACTTTATATTTAAACAGTTGTTAAATTAGATTATTCTCTAATTCATTTCTTTGATGCTGTGACCCAAGTTACTGGAGTATGCTATGCAGCTAATAATGTTAATAACTAGAGATGCAAGAGTAGAACAAATTGCTTTGATTTGATGTTTTTATAATAAAGGTTCCCAGTCTTTCTTGCATGTTCTACATAAGCAAGAAGTTTTTAAATGTTTACAAACTGTAAAAACCTGAAAAGTTCTTAAAAAAATAGCCTGAAAATATAATTATATGATACCACAGTAGTACATCCTTTTAAAGGCAGAGTCACAGTTCAGTGCTTAGCAGAGTGTATCTTTGAAGAAGCTGCCAGACTAAACATTTGAGCTATAGTGCAGGCTTGTTTGGCTCTGAATTTCAAAAGAGGATGACAAGAAATAAGAGCAAATAAATCTCAGTCATGGGCTAAGCAAAAAGTCTGGAACAAGAAATGCTGCCTCTGAGATTTGGCTACAAAACACACAGATAACTATATCACCTGCTGTGACTCTATAGACAGGAAAGAAATGATGAAGCTGGCGTGTTACATCATCAAACACAATATTCTTTATGGTTATATTCGTGACTTTTTTCCCCATAGGGAAGTTTTCATGATGTAAGGGCATGAACTCAAACCACTTGGAAACTACTTTCTGTATGTACAAACTGACCTTTAATCACCGAAGGTAATGGAACATAAAATCTACATTTGTATTAGGATTGTCATGCTGGCAGAAAAGAGAAGTCCCTTTGTAGCTTATGTCCTTTCTGACTTGAAATTTTATAACCAACTTTAATGCTACTGCTGTGTCAAAGATGAAGGTACATGGTTCAATGTTAATGAAAAGCTGGACTTCGGGTATACCCTGGGTAACTATTCGGAGAATTTTAAGTGTATTAAAAGTCAAAGTAGTTTTTGGTACATTTATTATTGATATTCACTGTTTCCTTCTGTTCTAAATTTTAAAGAAATGATCTTATACGAAATATTTTCCATGTTTTCTTCAGTCAAAGTGGACTTGCAATATTTGCAACTCCTGGGATGTACTGTAGACATTACTTATTTTTTCTCTGTTTTGGAAAACGTTTTGCTGTTTTGACACACAAGAAGTGTGTTGAATGGCAATGTCTAGGGTGCGCCAGAGTCTGGTGTAGTTGGTATTATTCATTTAGTGAGTTACAAACCCAAAACCCTATAAATAATATCAAAATAATTGCAGTGATTAAAGACTTGATATGATTCCCATTCAAGCAGTGGGAATCTTCCTGCTGATTTCTATCTGCTTTTGATCAGGCTCCTCACTGGCTTTTGGGACCTTGCATTTATATTGTCTTTACAATTGTTACTGCCATCTGCTCCACTTGCTTGTCATGTTTAAAATTAGATCCATAAACTCTTAGGGTGAAGGTGACAGCTTCTTTGTTTGCTTCTACTATAGCAAATATGATGGTTCCTTAATCTTGACTAACAAATATAGGTCCTAGAGACACAAATAATAACAATTAACATAATTCATACATTCAAGTGTGCTTGTTCATGTCTGCTACAGATTCTTTAAATTTATATCTGTATCTCTTCAGGCTTGCACAGGGTGCATGCAATTGCTTTTTGAAACAGAAGACTCTGATATGATGAAATTATGTATAGCCTTAGAAATATAACTTGTGTCGTTCAATTTCATTCCCTCGTACGGTTCAATTAAGTATAAGCAGAACTTGTTGACAGGGACTCTATAGGTAGTATATGAAATTAAGCCATGTAACCAGTTTTAGCAAGGACTTAACGAAGGTTGCAGTTGTACTTTTTCCAGTTTGGGTACAAATGTTGTCATGGGAATGGATTAATGTCCTGCCATTTTCTGTTCTTGTTATAATCTTTTTTTTTTCCCCAAAGAATGTCATATCAGAATTTTAATATCTTGTATAATCTGTGAGTTATATCATTGTGCTCTACTGCTTTGACCTTTTCTACATGCTGTAATTTGATTGAGTAGCCATTCCACTGCTCTCTTTTTAAACTGCTTTATTATCCCATAGGGAAAGTGTAGACTGGGCAGACATTCAGAATACACTCCACCCTCATTTTGACACCAACTGTCAGCCTTTTCATTGCCTTATAGGGCTGTTACTCTGGCTTCATATTCATTAAATAGTATCTAAAAGGGAAGTAGGCTTATCAAGGAATGTTTTAGAGAGGAGCTTTGAAGGAACAATGTGTACCAGAATACTGAAAAGTCAAAGTAGTTCTGCATAGGTAACACATTTCTTAAAGTAGCACAACTATCTATGTTCCCAGATGACACAGAATTAATCTGTGCTAAAACAAAGGTGATATCAAAGTGGAAAAAAATAATTTTCACCAGTTCTAATTATGTTCCGGAGATGGTACTCTTGTGATCTTAATGTTGTAATAATAGCAAAAAGTATGATGAATGGAAGATAGTACCAGACATTATATTTTGAAGGGATACAGAAATAATCTTACAGTGTTATCAGTGACATATCTGTGGCTGAATGAGATTTAAGTATTAAAACTGTAAGAACAATGATTTGATTTCACGATGTTTTCATTTGCAGTTCATCACGAGAGTGAATTATTTTACTTTCTCTAATGCCTTTACAGAGCGGTGTCAGTATGCTGTGCAAATGCTTGTCCTCTGGCATGTGTCAAGAGTGCTTTAGATGTATTTTATCCTCCTATTTTGTTCAATTTACTCTAGCTTGTTTACTATACGAAAGAATTTCATCAGCTCTTGTATGTGCTATAAACTTTGAAACTGAAGAAAATCTTAGAATTCACTATGACTGAAACATGTTTTGAAAAGAAGCATCAGTTATGGGTAAGGAGAAACTAGTTTTGAAACGTATGGATAGATTATGAGCACAAGTTATCTGCAATGTACACTAAGTTTATCAGGGGGTCTGACAGAATCAAAGTTCTTCAATCTTACGGTTACTCTGCTTTTATCACTTAAAAAGTTTGAAACAACTTTTAAGTCATAAGAAAAAGACCATATGCTATTGCAATTAAGATATTTCAAAATTCAGGAATGTATTTCTGACTTTTCATCCTACTTTGGAACAGCAAATGTTTTTAACTACTGGCAATAAAAATATTCATAATACAGAGAAATATATTTCTTTCACATCTCAGTCTCTAGGCTTTTTTCCCCTTGGTGCTTTGCATCATTCCTTTCTTACCTTGGAAGCCCTTGAGTGCAATGTTTTCTTCTGTGAAAGAGAGGGAATAAAGAAACTCCCATTTAGATGTGTCTTCAGGCTATACCAGAACATATACAATTAATCTAGTTAAAATTTACTTAGAGTTGTTATGGAAGCCTTTTTTTTGAAAATTGCTGTATCACATTATATGTGAGACAGTGGTGTTTGAATACATTGTGCATATAGTCATATATCCTATCATGTGCATCGCATAAACCGGTGGCTTTTCTGTAGCCAACAATACAAAAGTTGACATCTTTGTTGTGTTATGAAGTAGTTCATGATTAAATGTATTCTGTAACATCCAATTCTATTAAAACTTTACTAGGTGATGCTGTCCTTATTGTACTAAATAATATTTTTTTTTTTGTGAAAACAATTGCTACTCTGAAAATTCTGTAAGTTAAATACATATGCAAGTAAAACTGAAAAGAAAACATGGTTAGCTTACTGAGGTTAATTTTTAAGTGAATAGTAAAAAAATATTTGCAAGAAATTTACTTTGAAAAAAATTATTATTTTAAGGACACTTGGAAAATAATGCTTCTGCTTTCAAATTCAGTCTGTTTTAAGGGATTATGCCCTTCTCTGCTGACCATACTCTTCTCATTCTAATGAAACTTGTACTGTGTATGAGCCAGAAGCTTCAGATTAAATTGGTTAAAACCAGTCTCCTGTTAAATTTCAGTGAAGATCCTGTGGTATAAAGACCATGACAAAGTTATTAATATAGTAAATAAGAATATGATATGTGATCGTACGAAAAGGGACTTGAGAAAAGACGAAGATGGTGAAAGTGAAGTTTCACAAAGGAATAGAAATGCAGGAAAATACTTACAATTAAGAAGCTATCCATCTTAAATCTTCCTATCAAAACCAGAAGATTTTCAACTACTTTTCAACAAATAGTTTGATAGCAGGTCTTTTGCAGATAAAAATCAGTAACAAGGGTTATGGAGCTGCCATTGTCCATATATATTGGCACTGTAAAAGAATTAATGACTTTTGTCTCTTACACTAGCAGCCATGCCTCTAAACTGGAGCATCTACAAACCTTATTCTGCCTTGCTGATTAATAATATGCAAAGGAACCTGAAAGGCTGTGTAGGAACCAGGCCTAAGGCTGAGCTCCCTACACATTGTGTCCAAATGTGTCCCACCATACAGATGCCATGACCTGGCTTTGTGCAAATTGATCATCCTTCAATTACTCTTTGGTGGCTCTGAACACAGGTGATAATTCCCATTACATGTCTCCTTCTGTTTGTTTCCATGGGGTTGATAGGTGCAGACACAGAAGGTCTGCGAAAAGGCCACCTACTTGATGGATGCACAAGGACTTTCCCTGCAGACACTGGGACTCTTTCCATTGATTTGACTGGGAGTTTTGTTCAGCGCTACTGTTTGCAGAGACCAAATCAGAGGAGAGGGAAAGAGTGGTTTTTCGCTTCTAACTAGAAAACAAAAAGTGTGTTCCTGAGCCAAGAAGGATGTCTTACAGTCACTTCTAAGGATTAATTTTAAACAAAAGAAACCTTAGGACCTTCTTTGTCTGTCTTCAGTTCATTCTTTTTTTAATGTATTCTCTCTATTGCTATTCATTTTCTGTCTTTTCCTCATCTTTTGTGCACTTACTAACCAATCAATGTCTCTCTCAAAACTTCCCTAGATTGTCTTTTACAATAATTTGCTATAATCACCCATCTTAGTGATACACTGTGGAAGGCACAATAGCTCCAAAAACAGACAGACAATTGGTGCTTATTTTTCAAACAATTTTCATTTATGTGTTTTTCTTCTTTTTTTTTTCCTTCTTTCAAATGCCTGTAAGTAACTACTTGACTCTTTCAAGGTCTCTTCGATGTGACTCTGCCTTAGGAAGATGAATCACTGTTCTGACCTTCAGTTCTCTTTCCTCATTTTGATGAGGCAACTTTCCATTTTGTAAAACAGAAAGCTGTTTTCACTTGCAAAATCATTTTATTGTACCAGTCAAATTCACAAGTCATAGCAGGATGAATCTTTCTGATTTATCATGAAGGCTAAGGGAACATTTAAAGAATCTTGCTTTGTGTGCATGTGTATTGGGCCTTTCTTGTTTGTTTCTGAGAGCCAATTCAAAACATTTGCAACACAATTTTTTTTTTCTGATTGATTTTGTATTTTTTCATTAACTGGTTGGGTAATTTTGGTGCAGATAGCTCAGCAAGCATTTTCAAGTCCTGAATATGCACTTTGGTAAGAAATCGGTGTTCTGACAAATAGACATGTAAGGTTTTTTTTATTTAAGATTAACGGAAAGTGCAGTTAATGTCTTCAAAAAGGTCCTTTTCCTGATGGAGTCTACTAGAAAGCACACCAAGGAATCTTTAAAATTGGTAATGTTAATTGTATGTGTTACTGCGTTGAATTTCTAGTAGTAAAAAAAAAAGTATTTATTCTTATAAACTTCAAATTAATTTCATGGAAAGAAATGCATCTGTCCTTGTAGTTCAAGTAGCATGTGAAAAACAGTTTCTTATAGACATCTGTGCTTCCTAAATTTTATTTCCCATTCAAGGACCTTAGGAAATTGTATTTAAGTCTCTGTTGCTATTTTAAACATTATAGATATTAACAAGCTGGGTTGCTTTAATCCTTCTAACCTTTCTGTAATTACAGATTTACCAGTATCCCATAGAAAATAACTGAATTATCAATTTTTATAGCGATTGCCAATACCACTATATTTTGCTTGTTACAGTGCTAACAAATTTTATGCTGTATGGCTTTTCAGAGACAGATCTTTGTCAGTGCATATAGGTAAATATACTTGACTTGATTTTTTTCCATCTTTAATTAGGAAACATCTGAATAATACTGAATTGTTTGGGCAGACTTTAGGTATTTTTGTATCTGGGGAAAAGATGAAAAGGAGTAGGAGCATTTAACTTGCAGGAACCAATGCTCATCTAGCCAGTGATGTGACTCCAAGCCATAGTAACAATAATTGCAATCTTATTTGAGGACTTTTATAAGATTTATTCCAGTTTTGTGCAGTTTCCATGTAAAGCTGGTATCTGTTGTATTTTTTTTTTGTTGAGACAAGAGTGAAGCAAAGTATTGATCTGGCAATGTCTAGATGATAGAAATCTAGAATGGCTTCATGGTGAGTTGTAATGAGGAATTAAGTTCTTCCATGCAGAGTATTAAATTACATAAAACAGTATCATCTGCACATGAACACTTTATTTCCTCTGAGCTGTCTCAGCCTAAAAGATCAGGTGTACGGGATCCTATAGGTGCGAGTGTGGTGTGGGTTGCTGCAATAGCAGAACTGTGAAGATATTCTGTACACATGCCCTAATGGTGATAACAAAAAAGTAGCATGAGGAGGCAAAAGATTGCCTTTGGGATGTCTTCTGAAAAATGACATTCACAGTGAGCACTCTTAGAATATTATCATGAGTTTTATGATATTTTTTGCTTTTCATGAAGTACTTCTTGATTGTACACATAGACTTCAAAATCTGAATCTCAGGTTTATTAAATTTAAAGCCCAGAGAAGGAATTGCAGGTTTGTGTTAAATCTGAAGAATTGTAAGTAATTTTCATGATGCTTTGAAGCCTGTTTCTTGATACCATGAATTGTCATTTTGGTTTACTGGTATCTACGTTTTGTTTCTTCTGAACTTCCTGCTCATTTGCAGGTTATTTAGCTTTCAGAAGCGAGAAACTACTTCTCTTTTCTCCATTTCTCTGTCCTTTTCTCCCTTCTCTCTTTCCCTCTTCATTTGAAGAAGAATACTAAGTTCTTTAATGACAGTATAATGTTGGAGAGAGAGACAAACACAATTAGCAAATCCTATTCTATTAAATCATCATTAGTGTTTTTTGGATTGTGGTGGGTTCAAGACATTTGCTGCTGAAAACCACCATCCTCATTTATTACAAAGATCTCTGATACTGACTTGTTTCCTGTCTTATGTTCTTTATTCGCTTTCCTCATAGGGAGCTATCTATAATGCATTTTCTTAGCTGTATTATAGGTAATAAGCACAAATGCAGATACCATTCTTTGTCATATACACATTATTCCAGTATTTCAAATTTATTTTAAAGTGGCTTTTTTGTTTTCGTATGTAGATTGCCCTAATTTATAGTTCTGGTGAGACCTATGCATTAGGCACCTAGTGTGAAGACACTGTGTTCCTCTGAATCCTGCAGAGCGTTTCACATTTTCAGAGAATTGTTCTTGTATGCTTAGTTTTAATTGTTGGCCCCATGTTTGTGATAGAAACAGCACTGCTGTTATTTGAGTGCATTTTATAATTTTTAAACTTGGGGGAAAAACTCTGGAAGATTATAAGAAGCAGAAAACGTATTAATTATTCTGTGCATATGCTTTTTCCAGCAATGTGAAGGCACAAGATTTCATCAAAGAACAAAATCAGAATGCTACTTAATGAAGGAGGAAATTAAGTTACAGAGAAATAAAAAGTCACTAAAATAATAAATAACACTTCAAATAATTCATTAGAGAAAACTCTGAAATTGGGCTAATGGTGTATCTTGATAAGGTTTTTTAGAATGAGTTGTCCATATGTTATAGAAAACATCAGTAACAAGAAGGATTCTTTGTCCTTTATGCTTTTGCTACGTTGATTGCTTTACTTCTCATTGTTACATCTTTGGACTCTTTAACTTTTTAAAAGCAGCGGCGTGAGAAACTAATTTTAGATGCCTTTCTAGTTCAAAATTGTTGCTGGCTTACACTTTAATAATTGGTGGTGGTAATTTATTTGCTATTTGCACATGGACCCTCTGGATTTGGTAGCTTATGAATGTTTTAAAAGTTAAATGGATCAATTTTATCTTTTTTCATTATTTTAATTAGATTATATGAACTCCCTTCCTTCTACAGACCATAATCTTCACACACGCTGGGTTTTTTTCTGTTTTCTCAGTTCAGGAGTATAAATCCAGATGCTACCGTACACCGCATCATTAAAAACTGACTTAATGATCATTGCCTTTCAGAACCAGCTGACAGCACATTAAGAGAAGATGAAGCATCTTCCTATTTAAAGTCCTTCCTTCCCCTTCAAAGCCTTCAGCTAATGGCACACCATTTGCATAGCAGTGGCCACATCCCTGAAGGAGATTGTAGCTCCCCTGTTTTATCTGCCAGTAACGTGATGTAGCTGGTCCCACTCTAGAACCAGGGAAAGGATCAGACCTGTTGCACTGACCATCCCAATTTCTGCACCAGACCTTAGTTACTTGTTTGGGAAGATCCTGGATTCCTACTCATGTAGGAATCCCAGCACCTTTCAAGCATAAATTAGAAGTGAGCATACACACTGCTGATTTCTTAAACAGCGTGTTGTAACACCTAGCGACGTGGTGGTCTGTGTCTGAAGCTAATGCTGAGGAGTTGTTAGAGCTCAGTGTGAAAGGAACCACTTCACTAGGTTTGAGAGAGAAACTGCTTTTCCCCACTCGCCCATTTATTCAAAGGGGAAGGCTTTTTCTTCTATGTTGGAAAGTCTCAGCTGTGCGTCCACTCCCTTTCCTTCTCTTGTGTGCTTGCTATATACATGAATGCTTGCTAAATGGAAAAATAATGATGCGAATTGTTAGATTGTTAAACTGGTTTGACCTGGTACAACATACTGTGTTTAGCGTGCTATCTCCTCCGAGCTCTGGAAAAGGACATCTTTGTATTCCTACAGTGAATTTTATTGGTTATCTCTAAAACTTTTCAATTTCTGCAGTTTCCCTAGCATGATTTTTCTAAGGAGCTAAGACACATATGGTTGCACTCCGTGTCCTTTTCTCCCAAAGCTTTTAAACCTGTTGGCTAATTCCATCCGAATTTGACAAAAGTTTTGATGACATTCAGTCCCCTTATGTCCTGCACAAAGAATTGTTGGTTGGTCAGAGGGTAGAAACTGAATCGGTGCTGTGGTGGGAAAGGCAGGCAGAGCTCAGTTTATGTGGTGGTGGTGACTGTGGGCTGGCAACCAGTGTGTCCACAGTCCTGCCTGCACGTTTAGGGTGGCCGCTGCCTGCTGTGTCTTCAATTTGTAGTAGTACCTGTGGAAATGTTAATTTATTGGAAGTCTTCACAAATCAGGTGTTGGCTTCAGATTTGTAGAAGAATTTGTTTCCTTCTGAGTGTTCAGGTCTGTATTTCAATTGTGGGCCTGTTGTGAGTGTGTATAATGAAATGGTGCTTTACTCAGTGTTACATAGATCACTGATTTTCTCCAAATTCAACAGACAATCCATTAATTTTATTTTTTTCTGTGCTGCTTGGAGGCATAGAGGCACGGATATCTGTGCCTATCTCAACCTGTGTGAACATTGAAATGTTCATGCTGTATCATTATGGGCCAGTAAGAAAGTCACCAGTATCTCCCCTTGGAGATTGTGTGATCCTTGCAGTAAGATTAGACTTTTTCTATTAGAGTTTCTAACTGAATTAATCATTATCCTGAGCTGAATTCTTATCTCTTGCTAAATATACCCTCCTTTGAAAAATTGTAAGGACAAAATCTATAGGAGTATGTCTTTTCTTTCTTTTTTTTTTTTTTTTTCCAAAATTATCTCAGGGAAGGCGCATTTCCTTGGGATTTAGGTAAAGTCAAACTAACAGGTCTGGGAAGAATTCTTGATATACAGGTATGTCATTAGATGATCCTTACCTATCACAGGAGATTTGCTTCCAATGTTTCTTTTCTACTGGAAGTGATGACCGTCTTTGATTGTCATTGGTTTTGGTAGGAATAAGGTTCCAATCTTAAAAAAAAATAATTAATATGAGAAAACTATGCAAAGATGTACAAAGCTAAAGACAGACTGTTGGAAAATGTTGGGAAGTTTTTACTTCCTTTTCCATGATGGTTTTCATCAAAACTACTAGTCTGACATCCGGATTTTTTTTCCAATAGACAATAATTTCCAATCAAAATCTGAAAATCTGTGCAAAGTGCATGAGCTCTGCCCCGTTGTACTGTCAGAGTGAAGTTTCTGTGCAAAAACTTTCATCCTGAGCCCTAAAAACTCACAGAGGGGTTAGGTACAGAACTCTTACAGTAAATTGCTATCTGTCTACTATCTTATTTTCTTTTTCTAATTCTGTATTTTTCATTCTTCCTGCTGTGAAACTAACCCCACTAAAATCTGGAGGGAAGGAGGGGAACTCTGGAGCAGATGGTAGATAATGTTAAAGAGAATAAAGCCTTTTTCATTTCTGCTGGATTACTTAGCAATCCATGGTTAGATGTGTTCTATTTGGATTTAGGAAATACAGGTTGTGCTTTGTTAAATAATTACTTGATCACAGCCCAGAGACATAACTTTTAATGTTTCATTTTATGCAATTCCAGTTGAAAGGGAGGTAATTTGGTTTAAGTGGAAATTGAGAGGTAAAAAGTCCCAATAGATAGAGATAGTAATTACTGAAAACCGTTCTTTTCCTGCAAGAATGTTGGAATTTACCCTCACTGTGCAAAAAAGATTTCAAAATGTGGTGAATCTAATGCATTGTGAAGTTCCTGCTCTTGATTCTGACCTATGGCATATCTGTCATTTGGGTTGCATAAATATTTGTAGGACTTATATTGCTGCCTGACCTGAGATGGATTTTGCATCTAGTAACATTTGTGGAATAAAAAAAAAAAAAAAAAATGAAAACTTTTGTTTTGCACCTTATGACTAATAATTTCGGGGGTTCCAAGCAGCAATGCTGGTTGCTAATCTTACACCCATTTTCTATCAAAAGAAGTGTAACAGTAGCTAAAATAACTCAGTTTCTGGTTTAAATCACACACATTTGCCAGTTTAAGAAAGAGGACCATTTGCAAAGGCAGAAACTCCAGCTTCCAGGGAAATCTAGTTGTAGAGCTGCCTCTAGCATTTTAGAAAAGGTATTCTAAAATGAAGTGAGACTTCTTGGTGAGTGTCCTTATCTTCTTAAGGCATTGTCCTGCCACTAGGAGATCTGGGTGCAGTGTCTAACCTTGGAAAGGTTTGGCGTTAGATGTAACATGTTTTAGATCAGTCTGACCTCATCTGTCAAGCTTTTTACCTTATTCAGGAATGGTCTCTTAAATAGCACTATTTGTAGAATGCCTAATGTATTTGAAGAATGCCTCACCGATAGGCTAATAATTAACATGTGCAGTTTAATAAAAGTAGAAATATGTCAAATAGCAAACCATAAGAAGATATGAGCTATATGGATGAAACAGTTTCCTCCTGTGTAATTGAAATTCAGGCTCTATAAAATCAGGAGCAATGCACCCTATTTGCAGAACTGCAATATAACCTAACTGTATTGCCATACTTATAATTTGAATTAATCATATGCTCCCTTACTTGCAGTACTGTTCTGTCTAAGTCTGTTAAGGGGCCTTGACTTTCTTAACTGAGCAAAGACAACTGAAAACTGTTTTGAATGTAAAACTTAAATTCTATTGTATTGGTATGTAATTGAGTTTCTTGTACACTTGCTTCCAGTTCTTTTTGACAGTCCTTTTAGGTGTAAAAGACTGTTGCATGTCTGTCGTGAGTATGATAGAAGGAAAAGGATCCTTTCTATCTGGGATAATTCGTTACTGCCTTGTTGAGTTGTGTTGAAAAAATGTTGCCTTTTCCTCCCGTGGTGTATGTCTAAAAAGGAAGCGGCTGTAAATTGAGGGAGTGGAGACCATCATTTGCTCAGATGCTGTGCTGATGGGGCCACAGAAGTGTCTCACGGGTATTTAGATAGCTTTGAGTGTTACAATTCCTTGGAAAAAAGTATCAGGAGAGATCTCAGAGCCTTACTCTTAATGTTGCTTTTATTTCATTTGAAGTCTGATGGAGGAAGTAGGTGTAAATAATTAAATTCTAATGATGCCAAACTCCCCTTCTGTAAAACAGCACTGAGCTCATGTCTGGTAGCAATGACATTCAGAAGGAATATACTTTATAGTCTGTGCTGGGACCTTCACTATTGGCTGTGGGGAAAGAATTTGGTAACTTACTTGAAATGCATTATCTTCTTACATGTTGATATGCATTGTGCTTCATATGGAGGACTGCATTTTCTGTTCACGCTCACAGACCCTTGTCAAACCAAGCTGGGTAACATGATTCTGTAGAAGCATGTGACTCTGTTCCCTGCTGACTTACTCGGAGAGAAGGAGGGCAATGAAATTTATTCACAACACTCTCCCGGAGTCTTGGTCCAAAGTCATGCTCTGGCCCTATCAGCAGTGATGTTCTTATGTGGACATGTATATTTATGAAGTCTATAATCATCTGCTTCTCCTGTCAGTGGTTATGTTTTGAAGTCTCCTTTTGGGAAAGTTTTATTCCTGTTGGGGATTAAAATTTGATAAATGGAAAATACGCAGCCTCCATTCTGAGCTTTAAGCATTAGAATCCCATAGCTGTTTGTGTAATGAATATTTCAAGTCAAACATGTTCTTTCTTTCCCATTTTTGATGTACTGTAGACTGTTAGGGATCAGTAATGGAAAAGGTGTGCAATGCCATGCATATAATGTGAATGTTTCTTTTCCATGATGATGAGCTGGACCTCCCTCTTGAAGTAATGGGGTATACATGAATTTGGTGCACAACTGAGCATGGTTTTTTCATGTTTCTCTAAACAGCAGTTTCAGTTTTTATTATTTTAAACTGCTGCTTAAATTAGCAATGTTTGGTGGAAGTAGTCTAACAATAGTTAGAAGATGATGAAATCAGCCTTCCTGGGTATTCTGTCTAGTTCGGATACTGGCTTACTGTGTGGACTTTTAAACTGTTTTATTTCTTTTATATATTCATTTGACTGATTCTAAAGCAAAAGGTCCAATAATAATCTCTGTGGAAGAGCTGTACTATTTTTATCATTATTTTCACAAGTGAAAAATCCCCACTCAAAATTACGATGGCCTCTCCAACCGCCCCCCCCAACTATATATATAATTAAGATTAGCTGTGTGAAGAAGCAGTACAGACGAAAACTGTAAAAGGAGCATAATAACTTGGCAATATGCAGCAACACATCTCTTCTTAATGGCATCAGCCTATGGTTTGTGAAGTGTTCTGCTTTTCACTAGCTTCTTTCTTTGTGGTCTTAGTCTTTCAGGTACTGTGATAACACTTGAAGAGTTTGTTGAAGCATGTCAGAGCCTCATCTCCTTTTCATAACTTCCTGAAGTTCCTTGGCTTAAATCAAAACAGAGAATCTGGGAGAACATTAGAGGCTCAGGAAGAAATCTGTTGGCTCATTTAATCCTATTGTTTTCCCTTGCTTTAAACCAGAGGGGGTTTTTTTGTTGTTGGGGCTTGTTTTGTTTTTTCTTTCTATTCCTTGGTCTTTTTTTTTTCTTCTTTTATAATACAAATTAGAGTAGAGGAACTCAAACAACCAGAAACCTGTTTGTCACTTGGGACCAGATGTTCATGTGAGTTTCAAAGTGTTCAATACATTGCTTGCGAATGTTAGTTAAGACAGAAGATTGCTTTGATTGAACAGGTTTTCAGCCCTGCTGGTGATAAATGAGGGGAACGGTGTTTGATAAAAATATCAAAGAACTAATTTATGGATTTCTACTAAATTCCACTGAGGTAGCAAGATGTGCAAACTTGGTGGGAATAACAGAGTCTTGCCCTCGTTTGTTCATAAACTGTGGCTTGAAGGTCAGCCCTTGAGGACCTAGTGATACTATTTCTTGAACAGCTATAGTTAAAAATATCTTTGTCTATTTGTAGTGATACAATTATTTTTATTGTTTCAGAAACTTTTCTTTGGTTAAGATATATAAAAATTTGCAATATTGTGAGGAAAATCAGATCTTGGACATTATAGGAACTGGAGCCCATTTTCCTACATAGAGAATAGGGAAGAATTAATTTTCTCTTGTTGGTCCAAATAAATTTTCCTGGCACTTTCTCGTGCCCCCATCAGAAACACTGCATGTCTCCCAAAGGTCTCTTCCACAGTCATGTGACTGCTTATAAGCCTGCACTGGGTAATTAAAGATGTTTAATAGGGATATAAAGATGGAACAGTCCTGATCAGGATTTTTAAGGTAGCTGATCCATAAATGTTTACTTTGTTCCTGTTCTTGCATGGATCTGAAACTACTTGATGTGGTGACAGTTGCCAGGTTTTCTCAGGGAAATTCTCTTTATTTCAAGTGGTTGATACCAGTAATTGTAGAAGAGGATTTACTTACAGTCTTTGATGTTTCAGTGAAATTTCAAGTGACCATGGTATGATAAACGTGAAATCTTGGGTGTCCGTGGCTGTGTATAAAACTAAATATATATCCCAAAAGCTTACATTGTACTGAGGATTGGTGGAGTATGCAGAGATTTGCAAAAGTACAGCAATTAAGAGTAGTTAATTTTAAATAAGTTTTACATTGATGGGATACATTTGCCTAAATCACAGTAAAAAATAAAATCCAGCCACAGTTAGTATTTTATGCTTACCTGCAGTAAATAAACAAACATTTTACTTTGATTTAGATTGTCTGATGTTTTTCAGTGTAGAAAAGTTGTCTATCAAGAGACTAGTCAAACGCGGACAGGACACCAGTGTAAGAAAATAAAGTAATCTTGGAGAACATCAGGAGAGTATGAGTTTTATCCTGGATAACTTTCACTTTTTCTGGCTCTCTAGGTTTAGAGTTAACCTATAAAAGGATAGCACTTTTCATTAATTAGGTTTCCATCTAGAGCTGTGTTGTGAAATTTGCAGAGCAATTGAATTTAATGAGTTTTCTCACAAATGCAGCTGTGTCCTCCTTTACACTACCATTGGTACAGTCTAGCCACAAGCAGGCACTGGAATCAGACTAAGGTAATTACTTGCTTTGTAGTAAATAAGCACTGGAGGGTGCTTACATATGAAATATGTGATATGTATGTTTATATATACATATGCATTTACTATTTTTCATATACAAGTATAAACCAATGCATATATATTTTTAGGCATTTGCCAGTACTAACATATTTATATATGTATACCTCCACAGTAAATCAGAGAAAAGGACATTTTATTCATTCAGTAGCTGCACTCAAGTAATAAAGCAGTATTGTAGGTCAAGAACGATATTATGTAGATACTGATTTTGCCTGCTGGCCTCATCACTGTTGTCATCCTGTTAAAACTACAGAACTTGTGGTTTTAGCAAAACTCTTATCGGAATGTTTTAGAAGGTTCCACAGTTTAACTGCAACTTATATAGCCACTTTTAATAGTAGAGTGTAAAATGAAGCATGTAAATATTTATCTCAGTACTGGAAAAGAAATTTCATGGTACTTGAGATAACTTGTATTTTTAAGATTATTTCTAAATATGTGATGTAAAGGACAGGGTCTTATTCTAAATATTGTAAGCTTTCTAATAACCATGTGAAATCATTGTAATTTGTTATTACCTTAGCCCATTCATTGGAAAACAAGAAATATAAAAGGAAGAAAGAAATCAAATTTAGTATAAAAAAAGACTGGAAATTTCTTTTAAAAGCTCAGAAGGGGACTTCTACTTAAAGTGAGTTATAAATCTAGAACATGCAGTTGAAAGGGAATAAGTTTAATTATGGCATTAGCTGTCTCTGGTAGTAGTTACTTTAGAATATATCAGCATATTACAAAAATATCTTGTGCTGCTTGAAAAATGAAAAGGGTGGTAATTCCACTGATTCCAGATTTTCAAAAGGAAAAAGGAGGTGTGTGTTAGGGAAGCTACAAAGTGTAGTCAGTTTAGGAACTCAGTTAAATTATATGACATCTTAAATGTTGTAGGCAATGTCTTTTCATGTTAGTGTTTCCAGCCTAATGCGGATAATAGGATAATGAGGCATTTATGGAGATTATATTTTAAAAGTTACAAATGTACTGCTTTCTAGCCAGCAAGATTGCACACAAAAACAGTGGGGTCATTCAGGAAATAATTAGAGATGTTCTAGTGTAGAAGGGAAGGAATTGAACTTTGCTGGGCTTAATAGCTTTTACTTGTATCCTAAAGGCTTCTTATGTCCTTCAAAAAAATAGTTCTGCTTTCTATAGTGCAGTTACGCTGTGGTTGTAAAATGTGTTCGTAATCTCCTCTGTCACAGGGACCAAAATTTCACATGTTTTCAAATCCTTCTTAGTCCTGTAGGTCTTTTTGAAAGGTGAGGTTATTTGATATCCCCAGTCAGCTGCAAAGAGGTAGGGAGTTCGCCAGGTGAGATTTTTGCCTTCAGCTGATGTCACAAGTGGTGTAACCTGGCACAAAGTCCGTCACGTTTGGGAGCGCCACCTTGTTACATGAACTCATCCTCTGACTTGTTTACTTAGCTCAGCAAACACATGGTGCAGTTTTAAATTCACATCAGAAAGTTATTGCATGACTTAGAAACCTGAATTTCTTTCAGAAGTTAGAAAAGTTTGTTAGTAGTCTTCCTCAACAAACTGGATGCAGAGAGTATAAAGAGAGATATTGTAATATATGCTAATGTCTAAGTACTGGACTTGATATTTGGATCTGGTCATATGTGAGGATTATGGAGATAATGGAATGTGACACAGAAGATAAAATAGAAAGATGAGTAAACAGTATCAGAGAAGAACAGAAAAGGCATGTATTGCAGCAAATAAAGCTACATGTGAAGAGGACGCTAGTAACCATGGGTGCTTCTTGTTCTGTGATTTCACTGAAGTACTTAACACACAACTGGACCACACCTTAGATCATGACTGATCATGGCACAGGTTGGGTTTTGATGACGGCCGGGGTAGAACTTATTGCATGATGACATGGAAGTCGTCAGTTTAGTTTTGTTAATTATGCAGTAACTTCTAAAGTAGAAGAGTAACTTCAAAAATGTAACAAGGCATGTGGATAGGTTTTTTTTGTGTTTTTAAATATTTTTAATTTTTTTTTGTCTTTACACTAATTAGGAGTAGCTACCCATGTCACTGAGGAGAAAGCTATATACAAATTCTCCTAGATCATGAGGAGGTTATAATACATACTACCTTCTCACATGCTGTCCCTTATTGCTAGGATGGGACTTTTCAACCCTAACATTTGCCATCAGTTCAAAGAGCTTATTTATTTTGAACCCTGCTTTTTCTTCTGTGCATCTTGAAGATTTGACTTTCTCCAGTTCTCATCATCTTATTTTCTCTCACAAATTTATTATCAATTTTCCACTATTCCCAAATAGACCCTGACAGCCCAATTGCTGTTCTTGTTCTTCTCTGGGTCTTTTCTTTGCTCATGGCACCTTGTCCACAGCTGTTCTTAAAAACAGTCTTCTAACTTAGAAGAAAGTGGCTTAATGCTGCCTTCCAGGTGATTTCTTAACTCCTGACCTCACTTAAAAGTGAGCACTTACAGATTTGTAGTGATGGAGTCAAAGCTGTCCTCTTTGATCATCTCACCTGATCTTCGGTATGTCACAAACTATTACATTTCACCCTGTATAACTCGGTATGCTTTCCCCCTCACCCACCTAAGCATATCTTCTCAAAAGCCATTCACTTTATGTTCACAAACATCCTGGATGTCTCTTTGGTCTTTTGTTGTTTGGCTTTTAAAAAAGTGTGTTAATTTTCCAAGATGAATTTATCTCCATCTATCTTGCTGTCATGGTTTCTCTCTAATGCTCTATTCCATTTGGTAATAAAGACATAGCCCCTAGCCCTCTTTAGTAGCTGATGGAGCGTGTTGACACAGGAGTTGGGGCCTTTTGCTACAGATACAGAGTAGTACATCTTGTGATTCGTCCCAGTTGCTTCCTGGCCATGAGTTGAAATCAAATACTGGGATATGTTAGTTATGTTGTCTGTGTTTCTCACAATAAGAAACTGATGCTGTTGTATGGAATAGCTTCAGTCTTACGCTTACTAATCGTCTCACAACCTTTTGGAGAAGATTAACAGATGTGTGTTTACTGTGTGAACTGCCGAGTTAGAAAACATAAGGTTACATCTATGGGGTTAGTCTTTTCAACTACGGTGCTTTCTTATCTGTCAAGATATAAGCTTTGTTCTGTAAAATCTATTTTCTATGAAAGTCATGTTTGCTTGTCCTATGTTCATGATCCTGTCACTTTTATAAGATTCAACTAAATGCCATCCTTTCCACAGTTGTGGGTGGAATTGAAATTCACCTGGAATCAGACTTCAGGCCATTCCTTTTAACTTTTTGAATATTTACTTGAAATTTAGCAGTCTGTAATCTCAACACTGTAGTCCAATCTACTTTAAAAAAAAAAAAAAAAGGAGTAAT
>JAOXJM010000079.1:9037603-9049738 GCA_026413425.1 Tringa solitaria
AAGATACAGTGTCCTGTATAAGTGAGAAAACATGACATTTTAGTCAAAGAGAAAAGAGACATTCAGTCATTTACAGGAAACCAGTATATAATATATTTACTTCCCTCCCAGATAATACCCAATACCTGAAAGTGGTCAAGTTCCATACACATTCAGACATTATCTGGTTGATACGGAAAATAAACCATGTCCACCAGCCTGTAGCTTTGCTACGTTTTAAAAAGATACTATGAATTCTGACACTTCTAGTATCAAAACCATAACTCCATCTGTCACTGAGTTAAGAAAATCTCAGGTGGCACTTTAAAAAGTAGCAAATTGAAATAGTTGCTGAAGACTACTCAGAGAGGGACAATCAAGTACTTTTAGTCACATGGTTAAAGTGATTACTTATGTAAATATATGAAGCAAAAATTTTCCCATTAAACGTGTTTTAGTAAAAAATGTAATTTTTCACAGGATAGGCGATTTTAACTTTTATGTGATATCATGATGCTATTATTTTTCACAACAGTTTTTATAGAGACAGAAGATAGTTGATTACAGTTAGAAGAAAATGCAAATGGGCTTTTATTTCAAAAATCTAATGTGAAGAGTTGAAGTTTTGAGTTAAAGAGAGAGAAGAATTTCACTTTTAATCATTTTGTAGAGTAAGGAAGCTTTTTTGAATTGTCTCTAAACAAAAATAACCATGATATACTCCAACAGGTTTACATAAATAAAATAAGGTCAGGACTCGATTCAGACAGATTATTGATTAAATATATCCACCCCTAAAGCTGGAAAAGCCCTCTATTTTTCTTGTTTCATCATTTTCATATAAATATTTGTCAGATAATATGAAACAGCAGTGGGATCTTGGAGAGGAAAACACAATTTATTTCAGTGGGACTTACCTACACTTACCTTACCCTGTTTGTAAAGGGAAAACTTCCTTTTGAAGACTGAGCATGTGCTTGTTTGTAAACATTGTCTGATACTTCAAAATACTCACTGATATAGATAAATCATGCAAATAATCATTTGGAGGATCAGTTGTCAATGAACTACTTGGCACATGAAAATGTAAAAAATACAGTCTTTTAGTAAGCAGTGTTTCCTGAATTTTAAGTTCCAAACTTTGCAAAACAATCCATGCAGTGGTGTGTTGTATGGAACAACCATACAGCGATTCCTTTCTCTATTAATTCAATTTTTTGTTAGGTGGATTGGAAAACCATCTCTCATCTGCTTATGTAAGAATATTTGAAATAGGCTTTTGTGGTGTTTAAAGATTTTAAAATGGATATGTATCCTTCAGAAAAAGTTGGACAGTAAGGTGGCATCAAACAAAATGCATCATTTTGAGTCAGTACCTTTATTCATTTCCTGAATGTAAATCTGAATATTAATAGGGTTTGCAGAAAGTAAACTAAAGTTAACTAAAAAAATAAAATCTAATTTAAAAATTCATGGGCTGCATAAGTAAAAGGATTTGTGGAATATAGTTAAAGATTCAAACCTAATTAAAAATACCATACTACATTAAAAATGAGGGAAATGTTTCCATGATAACTATACTCTTGCAAATAAATTAGCTTATCCATTAATACTATTTGTTTAATGTTCTCCATTAAGCTAATGAAATGCTGAGAGATAATTTGGGATACATAGTTTTGTGAATTTTTCTTTTTAGCCTAATCCTATGTGTGTTTTAAGGTCCCACGCTGATTATTTTTCACTAGGCTGTGAGGCTTATATCCAGTAAAAAGCCCCACAAAAGATGTTATGAATCAGCTATGTAAATATATTTGAATTTTAACTTTGTTGAAAAAAAAAAAATGGTGTGGGTCTCAACAATGACTGTATTTTTTTCTACAATATTTCTACATGTACAAGCAAACAAAAGAAGTTACCATTAAGAATTGGATGAGCAAAGCATGTGTGTGCATGCATGTGTTGTGTGTGTACATATATACATGTATATATTTTAAAAAAAGTGTATTTGCTGTGTCCTGAGTTTCTTTTACTCCTCAAGCTACTGTCAATGAGAACAGAAAGGTGGGAGTTAATGAAAAGTGTCACAGTTGAAATCTGGTTCCGTGGATACCTGGCCAATTAAACACCTCTGCAAATCTCTTCCTTTTCTCTTTTTTCTGTTACCAATAGGACCCAGAAACTTCAAGCAAAGAAAGATTTCTAAAAGAAATACTGATCTAAAAAATATTTCTTTATCTATTTCTAGGAATATTTTTTAGAAATACTTATTGGCAGGATTTGTTGTAAAGAAGACCTATGTCTGATGCAACATCCATCACTCACTTTTATCATCTTGAAAAGAAAAAAAAAATCTCTTTAGTGGTTCACAGTGAAGAGCTGATTCCAGGATATAACTTATGACCAGTCATAATATACCTTTTTTTCTCATAACAAAGGAGACTGTCTTAAATGTGCCTTAAATGCAAAAAGCCCAGTACAGCCAAAGAAGCCACTAGTGTTTTAGCTATCGCACATTGAATTAGAGTTGTTAGGCAAGAGTTTAATTACAGATATGAAACCTATTATTTGAACTACCAAGCATATAAGCATTAGAAACATTAGACAAATTCTGTGCAATTATAAGCTATGCAGGCTGTTGGTTAGATAGTTAACATTAAGCTGAAAAAGGCAGTCAGAGAATTGTTTTCACACTTTTTTACCCTCTTGCCATTGCTTATTAATATTTTATAAAGTTTGCACAAAATATAAATAGTTGGCGCTTCCAAAAAAGAACCAGGACAGTTTCAAAAAAACTTGTAAATTCTATAAAAAGCCCACATTTCTGGTATCACAGACCACATCTAATATGAAAAATGTATTGTTTGTATGCAGTAGATCAGAAGCACTAAATAACTCTTTCTGAATATCAGCAGTCTAAAAATCCACCTATCAAAAATCACAAAATCATCAGAGCAGAAAGTTATAGCACTTGGTGTCCTGTAGCATCACCTCTCTTTATTTGCACTGGCAGTATTTGATGAATGAAATGTGAGAAGAATGAAATGTGGAGGGTGAGTGAAGAGCCACAAGGGTTTTGTCTTTATATACGATATGTGTGTAGGTATGTATGTATACAGTTATACACAGAGAAAGAGGCAGTATGCACTGTGGAGAAGAGCATTTGTGCTTAAATTGTATCACTGGATTTTTCTTTTCAATGTCATTTTCCCCCTTAATTTATTTCTTTTCTCTCTGAAATCTCATCAAGAAACTAATCGACAGAGTAAAAGAGCATTGGCTTAGAGTACCTTTCATACAGCTATTTTTATCAATCTTCAGTAGTGTATATGGATTCATATAAGACCTTCAATTAACTTGCACATTAACACTGGTTAAACAATTTTAGATCCTTAATTTATCAGGAATGCTGGATGCGAGGGATTTGAATAGCTGAGGAGAATTTGTCATCAGACACATTTCATCGCTGTGCTCAGATGATGCTGGTCACCAAACAGAAAAGGTAACAAATGAACTGAGACTGTTGCTTTTCTGAGATTTTTCCATTCTTTAAGCCTAAATTTTATCTGTATATTATTGTCTCACAATTTTAAGCAGATTTTCTGAAGGGAGAAGTACTTGCTGTTCCTGTTGACCTCATACAGAATTGAGGGTATTCTCTGCATAAAGAAGCTCACCTCATTTGATTTTGTAGTGGTTTGTAACGTTTGATCTCCTCTTTGTATTGCACATTATCATATCTTTTAGTAGTAGGAGTTATCTGGAAACTCAGGTTCTAAAACGGTGCTTAACTTTACTCATTTGAACGGCATTACCAAAGTCAATGGAACAACTCATACGGAAAACCTCTGCCTTCTTCACTTGGGAGTAGAAGTTGTTACCTAGACGTGCACATAAAATGGCTAATGCATCTCATTTTGGTTTTTACAGCAGTTAACTGATGAGATTAGATGCACTGATCGCTGTTCAGTGTGTAGACCTTTATTTTAAAATTCTATACATCTCAGAAAATCTACAAGAAAAAATGAGCTTTTTTTTTTTTGCTTTCCTACTTATTTTAATCACTGTATGAAAAATATTTAAATGTCTTGTGCTTGTTTCTAGAACCTTCTAGGAAACAGGAACCTGTTATAGTATAGACAGTAAAAATGCATAGTCCCCACTAGTCCTCACCATGAAGAACCTGGATCATTTTACAATCTGGTTTAGTCTTTTGATGTCAAATGCTGCTTTCAGACAGTGCAAGGTAAATCCATATCCCATCAATGAAAAGTATTTTACTGCCCTGAATGTGAGCTGAGGCTTCCAGTTATTCAAAGGCGCCTACAGTATTAGATGTGGTGTTGGGGGATATGGTGTAGGGGAGAACTTTGTAGAGTAGGGTTGATGTTTGGACTCGATGATCCCAAGCGTCTTTTCCAACCTAAATGATGCTATGATTAACTTCTTAAAATTGTGTCCAGTCTAAAATGATATAATAGTCCTTTTCCTCAGCAGGAAGATAACAATGAGTGACTTTCAAATCTAATTATTCTGTTATCTGCTTAAACATTTCTGATGACTGGTTGATGTTATTATTATGCAGGTTTGCAAGGGTACCTGTTGGGGTTGCCGTCATTGTAGCAATGGAAGAGAACAGTCTGTTATTTTGGAGGAATGACAAGGACCTTCATTTAATACTCGGTGACCCTGTTCGTTTTGAAACTAGTTCACCTCTGAGTGGGCATGATCAGGTCCACTGAAATGAAGTTTGTTAGGTGTGGATTTGGCCCAGAGGTTAGAGCAAATTTTTATTCATTTAACTTATTGGAGTGATTCTGTTATACAATAACCATACACTTGTACAATGAAAACTAATGAGCTTTAATGGAGTTTATAAATTTACGAAAAAATTGCACAGTATCACAAAGGACCTCTTTGTGGAACTGTATGAGATTTATTTCTTGACTATACTCTTTACAGAACTCAGGAAATTTGAGCTTGATAAAATCTTTGCACTGCCTTACTGGTGGTTAAGACAAACTATGTATAAAACTGCATCCCCGTCACACATGTAACTCCGGGAAGCTTGAAAATTATATGCAATTACCAGATACAAAAGGAAGGCAATTAAAGTAGTGTGTTCTTAACACAGAAATGCATGATGTGCTAGAGACTAATTAAAGACGTGAGCACACAGATCACTAGGAATTGCCCAAGAATAAAGGTTCACTTGAAAATAAGGTAATTAAGTTAATCTTCTGATAGTGGAATTTTGCAGTAAGTGCGTGTATCAAATATGAAAGTAAGGAACTTAAGGGGTAATTAAAAGTAATTCAGGCATTAAATTAAGCTTCTAGCTATATGAAGTGGTAGTAATTACAGAAATCAAAATTAGAACCGTATTGTAATCAGAGTAACTACAGTGTAATTAATGTACTTACATCACAAACTATCTACAAAAGTAAACCGCAAGGTGTTGGTTTCACAGAAAACATTACTGTTTTAAATGGAGAGCAAATCAGTCAAAACTTGGAGCAGACATCATTGCTGAAAATATGAACAAAGCTGTCTGGGCTGAGGATATCTATAATTTTCCAAGTGCTGGACCAAAACTCTGCCCTTGCGTTTCCAGGAAGTCTATAAAAGATTGGCACCCTCGCCTGATTTTACTGTCTGGAGTTATACTGGTAAGTGCATAAGCTTTGCAGATGTCCTGGTAAATCAGGAGTTACAGCTCTGTCTCAGAAAGGCAGAGCCTCTGCAGTTGCTTTCTGCAATTAGGCTTGTCAACATCTCTCTCAGGCAAGTACTACTGGCTCATTAAGGCTAATTGCTGGCAGACATCTGATTCTCTTAGAGGACAAGGAGGGGAGCCAGGCTCTGGGGAGGGCTGTGATGGGCGAGGTTGGGAGCACCTGCCAGGCAGGTGGATGCACCTTTAATCATTCCTACAATTGACTTGCAGCTATAGGAAACTTGACCTTTTCTTTGATTAGAATCTGAGCTGATGAAATTCCCCTTCTTCTCTGCAATCAGTTGCCATATGAATTAGGCCATTAGATATGTGTGTCTACCTATCTGCCCTAGGTGTGTTGTTAATGCTGCTGTGATTAAAGTAATTTATTACAAATTATTCGGTGTGAAAAGAGATCTGATGCTATAAAGTAATATTTTAAAGTAGACATTATAAAAGGTACAGTCAGTGTCATGCTTTGTTTTCAATTATTTTATATGGCAATCTCGATGTTTTTATCTCTGGCACGAACAGCAGATTACCCACTACAGACCTTATGTTATAGGGCAACTTGTACATGATCTGTGAAGCAAATAGAACTGAAAAAAATGTGATTATATCAGTCTTAGCAGAAACCATACCATTTTCCTATGCTGTGGAAGCTGATTAAGCACTCTGAAGTTTGATTTCTCTGTATTCCTTTATTCTAGAGTTAAGTATAAGCATTTTGAGTTTTAGGAAAGGTTTCCTGCACGTTATTCCTCTCTCTCCCCTTTTCTTCTATTTCCTAATTTATTTCATGTATTTGCCTGGAAAATACTCAAGTTTTTTTTTAATATTGAGCATTTAGCTACATCTTTTGACATGTGAGCAAGAGGTCTAGCACTTGTCCCACCATATTCATTTCATGGATTTTTACTGTAGAGTTGGCAAATTTTTGGCCCAAGGCTGTTTTCACGTAGCGAGATGCACTAAAAGTACTAGGAAAGTGCAGCTGTACCTGAGTCTTCATAGAACCAGTCATACACCTGGAGGTTGATTTTTTGAGCCCCAAGCATTGTGAATGGTTTGGAGATTTCTATGGATGTGTTCAGGCACACATCTGTCCTGCTCTTCGTAGAGTGTCAAAGACACTGCGACCCACATGAATACCTTTGTGTTTCTAGGACTTTACTCCAGGGTTTGTTATTGACTCTAGCTGAAAAGGTGTGAATTGCTTTGTGTAATTAACCAATTGAATTACTAGAATCGCCTGAAGGATAGATTGTATATCAAATTCATGCCATCTATTACTTTTTCATCTGAGTGAAAAAAGCACCAGATTGCTGTACAAGTCTGATCAAAATAAGCACAGAACTGTATTTATCAGTAGTCATGAGTTAACAAGATACATTGAAATGTCTAAATTTTACTTTAAAACCAGTTTGATTGCTGCATTGTGGTCCGTCAATGAAAAAATACTGTCTCTTTTTTTTGTAATTGTGGATTAAAGTAACAGGATAATGAACATAAAAGCAAAGAATCAAGGGGGGAAGCAGACATATCTTTGATTTAAAGCCATGGTTAATTCAGTAAAATGTGACCCTTCAATATTTTCCAAAAGAAAGCTATTTTTTTACTTGGACTGTAATTAGTTTTTATGAGTCGGACACCTGTCCAATAAAACTGGAAGTAAGCTATTAACTCTTCTCCTGAGAGATTTTTTTTTCCTATGAAATTCCTAGACACCTTAGAAAGCAATCTATCATGTTATTTGTTGATGATTTAGGTTGCTATTTTTTTGGTGAAAGAAAATCTGAAATAATATAGGTTTATAACTTTTATTTTGTATGCTTTGATTGTAAGGACTGATATTTTTTTCTGTTTCTTATCTGAAGATATATATGCTCCTCATATAGGGATTCTATCTGAATATTTTAATTCCAACTCTCCAATTTTGTTGGCCAGGAGAATGTGGTTTAAGACTTTGAAGAAAGCATAATAACTTTTCATAGTCAAAGACAGTATGTTTTCTCACCATTTTAATCGAAAATAAAAAAAATTGACTTCTTACTGAAGAGCAGTGAGGAAAAAATTTGGGTTGCAGGATAGTTGCAGGACTGAGCATTGCCAGAATTCATGGCACTGAAGTTCTTGCAGTGGTTGAGAGGCATGTAGCTTCTTATAGAGTCCTGGAGCTATAGGAAATACGTTTAAAATATCCTTACTCTGCATCGTGGTTGGACCAAATCGTAACAAACAGTGGAGGCCAAAAAAATAGTTTGAGTGTGCAATAGTGGTAGGTGCAACCCATCTGCTATGAATTAGAGTATGATAGAAATTAGTGTGTATTACATGACTTGCACAAAACATAAATGAATACATTTTCTAAAAAGCCTGACTCACCATTTTATCTTTTTTTATCTTTTATCTTCCAAGGGCTTCAACCCAGCTTGTAGGATTCTGGCCCAAATTTTGTGAGTGTAATGAATTGCAGGCACATAAACCAGACATCAGATCCGCAGGCATAAAGGGCAATGGGATTTATAGCTGCAACTGAGTGCTTTTGTGATGTTGTAAGTATTAAGTGAAAAGTAGATTGAAGACTGTGGAAAATGTGTTACTAGCTACAGGTGCCACCATGAAAAGGGAACTGAGATTTGTGGGCCATCGTATTGTCTCTATGGAGGATTAGTGCAGTGTAAGGGTTTGGAAACACCCTTAGTATGTTTTACTCTTATGCTTTAGTATGTATAGCTGGGAAATTGTAGGAGGTTAGGGATAATTTGCTGCTTGTGCTATTCTCATCTTTTTCAGGGAGTTCATTAAAAAAAAATTGTAAGTATAGTTTGACTTTGCAGGCATTCTAGAGTTTACTGAGCAGGCAGTTAAGGCTGAAGCAAAAAAATGTCCCTTTGATCTGATTCGAGGGAGTCTAATATGCTGTACAGATAACTTTAACATGGTAACCTGAAGCAGGTGACCATTTATTTCCAAATGGGCACAAACAGTGGCTTAGTCTTTCTTCTTTGTTTTCCTTGTCTTATTACAACAGCAAAGAAAAACTTAGCGCATCTGTGTGCTGTAATTTGGAGTTATGAATACTAAGTTTTTGAGAAAATTGATTTTTGCGTGGGAGGTAACACGACAGGACACTCCAGGCCATATTCTTCTAAGGAACAGCTACTCCCTCTAGGAATTAGATTATTTTCTTATGTCCTTGGAAGCACTAATGGGTACCTGGAAAAGTTGTGGAGCTAGAAGGCAAAATGTCCAACAAAGGCTTTTAGGAGGGGCGCCTGAGCATGTCTGCTGTTGTACCCTGTACAATAGACGGTTCTGTTAAAGAATTTATAGTATGTTGTTTTGACTTGATTTCTGAATAACAAGAAAACAAGATTTGTGTTCTCATATTTTTAGGGGCTTTAAGGTCTGCGATTCAAGCTTTTCTTCAAAATTATGATAGTGAAAAATGTCTGTGGATTTTTTTTAATTCTTGGATTTTCAGTGAGCTGATACTATAAATCAGGTTTAAATTTTCAAAATTAGAAACACTGCATAAGGCTTTTCGCTTCCATCTTGGATTTAGCTGCTACAGGAGGAGTGAAATGGTGGGAGCATGGCCTGCATCTAACCTGTGGTGCAGGAATGGCTTTGAAGTCAGACCCAAAGACAAATTCGTGATCATCTACTTTGGGTCCTTAACAGTGTCCTCACAGCGCCAGAGCAAACAAGCCAGTTCTTCAGAGCTTGCCTCAGAGCACATCTGTCTCTAATGTGGGCAACCTCCCATATAAACCGTCTCAGCCTTGTGGTGATGGCACATGAATGATATCAGGCAGAAGGTACTACAAAGCCCTTGTGGACACTCAAGAGCCCTCAGATCACCTACCTGCCACGAGGAACAATGAAATTTATGAATAGTCTGATGTGCTGAGTTTAGATTGCCTGGGTGGGCAATGTGGATACATGGAGCCCAATTTTAAGACCGTTCTGGGCCACTCCAGGGCCAGTGCAGGTCATTTTGGATTCTCTGTCTTGGATACCTCAGCCCTAGCTGGAACATGGGCGATAGGGCTGTTGGGGGCACTGTGCCTGATATGTGAAATTGAGTTGAATACCTTACCTTCACCTAATCATAGAGTCACAGAATGGTTTGGGTTGGAGGGGACCTTAAAGATCATAGAGTTCCAATTCCCCTGCCATGGACAGGGAGATGTCCCACTAGACCAGGTTGCTCAAAGCCCCATCCAGCCTGGCCTTGAACCCCTTCAGGGATGGGCCATCATAATAATGAATAGTAATCATCTTCCTAAGTTTTATCATATGTACATTTGATAAGTGAGCCCCACTGATACAAAGAAGGTAGCAGTCACTGATCCACCCACAATCTCTTTCATTTTAACACTGTACCATGTGAATTAAAGCGTCTCTTGAGTAAGACCTGTGGATGCTACATTAGTCTGCTGTCAGGTTTCTTTTCTGCTTCCCATTCCAGCTTGAAGGGCTGGCTCTTGTATGGCATGACCTGATCACCAGGACAGGTCAGCCAGAATAGAACTTCAAATTGGGTTGTATGTATCTTGAATTTAATTGACTCCTGCTGTTTAGGCCACTTAGACCTCACTTTCTGAGCTGAATGGTTTACTCTTCCACTTTCATCTCTTCAGGATGAGAAGCCGCGTCCAAAGACCAGCGAATTGAAAGGACTTCAGGAAACTTTGTAGCCTGTTACAATAATAATAGGGGGAGGGATGGTCGAAACTACCCTTTGAGCAGCTACGGGCCAGGTGAGAGCAAACTCTCTAAAGCAGAGGGCAAGGCTTACTGGAGTGCGCCATTCCTTAACTTTTGTTCCTGGAGCTGGAGATGAATAAGACCAGCTTCTGCTCTCTGCTCCATGTGCTGCTGAGACTTTCCAGAAGGGAGCAGAAGAAAGAACTGAAATTGAATGACAGGCCCCCAGTTTAGTTAAGGTCTTCTTGATTCATCTTTGTTTTGTTCCTTACTAGAGTCATGACTCAACAAACCTGTGTAACCAGTGGTGCTTTTAAAGTCTCAAACAGTGGAACGCCGCCCTCCTGCCCCCAAATGAAAGGCTTTATTGGAACTTTAGAAGGGGTATTCGTATGTATTTGGAGGACAATACTTGCAGTTCACTCTATCATTGACCTGTCTTTTTAATGCTATCAGGTGTGTTTTGAGGGTGACCACAACTGCCCTGCAAGATAGTAGGGGTGACACTGATGTGAAGGGAGGGCCATGTGTAGGATATATGCAGCTATTTTGTTTCTAGGACTGGACTGTTTTCTTGAGATAAAGTGTTATCTTTGTTAATGAGCAGAGTTAAACCCACCAAACTGTCTCCCCAGGTTCCAAAGATTTACTCTGTGGTTGAGGTGACAATTCAGTGGCTCTACAGCAGCTGAGGCTTGTGATTCCTGTCGAACCATGCATCTTCATAAAATGAGTCAGACCAGGGAAAGCCTGTTTCCCGTCATAATCGAAGGCTACTTTGGAGATATCATTCAAAATTTCCCCTTTCAAATGCAATTTTCAGCATCTGTATTCCCAACCAAGAAGAGGTTTAGCCTTGGATAGAGCCTGAATGTTCTGACCTGCCCAGAGGGGTTAGTCCTATGTTTCACTGAGCCCATACAAGCTGATTGTAAAGGATGGTGTTCCTTCCCAGTGAATAAAAATACATTGTACCTTCACGAAATTTTCCTTTTTCATAGATCTTTTTATATTTTGTGTGATTTTTTTGTGCCACGTTTTGTGCCATATTTCTATTTTTCAGAATAAAGGTTTCAATAGTCACTAGAAGTACAGAAAATTAGTGTCTGCAGCTGAGCTCTCAAGGGCAATAATCTAATAACAAATGTGCGGATGAAAGGGAAAAAGATTTGATTATGCATTTCTAAACCATTATGACAGACGACAACAGCGAGGAAATGTTTTTAACCTATGAAACTTAATTAAATTTTATCTTCCACTGTAAAATACTCTGGCCATGGTCCAAGAAGGACTTGAGCACGAATGCCTCCCGCCTCAGTACCTGGCTTCTCAAATGGGTTGCACGACCCTGTGTTAAGCAGTTTGGCTCCCTAAGCATATCATGAGAATGGCTTGGAAGAATCAGGCTGTAATTTGAACACTGCTTTTAAATGTTGTGCTGATTTAAGCATCCCTGTTGATATTGTTCCATCCTGCCTCTCTCTATCACCTATCTGCATCAGCTCCTGACAAAGTCTATGATGTGACTATATGAAATGTGGGACGCTTGCATCTCAGTGAGGTGATGGAAGCACGAGCACAGGAAGGACAGAAGCAAAGAGCCTCTGACAATAGCTCCCCCTCTTGAAGGCAAGCCTAGGCAGGGCTTTCTCCTTGCTTACCTATGGAGCCGGAGAAAGAAGACAAGGTCTCTTCGTCCTCATTAAAAGGGCCTCCTAGCCATTTTT
>JAOXJM010000079.1:9063625-9087105 GCA_026413425.1 Tringa solitaria
ACTATCTGGAAAGTAACTACCCTGTGGTTTTGCTCCCTCACTGTAGTTCTGTTTCTGGGACCTCTAGTTAGTTTTTCCCAATATCACTTGTTCAAACATGACATTTGTCTGCTATCTCCAGAGCCCAGCTTTCACATTTACAGAGAGTTTAGCATTAGGGACTAAGCCAAGGCTCATATCATTCCGATTTTGTGCTTATCAACACAGTCCATCCCTTTTCCATGAATGTAAACTGTTACGGATGTCTGGCACACACTGGAACAATGTTGAAATATTGCCAGGTAAAGGCACTTCTATCTGCTTGCTTTTTATACATTTTCTGATAAACACACAGGATTTATCACTTAATTATTTTAACTAATTATAACATATTAATATTAGAAAGTACAATCATGCATTAGAGAGTGAATGCTGTATTGTATTATCAAATAATTTATGCTCTTTCTTCAGCACCGGGAATGTTACGTTTCCTCAGATTTACTAGTGAACTTGTTCACCTTCTGATTTTATCTGATTATTCTGTTATGACTAATGCTTTTATCAGAACTTTACTATTAGTGAACTTTCTGGCATTCTGTTCTCTGTCTTTTATTTTTAAATTCAGTAATCCTGCACTTCTAGTTACAGGAATAAATGCAGCACAAAAATTATACTTGGTAAGTGTGCAGGTAGGCAGAGCAGAATTTTTGGCCGAACTGTCCAGTTTTGCTTCTTCAGACTTTGTCATAACAAAATCACAAAATTTTCTCAGTTGCTATTGCCACAGTAACCTTAACATTCATTACTGATGTAATAATTATTGACTTCCCTGAGGTGCAGGTTAAATGCTGTAAACACTAGAAATATGAGGCAATATTAGCATTGACACATGTTTATAGCATTGATTTTACATCTCTCCAGCCCAGCTTGCAATATATTTGTTTGCAAAGTACTTAACCTGGCAAGGCGTAAGTATTTCTTTTCAGCTGTAATGTTGAAACAAAATGTTAGTGGGAAACTTACTGAGAAGCTTCTCATTTCAGCTGACTTCCCTACGTCATTTTCCTCCTTTTCTTTCTAGTCTGCAGTCTATTTCTTTTACTGCTTGTTTCTTCTTCTTTCCTGCTGGCTTTGAGTACAGGCACACTGGAACAGACTAATGGTCCATCAAGTCTATTATCCAGCTCCGGTGGTGACCTGTACCGGGGATTTTTTTCTCCTTTGTGATATTTTTGTTTTGGTTTTGTCCCTGATGTTCACCAGAGAATCATCTTGTTACAAAAATGCACTAAGGGATCTTAGCTTTCAATTAGAAAAAAGGGGGTTGGACCTTTAAATTACATAGAAATAATTTTGAATACAAAATGAAGGTCAATTGTTGCAGCTCTGCGTGCATGAGTCTGCAGGTATTGTAAAGCAACAAAAATGTCCTTTCATTTCAGGGAGGTTTGGCTTCCAAATATAATGGTTAAGTCATAAATACCACCATGACCGCAGCATCCAACTTTTTTCCTTTGACTTTTAATACGTAATTTCTCCTATGCAGGAATCTCACCCCTACAGAAGTGACAGTGGCCAAGAGACAGCAGTCCCTTGGCATTTTTGTTTCACCTGCAAATAAGCTGTTTTACTGCAAGGCCTTTCTACAAAACATGAGCTACGAGTATGAAATTAACAAATACAAAACTGTCTACCCCTTAAAAATGTAATTATCATAAAGAACAATGTCGCTTGTTTCCCTGTGAGTTCCTCAAGATGATTTTATTCTTGATAAGTTATTAAATGCAGCTCTTTAGCTCTTATGACACTGCTGTCTGCTTGAAAGCCTGTTTTACCCGAAAGGGATGTCCCATTAAATGAGGTATTATTGTAAGCCACAGTGTGCCAGGAGAGCTGTCCTAGGGGTTGCATAATTTTACCCAAAGGTGCAGAGAACGAAGCCTGCTCCCCCCAACAGCTGATGTGAGCCCTTAAGTGTGTTGGTGTGGACTGGAAAAGAGTGACTTAAGGCTCGATTCTCTTTTCTAGAGCTACAAAAAAGGAACACTTCCTGCTGTTCTCCAAAGAGTTGAGTGTGCGTGTTTGAGGGAGAGGCACATACAAAGGGCAGAAAGTAATGCTTTTTATACTTTTTTAATACATACTTTTGTGCCAAAGCAAGGTACAGTCTGCTTATAGTGTGCAAAGTCAATCACTTTGTTCCCATTTATTGCTAAGTATTTCTTTCTGCTTTGGAAGATGTATGCCGAGTCCTGAATGGATTGTCCCTTTTCTTGATGAAACAAATGAAGATTGTCAATAACTGAAGCAGAGATAAGATAGGTAGTGGCTTGTTAGTGATTTGAGAGTGAGGTGATATGGCACAATAGATTAATGCTTTGCCTTCATTTGCTGACATTTAATCTCTAGGCTTCAGTTTGTATTCAGTACACAAAGTAACTAAAAATCTCTCCTGTTTTATCTGTGTGAAGTTGACTTGCAACCAACTGTCTTGATCTTTAGCATTTCCTTTAAATCTATGTTTCTGAAAATGGATTTAAATTCACCAATTTCTCCTCAGGAGATTCGTTAATTATGACTCCATCATATACTGTTTCTTCTCCAACCTCCTTTCTTCTTTCTCCCACCAGTCTGGTCAGAGGCTTGTAGTTTTGTTTATTACTCCCTGTGCTGCCCGCATTTCCCTGGTAGCCACTTGTCCTTTCTGGCACCACTTCTGCATCTAACGAGGCAAGGACTCTGGACCAGAGGTGGCTGTTCCATTTCTGGACACAGGATGGATGAGAGTGCCAGCCTTCTGCCTTTCCAGTTGGATGGACCTAAACTTTGAAGCATCATTTGCTGTCTCAGATATTTCTGAATTCCTCTTAAAGAGAAATGTTCTTATTATTCATCAATATCTTGCTCTATCTGTTCAGTCTGAGCACTTGCTAGTTTCTAAGTGCCCACGTGAAGGAGTGAAGATAAACCCTCTGAAATGGACCGAACCTTTCCATGCAAATATACCACCACCACCCCTCCAGCTCTGAAAGATTTAGGAATATACATAAGAGCAAAAGTATATGTGTATATGAATCTCATGACAATACAAGGTTGTGCAGTTTTTCCGAAATTGTATTGGTAATGCTGAGCTGATCATGAATTCAAGTTGGGAGAGAGAGCATGTCTACTTAGAACCGCTGCTGGGACCATACATGGCATTGTCTTTGTAGAAGATAACCATTACAGGTGCATTTGTGGGAGAAGCCATCTTAAGATCACTGATGATTGAAGTTGTGTTTTACTCAAAGAATCTGTGCAGTTTGGGCAGTAAAAACTACGTGACTGCAGCCTCCTCATTCCTGTACCAACAAGCTTCATTAAGGTCTAGAGAGTTTACGTCAAATACTGAACTAGAGAGAGCAATTAACTCTGCAGGTCTGGTGAAGGGTGCCGGCCCTGTTGATGCACTTGATGATGACCTTCCCCTTCTGGGAAGTGCCCCTGCCGTTAAGAGATTTCCTGCTTGGCAGTGACTGGATGACCTATTCCAGCACAGGAGAGACTGGACAGCAAAGAGCAGGGCTGAGAAGGGGGCTCTGTGACAGCATGCGAAGAGGGAGAGGGAGCTGTACAGTGCTTCCTCTTCCCATAATACCTTACTCAAACAAATGATGATGACAGTCACAGCTGTTCCTATCCAGCCCACAATTGTCTTTCTCATTGCCAAGGTTTTACAGGCACAACAGATCCCTAGGAAAAGAAATGGGATGGCAAAATCAGGAAACCGATTTTCTCTGCTGGCACAGAAGAGCCTTGTGTGACATGCTGCTGAAATGTGTCTTGCTTAGAGCTAATGTTCTTATTCATTCAGAAAATATCAGTTGAGGCAAAAAGCCAGTTCATTCATATATTTGCTAGTGATGGAAACAGACCCCAGATCTTACCTTGTCTTAATAAAAAATTAATGAATAAAGATTACATACCCTGGATCAACATAAAAATAACATTTTGCAAGGATGATCCCTTTCCTTTGAAAATAATTCGTACTTCAGTCTTTTTATTTTAACCAAACTTCCTCAACCATGTCTTCACTTTCTATAGCAGATTTTTCCGTAGTTAATATGCATTACCATATTTGGTTATTAATTCACCTAGTCTCCCCTAAATCAGCCTTTTGTGTGCAGAAGAATGCTAATACATTTTTTTTCTAACTCTTCTAATGTACCATGAAAAAGTCAACTACATGGCTGACTTCTGCCTCTTAAATATTTAAATTAGCGTACTTCTGTCTGCACAACTGATTTCCATGATCATTGTTTGGATATGTAGCTACATGGCTATTGTAAATACTGCAAAATCCCATCATCACCAGAAAGAGCCTGAAAAATCTCTTAAGAGACTTATTAAAATAAAACTTCATGAGGTTTCCGCTCAGTTTTGCTTGACTTGCTTTTAAAAAACATCGCTAACGTTCTTTTTTTTAAAATAGAAAGATATATCCACCGTATCTTTAATGGGTTCAGATTTATCTTGACCTCCCTGAGATCAAAATGTATTGTAGTTCTCCTTAGGCAGCCGTTCTTCTAGTTTCTAGGAAGGTCAGTTAGGATACTTGTTTCTGTATATCATCCCTCAGGACTTTGTTAGGTTTTATGTTTAGCTCTGTCTCCTCCGTTCCCAGAACCAACTGTAGTGATGATTTCCAGAGAGTATCTGAAAAATTATGAACAGAGCAGTTTTCTCCTTCTGAAGGTGCTTGCTGTTATATGCTATGTTCTCTCTTCTCTAGCCTCTCCAAGGATGCCCACCATGCCTTAGGTGCTCACCTGCAGAGAGGCTGGGGAAGAGTAGCTTTTAAATCCTCCTGCTGCTGTCTCGACAGTTTCCTCAGGTTAATGAATATGTTTGTCATTTTGGTACTGATAATATTCCCTGGTACCTGCTATTACCAAGGGAGGGGAGGCCACCACTTGACTGCCAAGTACTGCTCTTTTCCTCTGTAGATCCCCGATCCAGCATCAAGATTTAGCCTGAGCTGATAGAATCAGTTACCTGGTTTCTAGTCTCAAAACAAAACCTTTTTGCCTTTGACAGTACCAATTTACTTAGACTGGCTGATACGCAGCATGTTAAGTAACGACATTACAGGGGTTGTGTCTAGTTACTCAACCTCCCCAATAATAAAATCACCAGCTCAACCTCAGTTGTAGAGACCTTGAGTTCTGTGCTTTGGTGCTACTCCAAAAGATATGAAACCTTAAGAAATAGCAGTATGTGCTTAACCGCCCCGAAGAGGATCCTCCTTTGAGGGCTTTCTTTCTGTGTTAGCCACAGTACAATCTGGGAAGCAGGATAAGCAGAGATGCAGTGCTTCTCACGTATTCCGCATCGCCATCCTAATTTCTGTTCTAGGTTTCCTTAACAGCACTACCGGCAAAAATTCTATATTAAATTACTTCCATATAAAAGTTTTTTAATTGTCTCTTTCGGTTTCTGAGTTTTGCTGGGGTTTTTTTCCCAATATTTTTACACTGTATTCCTTAAATCTTGTTTTTTTTTAAATTTTTTTCTGCAATCCTTGCCTCAATCTGACTAACTTGGGTTAAATGGCTACATACAGTTTGAATAAGAGCACATGGCTATCAGAGTCTAGACACCTGTAACAATATGGCATTTCGTGTAGAAGAGCCAAAATAGGAAGAAAACAGCATTCTAAAATAGATTTTGCTCCAGTGCAGATTAGATAAACAAACTCTGCCAAAATATTTGTGATGCTGATTACAGGAAAGCTTTGCAAAAGTGAACAAAAAAGGTCACTTGCTGCCTTCTTTTGATGTTCATGACTCATTAATCAGAATGCAGAACTTGCATTTGTAATTTCTCTAATCAGACAGTGAATTCTTAAAGGAACAAGAACCATTAGAGTATATAGCAGATTCAATACTAAAATAGTTAAACACATGTCAATTTGATGTAAATCAGAGATTTGTGGCGGTCATACTTTCCTCCAGCGGAGTAGAGAGGCAGTACTCCTGTTCACTCCCAAGCAGTTGATTTAAAGTTGAATTACTGCTTTAGTGAAAACTGTTAGTCCTTTGCCCTTTGAGGTCAGTGCTATGATGCAGCAGAATATAGATAAGGAAGAGAGGAAAAACTTAAAGAAATGTGAGTATTCTTTTAAAGTTTCAAGTTGTCCTTTCTGCAAAAGAAGGTGAATCCTGTGAAGAGGCCATTTTTTATTTAAAGACTTATTTCACTAATTGAAGCTTTGGAAGTCGCTTAGATGTTGCCTTAATAGATCCTTTGATGTGGAGAAGTAGCTGGCTACGTTCTGCTTTTGGACATGCAGAGACTAGAAATGTAAACCTAAGTTTATGTTAGAGTTTGGTTTGTATTTTTTATTTCTCCTGTGGCTATGTTGACTGTATTGGCTTCTCAGCCTAACAAGCCCCTGAGCAACCTTCTGAGATTCGTGGTAACTAAATTATTCTATGATTCTGTGACAATGTTTTTATTTTGCTTTAAAAGTGGGGCAAAAATTTTAGGAAAAGGAGGTGGTTATGAAATGTGAATTGTTTAAGGATTCATGCTCGAGCAAAAGACATTTACAGGGAATTAACGCTGTTGACCTTTTAACATAAGTGCTCTGTTCCCTGGGGAGAATTCAGTGTACATTTAGTAGGCTCTATGTCTCTAGTGCTGCTCAATAATCCTATGGCTGTATGGGTAAAACAGCACTGATACAATTTTAGGGGCATCTTTGTGAGGACCAACTTAATATGTTTGACTGCTGGCAATTTTAATTTGTGTGATACATTCTCTTCTATATATTGGCGCAAACGTAAATCTACGTTTTATTATTCCTGGTGATTTGGAATAGAAGATTCTCCTCGTTTTTATAGTGAGGAGAGTCCAGAATTTGGACTTCTAGTCTATTATGAGATTCTGGGTTGAATGGCTGTTAGTGAAGATGCTGTTGTGAGTTGACATTTGTATGTGTTTTCTCATCTCAGTTTGGCCTCTTCCTTTGATTTTTCTGCTTGCTTTTCTAAATATTTTCTTGACTGTTTGCAAAGGTCCCTCCAAAGAAATATTTAAATCCAGCTAGCTTAGATCCAATGATGGCGGGAGCCTGCTGCTGTTCCAATATATTTGCTTCAACACTATAGGAATAAGATAAATGTTATAAAAGGTATGTTAAACTGATTTTTACATTCATGAATAACTACATACACGGTCTGAATAAAGAAATGTAGATAGCAGGAAAGGTGTCAGTATGTCCCTCCTCTTTTACCTTGCCGACCGCCTTGCGTTTCATGTACAGTGAACTTTGTTGACCGTGGAGGGGAGGCTGCTAATTCACAGGGGAGATCTGCCTGCAGAGCTCCCTGCTCGTTCGCTTCCCTGCTGCTTTTTGAACTGCAGATAACACATGAATGCATGCAGCTGCTATCTTCCTCCCTTTCTGACACTGGATCGAATGAGGGCAACTTTTCCGAAGAACCCTGGGTGACTGGGAAGTTTGCAGATGTTAGGTCTGCGCATGGAGGGAGAGCTCCCAGTTGCAGGCCACCTTGAAGCCCAGAGCCTGGTGTCCCCACTGAGTGCATGGAGCACAGTCTGCCAGCAGGTCCCCTCTTGCAGCAGGCAGTATCGTGTGCGTTTTATAAGATTTACTTAAAATGGGAAGAAAAAAACTTTTCCTTTGAAGCTTCTGACAGCTGGGAAGATGGCATGCAAGCTTTCCACACACAGTTGACAAGCTATTGTAGTCATTATATGCATTATTTTAATCAAATATTGTTTATACCTCATAGATAAAATTCAACATTTCATTATAATGCATATTTAGGGTATCTGCTGCATGTATTTTATGAAAGAATTTTTTTTCTTTACAACACGGCAGAGGAACGGATAATAATTTCAAAAGTAATTACTAAACTTAGTCTTTTGTGCCAAGGAATTTATGGAAATTTATAGAAATCGATTTATTAAACAAAAATGACATCTGGAACTCATTTTAAAAAATGGCCTTTTGCTGTATCTTTCTCTCTGATTCTGATCTCAGACTTTATCATAGCTGCATTCTCACTTCAGAAGTAATTGTTCTCGACTTTATGCAGTACACAAAGGTTCAGAATCAGGTCTGAGTTCTGTAAGCTGAAACGAAATGCCAGTTGGGCATCTAGATCCTTTCCTTAGGATCAAGCATTAATACTTCTCTTCCAGTGTACATAAATCCTACTTATTCAGATAATCTAAGCCGAATAGGAGCACTATTTTAAGTACCTTTGAAAACGTGTGTTTTTTTCAGTGTTCACCAGGAATGCCCTGCCCAGTGCACTGTGGTGGTGACTATTCTGAGCAATAAGTTTCAGAGGGATTCCTGGTGGGAGCACAGCAGGGTGCTCTGCTGCACAACCGTGATCAAGGAAGAGATCTATGTGGTGAAGAGCTGCTGCTGTGAAGGTTGACTTGATGTCTTTTATCTTTATATAGATATGGAGAGTTATTGCAAAGCTATGGGTTTTTAATTTGTAAGTGTAATATTTTTATATTTCTATGTATGTTTCAGAATTGATTCTTAGGTAAGGTGGTAGAAATTATTTAGAAAAGCTAGGATGGCTAACATAAAATACAAGGATTTTGTAGACAAATATGAGTATCTGGACCACGCTAATTATGCAAGATGCAAGGCATCGCCAACCTCCTCCAGCCCCATCCTTCAGTGGTTTTGAGGTTTTAACAAATCAAATTCAATTCACAAAGCTGCTTAAAGTTCTCTTTGATGTGCAAACCTTTGAAACCAGTGAATATCTTGTTATGTTCTCATTGATGCACTAATCGGTGAAAGGCCAGACACATGTTTTATTATAAGAACAAACAAAGTGCATCTGCTTGAGGGATCAGAAAGAAAGATACAAGGTTTGACAGCTGTAGACTTCTAAAACAGGCTGGACTAAAATGAAATTTTACACAAGAGCCATTACTGTTGTGATAATCAGTTTTCATCTGAATAACGACATTTGCACCAAAGACATCTCTGAAACAGTGACATTTTAATAAGATATCTGCATATTTGCATTTGTGCAGTAATATAGTAGAGCTACAAATGCTCTATCAAGATCTAAAAATAGAGTTTGTTGTGTGTCAGGAGAACATAAATAAGATAAAAAAGAAATTAAAATGCCAAGGTTAAATAATAAAAAGTAATAAATGGAAGCACAGTGGTGAGGAAGCCATCATATTTACCTTACATTGAAATGAATTAAGCTTCACAAGGTTAAAATGTTAATCTTGTCCCAATGTTGTAGTAAATTTATGAAATCTGTTTTTCAGGAAACATGATTTTTACACTAGATGTGTTCTTCAAAGTAGTTAAAATTTTCTTTTTTTGTCAAATTCTTATTCCTGAGGTAATGAATCCCATTTTTAATGCAAACTTTACAGTGGTTCACAGAGATTTAGCAGAGCCACTGAGATACAAAATACATCTGCAGGTTAGTGTTTGGAGAATAATGCTATATAGCAACTGACCTTTTGAGAAAATGAACACACTCTTTATAGTGTGTGAGACTTGGGATTTCTGATGGAATCTGGCAGAACAGAGGATAAACTAAGGCCTCTCCATGAAGTGTACTCATTCAACTTAAGTACTATATAGCATTTTGGTGTGTTTTGTTGTTTGTTTTTTTTTTTCCCAAGAAAGAATGAGTTAGAATATATTGTTTTCAGTATGAAATTTTTAAAACATCCTATATATTTCTGAAATACGCTGTCAATCATTCTGTGCACATCCAGAAAAAGAGACCTAATAAAAAGTGGCAGCTGAAAACTAATATTCCAAACTGTCACCAACTAATTAATTTTCTCATTCATATTCTAACGACACTCCCAACTCACATGGACTGCTGCCAGGGAACTCTACAATAAAATGTTCATTTAAAATTCCTAACAGTAAGAAAATATTGAAAGACTGGGAGTAAACAAACTAACCTTGGATGAAGTAGGTGTATTTATTCTGAAAATTCTATATTTGCAAGTGTACAAGAGACTGGCCATCACTTGGAAATAATGGTAAAACTATAGCATCGAGATTGCCTTATATTTTAGGACAAATGGGATTTCCCTTCTCACTGCGTTACTGTCGTTTTAGACTTTCAGAATTTACTGGGGCTTTTCCCCCATGTCTTTAAGAAAATCAGACAAACCAGTTGTCCATCATGCTCTTAAAATTTAATATTGCTTGTATTAAATGATTTATATGGAGACTCATCTGGAAACCTGGTACCCGCCTACAAGTAATTATTTTGATCTGCAGATATTAAATTCAGTAACAAGAATTTTTTTAATGTACTGATGTACCTAAAGGTGCAATGAATGAGGTGCATCACAAGACATCTAAGGACCTAATTCCCTAAATACTAAAGTACTTTAGAAACTCCTTGAGACATTACCTGCATCACTAAATATATGTAAAACTCTGGCACTACAACCCATATTACTGTAGATTGCCAGAACCTGGCTGTGTTCTTACTTTCCCCTGTGAAATTCCATTCATTTAATTGCTCAGTACACAAAATTTATACTCAGTTATGTACATGATACCTAGAATTATGCACTGGTGTTTATCAGGAAACCTGTCTCTAGAATTTCTGCACTGGTAGCTTTTGCATAGTGATTTCTTGTGTTGTTTTCCTGTCTGGTTAAACAATGTATTTGTTAGAGCAGCATTGTGACAGGATCTGGTGTGACACAGTAAAAATATACCAGCAAACAATATATTTTCTGGCATAGCAAGGAAAAATAAACATCACCTAACTTTTTCTAAGATGCTGTTTGGTTTGAAAATTGAAAAAATGCTTGAAACTACGTTAAGAATTGAAACTAAATGAAATGGAAATACAATATATTATAATGAGACAGATGTGAGCTGATTTTCCCTAGTGCAGGTTCATGGACTCTGCATTCACTTGGTCCGCCTGACATTTAAATTTGAGTAAATTCAGTGGTTTATAAGAAAAGCATCTGTTGTTGGAATGACAATAGCAAGTTACAATACCAAGGAAAAGGAATCTAATTGTTATTAGATATTACACTGGAATGTCAATGAAGGGGCTTTCATTGTGTTGAGATTCTGGCATCAGCCTGGATATTAAATTGGCCAGCTCATCAGGGAATATAGCACATTAGTGAGTGATTCAGCTGTGACTGAGTGTGTGCATTAAAATGCGTGACTTAGAAAGTTTCTAATGCCATAAATCAAGAACAGACTTAATACACAACACATTCATGAAGGGAATATAATATAAATTAGTGTGCTTCTACTAAGTTTAACCTTTAATCACATTAGGCTGAACATTTATTTTTTTATAATGATCTTCATTTTATTGTTATGTTTGCTGTCCACTCTGTAGCACAGGTAAAACCTTGAATTCTGCCATATATTCAACCCGAGTAAGCTGTAAAGTCTGCGGTTTATAGCTTCTGGTTTAAGATGTCTATTTGGGCATGTTCAGCAACTGAATAGTGGGGGTTGCTGTTAATGACTTTTAATTAAATCAAAAAGCTCTGAGATCATAAACCTGCTGACTTAATTTCCTTTTTCCAGTGCACTTCAAAAAAAGTAATTACTGTACTGCATATACAGGCAAATCTTGTAAAATACCCTCAAGATGCAACTCAAAATTAAGACTTCTGGTAATGAACAAAGTCAGTAATGTTTTTCAGTAAAGAAATGAACCAAAAGTTAGTACATTCTTCAAAGCACATTCAGGGATGATTTTATATCTATTCTATTTTTAAATAAAAGTTCACAAGAGCATGCATTTTCAGGCTTGGAGAAGGTTAAATGTAAATATAATTTTCTGGGTTTTTTCTCGCAATTACTTTGTAATCACTGCAGCAAATGTAGGGTCTGTAGTGTTGTTCCAGTCTTTACATTTGATATACTTAGTTTTTTTCTTCATCATAAAATTTAGACCAACGGCCTTGACATGAAACATTGAGAAAGTATAGAAGATAAACAGAACTTTGGTCTTTGGTCACAGGGGTTTCACAAAAGTGAAAGACCACAAAGATGAAGAACAAAAAAAGAGAATATTTTACTTTATCCCTAATATTTAAAACTAGTTTTCAAGTAATAAAATATCATCTCCATCATCTTCTATGTCTGGCCCTCCCTAACTTTCTCCCTCCCTGCCCTTTTTGGGCCACAAGGGCTTTTTGAAGTAGAAGATCTGAAAATTGAAAATACCGATAAATTTTCCTTTTCTTAGTAAAATCTTGTCCTGATTACACTATTATCTGAATTTGGGAAGCAGATGCATCCATTGAAAGCCTGCATTTTTGGGAAGGGAAAGGAAGTATTTTTTGAAAAAAATTCCCAACTTTGTATTTTCTTGTGGAATAATTCTTAGTGCAAATTACTGTCTATGCTTTGTCCTTTCTGTTTTACTTCTTTTTTTTTTCTCATACTGCAGTGGTGGATGCAGGACATATGGCAGTGCCTTGTCAGCCTGGTTCTGCTTACGTACTTTTATCTCCCATGCATAGGATTCTTATATTTAATTAATCTTAGTAGTCCTTTTTTTCATTACTTCAACTGCCTTTCAGCAGGATTTCTTGTGCCCTTAATTCCTCTGATACAAGCAACAAGTACATGCTCAATATTTTTTGTAACCCTCTTCTTAACAATAGACAAGCTGTTACTTTCTGCCCTCCTGCTCTCTTGCACCAATGTTTTCACCAAAACAGATTGAATAAACTTGACATTTTCTTTTTAATTTGGAGACCGTAATAATGTGTTTAATCTTTGAAGTTGAGATACAAGAAAGTCTGGTAGCTGAATATCCACTCTAATTGTATTTCACTTTCTTGCACGCCTCCTTGAACATCCAATAGATAAAATTATCCTAGCAGTTTAAAACACTGTTGTTTCTGTCAGTTGTTTTAATCCACATATATACTACTTTCTGGGTCTCTATAAAGCTAGTAACATTAATTTGAATTGGAGGAACAGGTTTGTGTTGCTTTTGAATTAAGACAATGCTATTTTGGAAAGAGAGGTGTGAAATACTTTTTCAGCACAGAGCAACGTCTGTAGAAGGGCAAGAACCAGGACAGTCATTGCTGGAAAGACTGAATGTGTTTTTTTTTCTCCTATGCCTTTTTAATCATTTGTATTTTTACAAGTAGCCCAGAGCAAAGGTATTTTACAGTTTTTTACTCTAAAACATGCGTAAATGTAAATCCCAGATCTCCCACCCTCTGTCTTTGGTGGCTTCCTGAGGCAGGGTTTGCTTTTATGTCTGTAGAAACCTCAGGGGATTTCTTCTCCCTGACCTGGCCACTTCTTCTGTGAGCCATTATAAAGCATCAACACCTACAGTGTCCTGTGGCAAGGACTTCCTCAGCTGAATTACATCTGTGTGAAGGACAAAACCTCATTTAACTTGATTAGAGCCTTCTTGTCACCTGTGTATTGGAAGAGGCAGTGAACAGCGGCCATCCAACCTCTTCCTCCTGCTCATGAAGGGCTCCATGCAATATTTCTAGGTGGTATCTACATCTGAGATACATACAGGTGCTTGAGAGAGAGATATACCTGCCAGAGAAGTATGTGACATGGGAAGATTTGAAGGATGGGCTCTAATGAGTGCTGCCCGCTCACCAGAGTTTGGTCAGAGTCTTAAAACAGCCAGAGACTGGAAATATTACCCAAACCCTCATCTTCAGTATGTACTCCTGACTGGCTGGTTTTTTTGTAGGAATCGGGATAGCGAGTCTTGAAAGAAGGCTAGTTCTTCAGAGATAGTCTGAAGGTCAGCATTACGGATCACTTCAAGATGATAATTTCATGCCCAGGAAGTAGCAGCGAGGAACGCTCAAAGGCTGTTTTTCACAGTGCAGACAGCTTTTCTAACCCCTAGACTATGCTATCTCCTTGCACCTGTAAGATGTAGTATCTTTAGCTGTAAGAAAGTCTGCACTGCATAGAAGAAATTCTGTTTGCTTCATTGCAATTCCAAAATATAATTATCTGGAAAGAACAACCACTGTGTCCCAGTATTATACCTTCCATTTGCACAGATGAATATAAATGTGAACATCTTGTACCTTGCAGTACCCTGCTAAGTTTGGCAACCACTTGAGGGTTTATTATGTTTTAGGGTGTTTTTTTCTGTGTTTTTTTTTTTTAAGAGAGCTGAATTAGTTATTCATCTAAAATGCAAGCAAGAAGGTAAAAGATCCAGCTATGCAGTTAATATTTATTTTATAGTATCAGGCAGTTTCTGAGATTAATAATTTGGTTGGTATTTGAAGGACACTAACACCCAGAAGGCTGAAGAATATTTAGAAAATAACAATATAGATAGATTGTACTGGAATTTATTATTTATGTTCTTGTTTCTTCAATTCTTACTCTTTAAATCAATGGAGAAAGTGTATCCTCATATCAAGGAGTCATCTTCAGCCTAGTGATGTTGCGTTGCTTCACAGTGTAACCTACTATGATGGGGGAATTTGGAAATACATTTTACTTTTAGGAAAGTAAAACGTCTTAATTATCTTCTGATGTAACTGTCAGAGTCAGTGTATCCTTCAGCAATGCAGCCCATGGAGAGCAGGCAGAACACAGCATCTCTCTGCTGTGGGATTGCAAGCTGCTGGGCATAAGGGATGCTGATCTGTGGCTGAAGACTAAGGAAATGAATATAATTTATTGTAATTGCTACCTGAATAATACAGCTAACTTCTAAGACCGCATCTTGTCTTTTTCTCAGCAATAGTGCTGATAACCACACTGCAGCTAAGTCTTGATTTATTGAAAATAGTCAGATGGTATTGGACTTCAGTTAGGCAGTAATTACTGGAAGAATACTGATTTCCTTTAAAAGACATTTAAATACAAGAATTTTTTGTCAGATTATTGATTGTTACCTTTTGAACTGAATAGAAAGGAAATCTGAAAATTTAAATATTATAAGTAGCAAAAATATATATTGTACTTTTTTTTAAATTGTGAAATTATGATGATGTTTCCATTAATTGTTTAGACCGAGACTCTCACCTGTTCATGCTTTCTTTTTTTTCTGGGATTTTCAAAATTTTTATTAGATCAGATCATTGTTTTTTACTTGAATATATGGTTTGGGCATTGTTTCCAAGGAGTACTTTTTTACTTTTTCTACCTTTCCTTTCTGTCCCAACCCCATCCCAAGAAACCACAGAAAGCCAGGAGAGGCTGCAAAAATAACGTTTAGTATCTATGCAGCTTGTGGGTTTTTTGTCTTGTGAATATAGTTCAGGAGAAATAACTTCTGTGAAGATGTTTGGATCCTTTCATCTTTCTGCATTGAAAACATTTTGCTCAGCTGGACTAGATTTTTAAAAATTTGAAATACACTGTAAGACTCCATGCTCTTAAGCGTTCTTTCCAACCTAAATGATTCTATGATTCTATATATCATTGCTGCATATAAGGACTAATCTGAGCTTTCTAGAAAATATGCATACTACTTAGTAATACCTAAGGAATAAATCCATCATTGTCAATTATTTCAAATTGATAGTAATAGTAGAGATTTATAAACATATCTGAAAGAGCATGAGAGTGCCTAGGACCAGTGTAAGAAAGTGTGTTCTTGGCTTTACAGTAGTAAGTACTGTAGATCAAAAATTCACTTACATAAACATCACACCTTAGTGTAGGCATTTTGGCTGCAGTTGTCTCTAGGAACTTCTGCTTTTCAGAGTGTAATAGAACTGGCAACAAATTATTGCTATTTATATTATATATACACAAAAGAGACTATATTCTTTAGGAGGAATGCAAATGTTAAAACTGGCTTTTTGTATTTAAATATTGTCATGGAAATTTAGAAAATTCTGGTCTTGTAAAATGTGAACTTCTCCACACTGACTTTGCCCACCAAGGTGATGGTGAGGTGAGTTTCTATGTGCTGTGTTTGTAGTGAACTCCATCCATTACTAATACGGACCATCTAATTTTGTTGATAAAGAAACTTACACTTTTCTTACTGCATCCTTGGTCTTTCTGGGGACCTGCCAACCACGGAGGCATTTTTTTACAGATGAATGCACAGAGACCAACAAGCTGGTGCTTATTTCCAGCCACTGTATAACTAGTTGCTGTTTTGTAGGGCTATGCTGCGTAGAAGTGAAGCAACATCTCTTTAAATGGGCAACATGAAAATATCCTTTCAGCGCAGCAATGTGCATATATTTTATAGCTATGACTTCCCAGTGATGGCAAAATCTTGATTTTTTTTTTTTTTTTAAGTATTTCAAATGACTTCTATAAGAATTTATACCATACGATTAGTCTGTTTGGTTGTACCATCAGTCTGCAACAAGTGGGATCAACAAATAGTAAAGAAGAATGGGGTTTATACATGAATAGCCATTTATGCATTTGGCATATAACCTTTGCATAATAAGGCTTTTTATGCACTTATTCCCAAACATACAGAATTCACTATTTTCAAGTAAATTATGCAGTGCTCATCTCATTAAATACTCCCTGCTTTGCTTCCATGCAAAGCAAGCTCCATTAAACACTTAATGCAGTTCATGGGAAGCAGAGGTAAAAACAGGCTGATAGAAGGTGTTCTCTTCTCAACTGCACAAACTTTATTAGGCTCAGTGCATATAATAAAGGTTTAGGTTAAAAAAAAATAATTCCATTTTCTATTTACTCTATCTGTGTTGTAAGCAATGACTTTATGGTGCTATTCAGTAAGAAATTAAATCCATAACATATCAATCAGTGGGCTGCAGGTAGCTGCAAGCTAAGGGGTGTAATTAGTAGAGAAGTTGGATCATCTGTCTATAACATCATTTTTTAGTTTTACATGAAATGAGGGAGACACAACATTTATACCTATCCTTTCTTTAAGAAGATAAAACAGTTGCAAGAGAGTAGTCAGGTCAGTATTAGTTGGGAAGTTAAGGTTAAGTAAGGTTAAATTAAGGGGAGAAGGCTCGACATGATGTTAGCTTATATTCTTCCAACTATTTTTTAAAGGGATTTATAAATGGGTTAAAGACTGAAACAATCCGTTTCAAATCACTTTGCTAAATAAAAAAGGCTGGGTTTAGCAGTGTTATAATAGCCAAACTGTAGTGCTTCGTGTGTTCCAAGAGCAAGTTGGGAGGGAAGATAAATATTGGAGGAAAGCACGCTAGGTTTGAAACAGTGGAACACCATATACAACATACTCATTTAAAAAGTAATTAGAAAAGACAATAGTAGTTGGAAATGGCATTTTACTGGGAATGAGGGGTTTTCGGGGAGGTTTTTTGAAAAAGTAACACCTTGGATAAATAATTGCCAAATGAGCAATTTGCAGCTTGAAAGTGTAAAATGTGAATGTTAGTTCAATAAAGGGGAAAAAACCCCATCACCATCACAATGTCTTTACTGGCATGGCTATGCCACACAGCAGCAAGATACTAAATCTACAGTCTTTAGCCAAGCAGTAGATTGGAGCTAAAAGGAGATCTTATTGTCCTTTGCTGGAAACGTAACTGAGTACCAGTGAAAATCCCTAAATCAGAGAGACTTGACTTAAAGCTGTTAACCAACCTGCCCAAAAACATGGATTTCCATGCTCTCTGATCCCCAAAAGTCCCATGAAATCAGATGGTATTTATAACTTGTGAAAGCTGAGAACAAAACAGTTATTACTGTTCTTCTGGTTTCCCAATAATAGAAATAACTGGTGCCTTCTCCAGGACAAGGCAGGAAATGGTGCCAGCTGTTCCTTGACAAATGTTAAGGCAGCCAAATCCTGAGTGTTATCTAGTATCTACCAGGAACTCAGTGCTTTTTACCTGGGCAGCGCCTTGGGTACAGAGTGGAGGCAGTATGTGTAGTCCTAAACTTAATTCTTTCTGGTAGGGACAATGCAATGATTTTCTTGTTCCCTAAGATGTAAATGGCCAGAAACAGGAGCAGGGCACTTTCAGCTGGGGAAGACAGAACAGATGGAGGTTCCCATCTTCTCTAGTGGCTGGGTGGCTGAGGATCAGGTGAAAACAGCTGAATCCTTCTCCCCATTGTTTGTTTGGGTAAAATGGACACCATCACCCTGTGCCTTGGCAGCATCAAGGGTATGTAGCTGTGTGTGCTTAGCAGCAACCAGAGCTTAAGGAAAGAAAGCACATGGGGAAGAAGGAGGGAGAGCAGGGCGTCAGAAAGAAACCTGAGATTACAAATTTGAACAGCAGAGAAAATAGCATAATTTCTGGTTGTGATGAAGGAGGGAGAGAAAGGAAGCTTTTAGAAGAAGAGATTGGAAAATGTTGAGGTTTTGAAGTGCTGATGACATGCTGGAAATGGCTTGTGCTGGGACTGGAGGATATGTGGGAAGAGACAGAAAGAAAAGTGCCTGGGAAGAGCGTTGGACTTGTGAGTGTGCTACATTAAGCTAGTACCGTATAAAAATCTGTGTGTGACTAAAGTTACTAAGTGAACGAGGAGGGGTGAAGTATGAAAAACAGAGCACTGAGGAATGTGGGAACAGAGTTTAGGTAAGGTGGGAGACAGCAATAAACATTAAAAGACTGCTGAGAAGGAGGCAAGGAGGAATAGACAATGCGGTGAAAGCCAGACCAAGGGAAGTTTGAATAGTGAGGACTCTCCAGAAAAAGGTCAATTTTGGAGACACCCAAGAGAATGAGCCCAGAAAAATGCCTCATTGCACCAAACTCTAGTTATGACTGGGAGATTGGGTTCATGTGATACTGCATGTTCTCTTTCTAGTGAATAAGGCATGATTGCACAGCTTGCAGTAAATTATCAGCACTTGTGTAATACAAATACGAAGTTCCTCAATTATGTGATGGAGGGTCTCTGAGCACCTAACACAGTTTTCAAGAAATCACAGAAAAGGAGCAGACATAAGTGCTATTGCTGCCCCATGGTTTTTTTTGCAAAATCAGAGGATGAATTTAGTGCATTATCTTTGTTGTTTGTTCTAGGATCCAACTATTTATTTCACCAAATTGATGTTTAAATTCCCATCAGTTACTAATGCCGAAAGCATTTCATAGTCGTAATTATACAAACATGACAGGAGCTGATTTAATTTGCATGTTGATATTTATGATTCATCTGGCAAGAGCTTTCTTACCATTTTGTAAAATCAGCAAAATAAAATGAAATAAGAATACACTGGTCCTCACTTTAGTTCCAGCAGTTAAATTGAAGGTCAGTAGATAAAGACTAACACCGTGTCCTGGTGGCTGAGAGGTGACGTGTGATTTATAGCTACAATAATTTGATTTGCTTATGCCACTAAATATGGCTTTTAAATGTTACCTTAGTCATAGCAATTATGAACAGCTGTATCTTCTCAGGAAATATATGGAGAAAAATCTCCAGTATTGAGATACTAAGTAAGTGAAAGTTTTCTGCTGAAAATCCTGTGAAGTCCTTTGAAAAGAAAGTATTTTGGAAAACAAAATGTTGCATTGTATGATTTCTTGTTGGGAATGAGACTTGTATGGACTATATATAGATATTTGAGGCTGCTACTGCTGCTGGTCCACTGACATACCCCATACATCTTAAAGCAACAAATATATGTGAAACTATGGGGGAAAAAAAGAAGAAAAAAATACTTTTTTTTTGCTTGAATAGTATAAAATTAAACCTACTGAACGATTCCATTTCCCCCATTTGGAGGCATTTAATTAGACTCATTTGTTGAGATTTCTGACACTGTTTTTAATCGGCTTGATAGTTAAGATTGTGTTCTAATTAGGTATCACATCATGAAAGCTCTTTTGCCATAGACCTTGACTGTTATTATCAGATTTCAAAATTAATTTACAGGAACTAATGCTAACCAGACTGTTGAATACTTTTAAAATTCCAATGAGTAAACAATTCTCATGATAACACTTCTTTTGTCATAATTGTCATTAATTTTAAAGCAATATCCTACATGTTGGAACATAAAAATGATCTAATGTTGTAAAGAACATAAATACAGGCTGAAAACACATTGCAGATAGTGTATATTTTAAGTAACTTGACTTTTTCAAACGGCAAGTTTGGGTTATGATGCTTGTCGTTGAAATAAACTCAGATTTAGCATGTGGACACAATGCAATTAAAATGAGAAAATAGATTTTTAAGTAAATGCTAGCATTCACAGGCGATTGGGAAGTTGACACTTAATCTGCAAGCCCTGATCCTTATTGTCAGATGAGCTGAAGAGATACTTTATGAAGTGGCTGTCAAATTACATGCTTTAGCAGTCTTTGTAATTGAAACGGTTGCACATAATAACTGTATCATGTCTGGGTACTCTGTATCTAATGCAGCGATGGAATGAATTTTGATTTTTCTTGTATATTTCTTGTTCTTTGCTTGAACACTAGAGTAATTGCAAAGAAGTGGAATGTTACACCTCCAGTAAGTGTCAGAAAGTTTTGTTGTTGTTACTGTTATTTTGTTGGCTTTGGGTTTCTTTTTGAGGAATTTATTTTTGTTTCAAGTCCTGAGAAATTTATTCCAAAATACCAAGTGAAAGTCTATTGAGCTGGATCTGGGGCAGCTAAAAGAAATAGTTCCTGCTGGGTAGTCCTTAATCTCTACTGGCAAATGGAACATTGTAATTAAACACAAAGTTTAGAATTACCTAAACAGTACCTGTAATTTCAGTGGGGCGTCCAGTGCCAGGGTGTTTCAGCTTTTGTGGATGGATGGAACCCTTTGAGCTGCCACATGGAAATAGATGTGAGACAGAAGAAGCAGAGGTGGAGATAGGATTCACTTGTATGTGTGACAGTGTAGTTTTTGTGTGTGTATTTTAACCTGATTATCCGTATCTCTGATTCTACCCTTAAGTCTCAGTTTTTTACCACTTATAAGGAGGAAGTAAGATGTTAATCAGGAGCAATGAGGTAAAATCTTCTTTCCCAGCTGGGTAGAGCTACAGGCTGATGCAGCAGTTTATCAGGCTGCACGGTGCTCAGGTTTCCATAAACACAGCTTGTACTTACAAAAGTCAGCCTGCTCCATAGATGCTGCAGTCTGAAGAAATGGGACTCATGGGTTGTTTATTCTTAGCTTTGATCCTATTTTTTACTAATATTCTCTCTTTATTCTTATTTCTATTGATTACACCTTCCTGTGTTATACTTCACCTGCTTTTTGTTTCTTTCCAGTGTCTACTTTTTTTTTTTTTTTAATTAACATGAGTGATTTTATTTTGAAACAGACTATTCCTGTCCTTCTGTATCAGTTAAAATTGGAGCAAAGCAGAGAACACGTGCAGGGCTTTATTTTCACTGAATTTACATGCCATAGCACGAAATAGTTGGAACACACTTGTTGGATTATATCTGTAGCTGTCAGGAGGTATCATAAAGTCATAGAATACCAGGTTGGAAGGAACCTCAAGGATTATCTGGTCCAACATTTCTTGTCAACAGCAGGATCTAGACAAGATGGCCCAGCACCCTGTCTAGCTGAGTCTAAAAGTGTCCAATGTTGGGGAATCCACCACTTCCCCAGGGAGATTATTTTAATGGCTGATGGTTCTCATTGTAAAAAATTTTCCTCTTGTGTCAAATCGATATCTCCCTAGGAGTAACTTGTACCCATTACCCCTTGCCTTTTCCAGATGCCTTCTTGTAAAAATGGCGTTTCCATATTCTTTGTTGCCACCCTTTAAATACTGGAACATGGTGATAAGGTCTCCCCTAACATTTCTTTACTCAAGGCTGAACAAACCCAATTCTCTCAGTCTTTCCTCATATGTCAGGCTTCTCGGTCCTTTGATCATCTTTGTGGCCCTTCTCTAGACCCTCTTCAGCCTGCTTACATCTTTTTTGTGTAGCAGGGACCAAAACTGAACACACTATTCCAAGTGTGACCTGACAAGTGCTGAGTAGAGTGGGATAATGACTTTATCTCTGCTGGTGCTGCAACTCAGCATCCTGTTGGTTTTCTTGGCTGCAGCAGAACACCGTTCACTCATATTGAGCTTGTTGTCCAGCAGGACCTCCAGGTCCCTTTCCACAGAGCTGCTCTCCAGCCAGGTCAATCCCAGGCTGTGCTGCACTCCTGGATTATGTTTTCCCAGGTGCAAGACCTTACACTTGTCCTTATTGAACTTCATAACGTTCTTGGTAACCTATTCTTCCAGCCTGTCCTGGTCTTCGTGCAGGGCGGCTCTCTCTCCCTTCTAAGAGATACCAAACCCATTCAGTTTGGTATCATCAGCAAACTTCATCAGGGTACACTTGATCCCATCATCCAGATCATTTATGAAGATATTAAGCAGCATTGGGCCCAGTATCGATCCCTGGGGGACCCCATTCGTGACACATAGCTCGTTTGAAAAGGAGCTATTGACCACCACCCTCTGGGGGCGGCCTGTCAGCCAGTTCCCCACCCACCACACAGACCATTTGTCTAGACCCTAATGCATCAATTCCTGTAGGAGGAGGCTGTGGGGAGTAGTAGTGAAAGCCTTGAAGAAATCCATGTAGACAATGTCCACCACTTGCACCACATCAACTGAGCAGGTTACTTTGTCAAAGCAAAGTAATGGCACACAATTACCAAAACTTCCCTGTGAAATTGTGTCCTAGGCACTAATGGTGAAAGCTGGTATGTTTTTACATTATTTGTTGAACTCTCAATCCCAGCATATAATCCCAGTAAATATAACAGAGATCAGCATCACTATACTTAAACTGCTCGACGGTATAACTAGGTATCAGCCTTTGAAGAGTCTATCTAGTATTGCATTTCTGTCCTTTAATTAGTTTTTGCAATTTTCTGAGAAATAAATTATTTTAGCAGGGAAAATATCTAATCTAGTAGTCCCGATGTCTATTGCATGTTAGGACATCTGGTTGTAGTGGATTATTTCCTATTGCCAGGGGAGGATGAATGTTAATGGTAGAGTAACAAAGGAGCAACTATGTTTAAACACCTGCAAATCACCATGTCATGTTGATTCACAGTTGGGTGGACTGTCAGTTGAGGCAAATAGAAGGGTCTAGAATGTGCTTTTTTCCTCCTCTACTCTGAAATTGTAATTGTTTAACTGATCAAGTAGCAATCTTCATTAATGAAGACTTGTAAGATCACTGTAGTGTTGTCTCCTGATCAGACCAGCATAGATGGAATGAGAGATATGATGATACAATGATGACCCCTAGACATATCTGTGATACTAACATGATCTGTATATGTGACATATGTTTTGCTACATCTAGAGAAGCCCTGTGAAGACAACAGACAATGTTGTCCGGAAATTTCTTTGGAAGTACAAAGACACCGTAAAGCTTTTGGGGGTCAGGTAGCTTTAATTTTATGTTCTAATTTCTTTTATTTGTGGTTATTCTGTTTCTATGTAAATGGATGGACCACTTGGTGGATAAGGAGCTGGCTGGCTGGCCGCACTCAAAGGGCTGTGGTCAATGGCTCAATGTCCAATTGGTGGCCAGTGATGAGTGGTGTTCCTCAG
>JAOXJM010000079.1:9087205-9107857 GCA_026413425.1 Tringa solitaria
TCCCTGCCCATGGCAGGGGGCTTGGAACTAGATGATCTTTAAGATCCCTTCCAACCCAAACCATTCTATGATGGAAATGAAATTATTCGAAATGAAAGCTGAAATGGAACATTTCTGCCTTCTTCAGTTGGCAAGATCAAAATTATTCATTTTCTACATTTCCCCATTTCCACTGCAAAATGTTTTTGATTAGATCAGACTTCATGCTTTTATAGAAAATTATTCCATTCATTTTTTTCTAACTGTAGTCTCTTTACAGCAAAAACATTGAAAAACTCCAGTATACAAAATCTCTTCTATCTCTAACACTGTTTTAATATGATGGAATGTTAGAGCTGGAAAATAGTTTTGTGTTGAATGGTTGAGCAAGAATATATGAGATATATAAAGTGACAAGTAAAGCTCCTCCGAATCAGAATTAATACACAATTCTGTTGGAATACCATGAAGTTAGGGTTAATTTAGATTTATTCTTATGTAATGTAGTTATAGTTATTGTGCTGTGTGTGTTGTTCTTTGGTTTGTTCTTTTGATGAATACACATTTGTTCAGGTTATCCTTAGAGAATAAATTTAGAAATTCAGGACAGAGGCATATATTGTATTTCTTGAATAAAAGGGGCAGCTGCGTAAGCCGGTAATACTTGTTAGTTACTGTCTTCTGAGCCTAGAGTATATGGCACATATTTTGTATTAATTTTTTTTTTAATTTTTTTTTTATTAGATCCATTGTGGTTTTTTAGAAACAGTTCTGTGCTCAACTTTGGGGAAACTTTTATATAGCACAATCCATGAATTGAATAAAGCTGGTTAGGAACTTTTTGAATAAACTGTATCCACTGGAAATTAAAGATTTATTGAGTCATTTCCTAGTCCAGAGTGGAATTTATGGTCAGAGAGAAAAAACCTCCCAGAATAACACACAGTCCAATAGTTACTGACAGAAAACCAGTCATCCTTTGTCTGCTCAACTGGCTAATCTCTCACTTTTAAAACGTATGCATCGTTTCAATTTGCCTGGTTTAGCTTTCAAGCACTGGTTATTACTCTAGCTTCACAACTGGATTAAGCAGCCTTTTAGAACCAACAGTTTTTCATCTTGAGCAGTGCTACACTCTGTAATCAAGTCTCTTTCCAGTCATCTTTCTGATGAGCTTAAAAAGCTCTGCCATCAACTGTAAGGCATTCTTTCTTGGCAGAGGTATAATCTGTACTTGTTAATATTTTAAATGGAAAATAGTGGATACTAAAGCTATACCCACTTTCATCAGAGTGAAAAATACTTCCCTATTCATATTAATTTAGTAATCACCATTTAACCACAGGGTGGCAACTCAGATTGACTCATTAACGCAATGTGACCTCATCCCCCTTTCAGTGTTTCATTTTGTGAGGATGATCAGTGTATGTGGCAAAATTTGCACTTGACTACATTAAGATATGTCTTACTTGAATACTGCCAGGTTATCAAGCAGCATGTGTTTACTCCTATGACTGCTGTGTCCTTGGTGTCTGTCACCTGGTCATTCTTTATATCATCGGTGGATTTTATCATCCTTGACTTGACATTGTTTCTAAATCGTCTAAGAATATCTTGGTTAGGACCATCTACTTCTTTTTGTTACAGCTGTTTTCAATTCCCCCAAATCTATTTCTGAGAGATAACTTCTTTTCCAGTTTTATCAGGTAGGAAGCCAGTTCTTTGTCTTTGGCTGTTTCCTACTAAGAACATTTAGGTAAAATATTTTACACTTTATTACAACTACACAATTTTCCAGTCTTTTGGAGCATATGTGAAGCCCCAAGATTCATTAAGCTGCAAATCTTGGGTACAAATCATCCCAAGTAGATGTTGTCTACTGTGGACTTTGATTACCAGTGAAGGGAGAGGCACGCTCGGCTTCTTTTCAAATACAGATGGGTGACAATTGCTGAACTCTTCTTCCCTGTCTGGTACTACTAAAGGTGTTACCATTCTGCCTCATCATAGACCTATGTTATTGCAATGTGTTTAGAAAAGACAGAAAAGCAAATCCCAGCCCTGCTGTTGTCCTGCTGTATTGTTGGGGGTTTTTTTGGTTGGTTGGTTGTTTTTTTGTGTTTTTGTTTTGTTTTTTCCCCTGTGTCTTCAGTTTCTCTTCTCTCATTGGTTTTCTACATTTAGAAATTTCTATTTCCTGTTGATCATTACTTCTTTTTGTCTTAAACAACTCTTTTGTCTTTCAAAAATGTCTACCTTCTTTACATCAAACAAGTGGATTAGGAAGATTGTGGTCTTGCTCTTGAGCCTTGGGACTGAACAAATAGCATCAACAGCAGCTCAGCCCACTGCAAATTCTGATTCCCAGCTAGATATTTTTTCAGCTCTGCACAAGGATGAAAATTGAAAGGAAACTGGCTTTGTTCACTTCCTTACTTTTAGAGTCCTTCCTTCAAAGTTTTTTTTGTTCTTAGAAAAAATGTATAAAATGTTTATTAGAAAAAATTTATATATATATATAAAAAAAACACAACAAAAACCTTGTGTGAACAGAATCTGATCTAGACTTGTTGCCATCTCCACTGTACTGTTGGTCAGTGGTACTGCCCTTTTTAAGCAAGCAAAGGTAGATCTACCTAATATTTAATTCCTAGGATACAAAGGCTTTTTATAATGGATAAGACAAACGTATTGCTTATGAGGTTCATAGATTCTGAAAGAAAAAAATAATCCAAAGTTAAAACTATACTTTCTCTCTTCATACTATGTTAAAATAATTTCTGATCTAGGGTTTTGGTGTGTGTATAAATCAAGGAAAAAATAAATAAAAAAATTAAACAAATGAAAAAAAAATGAAAAGCAACAGAAACTATAGTTTTTAAGTTAAAAGATTTCCTGCATTTCTAATATATTTGATTCTGTTGAGGTGTTTTTTCCTGATGACAAGTGTCGTGGGAAAAGTATTTACAAAGAAAATTTATCAAATGGCAAATGTATGTTATCAGCAATATGTATGAACACATTTCTTAAACTTTGCTGCTCACAGCTTGCTTCTCTCCTGCTTTACACATGCACTCCCTGTAGTCTGCTAGAAGGAATCTGCTGCAAACTGGTGTGGGCACATGGACCTGTCTGGGGAGGTGCAGCCTTTGTGGAAATGCTACAATCACCTCTGGAGAGATCTTTTCCTTTATCTATTTGTGAGTGCAAGTATCAGTGGCCTGGTCGGAGAATTAATGTTCAGAACAGGTTTGTGTCAACTGTTGTACTCCGTATATTTTAGTAGGAAGCAAAATTTTCCAAAAGTTCAGATGAAAGGCTGAATCACGAAAGCAATGGACTTTTGGTCCTGCCTTGGTATTTTCACCTGCAAGCTTAGGTCTCGAACCATCGTATCTTGTCTATGTACCCATCACACATGACTCTTGGAGGCTACCTTATGAAGTGTGGGACTATCTACACTCTACCTTCTCTCAGCATTCCTGTCTCAGAAGAACCTGAAAGCTGGTGGCCTGTTTCATGGGCTTGCTTTTTTATGAGGTCTCACCCAAATTTTGATCCATTGTGGTTAATGAATAGATGTTACCTCTGGAGCTTGTTCCTCACCCATATCTTGATCATCTCTTAGATAACAGTGTCTTAAAAACAGGGCTTCTGCAAAAAGTGGTTTTCTCATTGGTGTGGAGATGATTGTAAAGGAGCATTTTATATCATCTTCAATTGCTCCAACCATTCTGGAAGGAGAAAAAAGGTCTTTCAAGACAGGTGGTGGTTTCAAGACTTTGGTGGTGGTTTGACTGAGAGGATAAGGATGAGTCAGAAGGGTTTACTTTCTGGGAATGCTGTTCTCTATGTCCACACTATGTTGCCGAGGCAGACAGTGTTTACAGTGTGATACTTTTAATATTGGCACATCGGTCCTACTGCCACAGGGCAGCTCCCAGAGCTGAGGTGTCATATAACCAAAAAAACCAGCCAAGACGGTAATGTAGGTGTCCTATTGTTATCATCATGCTTCTCTTTGCATAACATGTACTCTCTGTTGCATAATGGCTGTTCACACAAAGTCCATGAATTATCAGCCATTCTAAGTGATCATTTGACTGGGAGGTAGGCTGTGCTTGGAGATGCTTTCACATAGTAATGATGACAGGCTGAACTATGATATAGATGACACTAAATGCCTTTTTTTCTTTTTTTTAATTTTACTTCTTTGGAGAGAAAATGGTAGGAGAAGGCAATACATAATATACAATTATGTTTTCTGCATCTGAGGACACTGATTCTGTGTGGGAGGACACCAGCATGGGCCAACAGCTGGAGCAGACGTAAAGATCCCATACATTTGTGCATACAAAAGGACTGTGGACCTCCCTGTCTCACACATGGAAGACCAGGATCTTTTATTAATTTCTGGTTATTTTAGCCCCACTTGAAGAGAGCAAGCCCTGATGCACTTGCTTCCCTCATTGTGGGTGAGTTATTTCCTGTGCTCTTCTTTTCTAAATTTCTCTAATGGTGTCAGATGTCCGCATGACCTCTAACAGATGGCTGTGCACAAGCTGCACTTCTTGGGCTCTAATGCGTTTTCTTCAATATCTCAAATGCATTTCTTAATATGCTGTGTCATAATTTTGGAGTTGCTTTTTTCTTTCCTTCTTAAAACTAGAAAACAGTGCGTCTAACCATGAAAGCAGGTACAAATGTATTCCTGTTAGTGGATAATAATGAAAAGTCAGAGAGATTAATGTGCTGTTACTGTTTATTCAGTACTGCATTGCTTGTGACTAACTAAAATGGATGAGACCTTCTCTCTGCCTCATTAAATAAGTTAATCATGTAAATCAGGAGAAAAAACATTTTGAATAGTGTGAGTACAGGTTGAGCGTCAGATAAGCACTTTTAACCACCATGTATTAAAGGAGATTTGACAACATACAGGTGTCCCGGCTACAAAACATTGACATCAGTCTTGTGTTATCTTTAAAGTAAATGAAAACAAAATTAAAAGGTCAAACTGGTGCATGTTTCAGTCAGAACTACATAGCTACTGACTGGAATTTCTTTCAGAGAAAAAGGGAAAATCTAAAGGGAATGGAAGTTGTTGAAGAAGACAAAATATAATGGATGTTCCAATATATTCAGGAAAAAAAAAAGGTTTTTTGGCTTTTAAGCTGTAAATCAAAACTATAATTAATTTTCTGTAAAGCAGGTTTTACTAAAACTTCTAGGTATTGGTTTCTTGGCTTACAAAAAAGCATGCACAAATTTTTACTATAGGTTTGAAGCAAAAAGAATGAAAATGTAAACTAAGGGCATAATCTTGACAACCTGGGTAAGAATAGGAATAAAACTTTTTAGCTGAAACTAGCAATACAATGATAAAGAAATGTAACTCTCAGGATTACAAGACAGAATTAGGAAGAAACCCACCTTATCTGAACATTTGTGCAAAACAATTTTTAAGCCAAAGCTGAGCTGCTGAGACTCAAGAAACTTCAGGTTTTGATATGTGATTTTTAATAAGACCAAGTGCTTGCATTTTGTGACTGAAGGTGGAATGGAAGAAGAGATTCCAAACATTACTTTTTTTCAATTCTAAAATTGAGAAGTGCCAGAATTCTTATTTTTGTCATAACAGGATTTTTCATCCGGAGACTTCAGATAAAGAAATCCTAATGACTGGAGACTTTAACTCCAAGACAAGAATAAAGTGGCCGTGCAGATAATTGTCAGAAGTTGGATTAAAGGATATAGAAGTATTGAAAAAGTATTGCCTTCCTTTCTTTGTTTTCAATTAAAAAATAAAGTAAAATCCATTATCTTTTTTTAGATATGGTAGCAATCACAGGGGAAGCAAACAAAGAATCCTACAAAAGGATATTGAGAAAATGCCAACACATTATTGGTCGGACGGAAATGAGTATGGATCTTGCTGAAATCAATGGAAGATACTTATTGGTTTCAGTGATATTTGGGTAAGGCTCAATGTGAGTTTGAGTTAATGTTACATAATTAGGCTCCTGACTGCTATTTAACACAATACATTGTACTTGTACTTAATTATTAGAATAAAAAAGAGATTTAAAACAATGTATTGAGTTAAAAAAATAGATTATGCCTTTGCAAATTAATCTACATTTCAAATCAGAAATACCTATTTTTAGGATCAAAACCTTTTCTTCCATTTCTAGCTGACATTGTAGGAGCTAGTGTTGGCTTTTTTTTTTAATCAAATGCATATAAAACCTTGATATTAACATCTTATATAAAGCTAATTGTCATTGATTTTTAACCCACATTTCATGCATTTCAATTTCATAACAATAATAGATCTAAATGAATTGTGCCAGTGGGTAATGATGAGAAAATTATAATAATTTTAAAGTTGCATCCTAGATTTGAGTTGGTAAATCCCTGGAGGCTTTGTTATACCTGTCTCAGTTGGCCCGGATGTGTTGGGTTTGGGGAAGTTTTTATTTTGTAGCATTCAGCTGCAATGTGGGAAAAATCAAAAGTAGGAAGAGAGAGTGCCAACTGGGGCCGACCAAGTATCAGCTCACCTTCCATTTTAGCTGTGATCAGGTTAATACTTTTTTTCTTAATGTAATTTTGGTTGGTGTTTTGATTTGTCTTAGAAGAGAACCTGTAACCAAAATAAATATGAGGCAAATTGTGTAAGAGCTACTGTCCTGGTGACATTTCTATTCAAGGTGATAGAAAAATGGTCAGAATACCTCAACTTAAGACATTTATACTATTGTATGCAGAAATGTTTTCAGAACAGATACTAACGTTTTGACATTCCTGAAACTAATCCTTAGCTTCATTTCATCCCTAGTGCCATTCATTTTACTGATTATTGAAGTAATATACAACTTTATATTTTACAGTAAAAGTATTTTTTTTCTATTGCTATCCTGTAGCAGTGCAAGCTGTAATATAATATATGGCTTACAATGACAAAAAATTATGTTTTCAATTTGGTAAGTCGTTTTCAATTGAAAATATAATGCATTCCTGCAGAAGACATATTGCGGTGTGGCAGACTGTAAGTATTACGGAAGGCCTACTATATTTGAAACAACATAATTAACACTCTTTGTTCATGATAGGCAAATAAACAACCAAGGCGGGTCTTTTTCAGTGATGGATAGCATCTTTATTAAAGAATTAATCTAGATCTCAAACCAGGATCTATCTAGTACATAAATCAGGGTCTTGTGGTTCCATTTACGTTTCCTTTTACAACCTAAGTGTTAAGTTTATTGCTGTATAGCCCAATAATTCATTGTTGAGGGATGCCAAGCCCCTTTCTCCCTTCTCCCTATCCTCACTGCAAATAGAGGCACATTTTAGTTCACACCACCATCTCTGATTTGCTCTATTCTTAGCAAGTAGCTTAAGTTCTGACTGTTTAATGGTAATTATACACCTTTATTAAGAATGTTGAAGTTCTGCTGATAAAATATATTTATATATGCTAAGTATTTAGTTTCTTCAACTTGTATGCAAAGTCAAGGTTGCCTGGCCAGAGAGCCCCTGTGCTGGGGACCTCTGAGCTTTTCCTCCCGAGCCGGTCAAGTTTGGAATAACAGACTTCATAAAAACTGTAGTGAGTTACTTGCTCATGTTTGGACATGATGGGCCTAAATAATCTATTCCAGCTATTTGGTAGGTACCATAATCTGTGGAAAATTTAGCTGAGCACCTATGGCCAACACTGACTCAATTGCCAGATGAGCAATTAGAACACAGGATGTATAATGAAAGCTGTACTTTACCTTTCATTGATTAATAGCAGGTCAAACTAAAGGACTACATCAGATCCTTGTATTCATGCATGTATGGTGAAGTATGATTAGTAGATAGCTTGCAAAATCGTTTGAGGCCCTCATAAAAGCTCTTAGATGCCTCACTTCTTTCTAGTTTAAAATAATGTTTGGGATAAGGTTGGTAGGTTGTTTGGACCTTATTTATTATATTTGGCTGTGAGCAGGCTACTAGATTAGTTAAGAATTTACTGATGTTTTTATGCTTTGATGTGCAATGGATTAGCTGATGACAATGTTGTCTTTTAAAGAATGATCAGAGATATAAAGATAGCTGCTACTGAAAGGTCACGTCAGCTGTTGTTTCAGATATTCAGCAAATGCACATAGATGTATCTGCAGGGATTACAGTTCTCGAATTGGAAAGTTTCCAGGACAAACATAGCAGAGTTCTACCTTTTAAAAATTATATTAGTAGTAGTATTTTAGTGAAAACTGAGATTTTAGAAAACATTTGAGAGGCTTGTTTACAAGATTCTTAGCTTTTGCTTATTTGGAAATGCCAATATAGAAGTTTTGTATCTTGTCGGTCTGTAAAGATTGCAGAAACATCAAGGAGAAGTAGATCGGTTATGTAAGCATTAACAGCAGTGGAAAATCTGCAATCTGCATAATTTTTTCAAAATACACACCATCTTCCACTTTCCAGTCAGAGACGTTGAAAGAGAAAAGGTCTGAAAAAAGACAGAATTTTTTTATAGAGAATATTTTTTTTTGGTTCTATTTAGTTTCAGGAAGGCACTGAGCTAGTTGAACAGTGTAACTAATCTGGAAACTGTGAAGTACGTTGTAAAATAAGGTGTTTTTCAGCAGAGATAAGGGAATAAGAATTTGTTTCTATATAGCCAAGCCATATTACTTTCTAAGAATATTGATGTAACATACCCTAAACATTTTTAATTTGAAAAGGCTTAGGATTCTCAAAATTCAGTGGCTTTTCTGATTTTCTATCTTGACATAAAAAATGAGGCCCAGATTTCTGAAACAAATAAGGGGATTCTGGGATAATCCAAGTTAAAGATCACTTGTGAGCTGAGTGAAGATGTGCAGCAGTATGTTATTTTTAAACCACACCTTTCTGAGTTTTACACATCTTTCAAAAATAGCGCCTCTGTGGTCCTTTTCTCATCATCTAAATCATCCTAAAACTTCTTCAGGAGTTATAAAAATACGGTGACCCGGATCCTTTGCTGCAGCTGAAGCAGCAGCAAAGACAACTCCTGTTGCCCCGATGCTGGGTTCTTTACTGGTTTGACTTGGAACAGGGGATATCACAATCTTGATACAACTTGGGTCTCAAGTAACACCAGTTTCAGTGGGCTGATTTTTCATGGTAAAAGAAATTTGTAGTCATGGATTTTTCCCTTATGCACTGCCATTTTTTTTTCTGCCAGTTACGAAGCATGAAATAGTTTAGGGAACGTCATAGGGCTCCTAATATTCTTTCATTGGGTATGTGGTGATGGGACTTTTAATGCCATTATGTAGCAAGGTAGAAAACTGATGTGGTAGAAGCGAGGAGAAATCTTTTAATGATGAGGATGGTGAAGCACTGGAAGAGTTTGTCTGAAGATGCTCTGAAAGATCCCCACTGGAGATCTTTAAAGACAGATTAGACAGGAATTATGTGCATATAGTTGATCATGCTGCAAGTCTGAGGTGTGTCCTAGATCGGTGTTTTCTACTTGTGATCTGTGATTTGTTCTTTTTTTCAGTTCCATCAATTTCTTCATGGGTTTATAACTGAAACTGTTGCCTTTAATAATTTTCTCTAATCAACCTAATCTTTTTCTAATGTTTATTTAACTAAATGATTATTGTAGTGTACATTTTTAAGTCTTGGGAGCTCAGAAATAATAAATCATTGCAGGATGAGTGCTGGCAGTTTTAAGAGGACTGTCAACATGCTCACTGTTAGTGTTCTAAACCCAAGCAGCTGCTTGCAGATTCAGTCATGAAAACACATTTTAGAGAGGAAAAATTCTTCTCTGCAAAGGAGGAATGCAACTGGAAAACACTGTATAAAAGTAAAGAAAAAAAGAAAAATAACAGTAACCACTAATGAGACCCAAAACCGGGTGTGTTTAGGGCAGCATTGTGGGAGAACAGAAAAAATGGAAGTGGTGCAGTATCTGCATGTTCTATAGAGATGAACTCTGGGAGAGAACAGCTTTGTCCTTTGTCATTAACCATAAATTTTATAACTGTAGAGGGAAAGTAAGTGAGAGATTGCACACATGGACTTACTGAGCTGGAATGCAGGAGCGGTGGCTAAATATAACACATGGCTCCAACCAGCAAAAGAAAGAAAACCAAAGAATCTGTGGGGGGCAGCTATGGAAATGTTACACCGCACCTCTACTATGCAAGTCTTGGTTTACAAGGTTCCTTTGATGTAAGACTTCTCTGCAGTGACAGCTAGTTTCACTGAAGTTCATTATAGAGTAAATAGATGCTACTTTTATAATTCACCTAGAATTATTAAAATTCACATAGAATATGCAAATTTCATCATTTCCCAGAACATGCTGTGAGAGTGCTGAACTCCAAGTATCAGATTTTTCTGATAGATAACCTAAAAAATCCAGCAGTTTTAAAAAATATTATTCTTTCCTTCTGTGCATGTTTCTTCTCCCACTTAGTTGTCAGAGGACTTTCCTTTTCTTGTAGTGTGAAGATGAAAAGCAGGGGGGAGGAGGGCAAAGGAAAATGACACCAGGTATAACATAACACAACATTAATATTTGAATGGCTCTATTTTCTTCTGTTGCTACGTCCTGCTTGATGCAAAGGAAGGAGTTGTGGGTATCCGGGGAGCTGCTGTGTTTCCCTGGCCACCATCAGTGAGCTGAATGTGCTCATCAGGGCGAATTGGCATGGTGGTGAGTGTGCTTTGTCATATGCTCTTCTTAGAATTCATTCTGAAGTGAGCATCTCTCTGGCAGTGGAACTGGATAGTCCATCCATCCACTATGCCTTAGAAGAACTAAAAAAGACAGAAGAAACCCTCATGGAACAAAACAGTAGAGGAGCTATTAGCTCATCCAGTGCTATGGAGCACCTGAAATCCAGACAGGGACTTTCATTGCGCTTTGTGGTCTGGGAGCTGCCAGGTTTGAGAGGTGGTGTCACATCTCCCACGCTGCTCCTAGGCACCACGCTGTCTCCAGAATGGGTTGTGGTTTTCAGTGTGGTCTCACTCCTCGGGACCATGGTCTGGAGGAATCAAGAGGAAAAAAATTAATGTAGAGTGTAAATGAACTTTTGGAAGTAAGTATGATATTGCTTATTGTAGGCTTTTTGTTTCCTTTGGCTGTTGTTCTCCTGAAACCATCAGGTCTTTTCCCACCATGCTTCTATACAACTGGGTGCACAAAACTGTCTTGTTCCTTTCCCTTGGAGATTATTCCTCAAAACAAGGTCCTGTTTATCATAATCTGACTCTTTTGCCTTCTTTTTCTACCCCTTTGGGCCTTTGTGTCATTTATTAAAAAAATCTTTTTTCTCTTCGATAGCATGTGTGATGGGTAACTTTCAAATTCATGTCTAGAATATCACAAGTCTTCTGAGTTCACATCTGCTGAGCGAGAATCTGGAGTTTTTGTACTTCACCTTGATTTTGCAGTAGCATTGACCAAATTCAGTGGGCTTCTGCTTCAGATCCCTTTCCTGGACGAGCTAATGCCTTACGCAGTGAGTATTTGTATGGCAGCACCTCTGCTTTCTGGTGATAAATGATTTCAGCATATTGAGATATAGGTAAATTTAAAAAATAAAGAACCTTCTGTTTTCTGAGAACTTGGAATCTTAATGAAAGACTGTATGGTACGAAAGTGATATGCTGTAAAACCTTGCTGTACTGAAACTAGAGAGCACTGAAGCTGGAATGAGATTACCCACATGGGTATTTTTAATAAGTTCAATAGTGTGTTTCCCTGCCTGTTTGAGAAAATAAATCTCTTGCTTTCAGAGCACCTTGCTTATATTGCTTGGAATAAGGAATGTCATAGCTCAAGCAACATTATCTTCAATCAAGGAGGCAATAGCTTTTTTTTTTTTCTTCTAAATTTAAAAAAATTACTAATGTAAAAGCATTCCTGATGAAAACTGGTGCAGCTAAACTGAAATCAGCAAATCACACCTGTCAAAAGTGGTGTTTAAAATGTTATACGCCCAAATTATGGTTCACCCAGATGATCATTCTGCAACGGGTTTTTTTCTGAGTCAACCTGGCGTGCAGGCAATGTCCCTTTTCTATTGCGGTGGGCTTTTGCAGAAGCACAGGATCCATCTGCTTGAGACTTACTGTAGCAGCAAGGCCGTATGTAATGTTAGTGCAAAGTGTAAATAGTACATTAGTATGCAACATAACAGCCATTAACGGTAGAACTGGACATGCCAGGTGGTGTAAGTCCAAAGGAGAAAGAAAACTTTTATAGTGGTGAAGGCTAGCAAATAATAGTTTGTTCCAGATTAGCATTTTTTTAAAAAAACTTTACATTCTTTGGATTAAATAAAATGACTACAATTCTTTCATAGGAAGCTGCTTTAATTGCTATTTTGTTTCCATAAATCACTGCATAAATTATATCTTCTCTATAAATTTTCTTTGTTTTTGGCTTTGCCTCCTGGGGTTTTAATTTATCAGACTTGTCATTTCTTGAATATTATCACAGATTGAAATGTACAGTAGACACCTGGAGGCTTTTACTTTTTTCCATCCTTGGGCTTTGTAGAAATAGGACCATCTGGCCTGTAGGTCTGGAAGCATCAACATTCACTCATTAAATGTGTCTGAAGCCCTCACTTTCAATCTGCCTCATTTAGCTACCTTAGGACTGTAGTTAGGTGGTCTGTTGTTTTCACCTGTTGTTTACAAGCAGTTTAAATGTGTGCTCCAAAGTAGAGGCAAATCTCTCCTACACCCATCTCTATCTTTGTGTTTTCTTACTGCCTGGATATTCCTCGAATAAGAATCTGGGAGTGAAGAATGGTGATATTTCCAAAATTGCTGCTATTGCTTCAGAAACAGTTATCAAACATGAAGAGGATCCCTCTGAGTTATCTAGTGGGTGCTTCTCGTAACACAAACAGCAGTGAAATACCTACTTCTGGTAACTGGAAACTGGTAAAAATCCCTGGGGGATGAGTGGTGCAAACCTTTGCCATGTCAAACGGGGCTCAGGTGCCCCTGCGTTACCTGCCAGGCTTGGAAAGGAGAGTTCAAAGGAGACAGCTCAGCTCTCTGGGTGTTTCTGGAAAGGAGCACAATTTTCAATCTGGGAGGGAAAACATGTTCTAGTTGTGAACTAACTGACGACTGTCATCTTGCAGAGTATCCTTGGGAGAAGTTAGGCCTCAGAAAGGAGCCTTGTTTTGATCGTTATCAGCACCTTACCTGCTTGTCAGGAGATGGTGACAGGCTGTAAAACCCTCTTCTATTTTGCACACGCTGGAAGAGTTGACAGCAGCTTCTTGGCAACTCAGCAATGATGGGATTGTGCTGTCTTGCTAATCTAGGTGTTTTTTTCTTCTCTCTGTAGTTAATAAATACCTTTTAAAACTTAGTAATAAAAATGGAGAGTATAAAATTCCAAACAGAATACCAAAAAGATTAGCTTTGTCATGTGACTGTTATCTCCTTATATCAACTTTGTGTTCACTGAGGCTGGCTACAGGAGCAATCATCATAGGCGTTTGGGCTGATCTTGCTTCTCCTGAACATGGTAAAAAAAAAAATCTTGTATGTAAAAGAAAAAAAAGCCTGAAAATGTGGTGCTCCTTTGACGTAAGCTTGGTTAATTATTTAGCTTAATCTGGAGACCCTCAGGGTCAATGAGAAGTTTCGGTAGGAGCTCCTCTAGAACCTGAATCAGAGCACGTTTACTGAGGTGAGGTTTATATTTTCAAGGCAGTTTGACTGCTGAAGGTGCCAAGTGCTGCATCTTGAGTACAACCTGTATGCAAGATGCTGGGATGTGAGCAGACACACTGAACTGTCTGCAGCTGAAGTTACACGTGTGTATGTGCCTGTGAAGGACTGAGCTGATCATTTCTAATTAGCATTTGCAGGCCTTTTTTTAACCTTCACTTTTACTGCCTATGATTAAAAGCCATGCTCACCCTGCACAGCAGATTGCTTTCCACGGTGACTCCAGCAGTTCATTGGCTCCTTTCTCAGACCACCTTATTGGTGCCTTCAAGGTTTGATTTATCATAGATAAAGCAGATTTATAAATGTAAATTTACACAAATAAGATTTGAACGCTGTGATTCACAGCCAGAGTAGTAGCATTAATAAATAGTAATACATAGTGAGTCAAAATAAATATTGATGTTCTCTTTCTTTCCTCATTTTGGCTGAAATACATGCAGATCTATCATTTACTCAGAATAAAAGTAGATCTGCCAAAGCTTTGGAATGTACAAACCATTCCTGTCTGTTTGCATACTTCAGGTCTGTTTTGGTATCATTTCTCATTGATTATCCCATTTTCACTGTACGAAGGTAGCTCTCAAAATCAGCATTCCATGAGATGATTCCAGCAGAAGGTAAAATGCACCATGACTGAATATAATAAGCATTATCGGGTTTAGTTTTTTTAAGTTGTTAGCAAGTGTGGACCTAAATCATGCGCCTTTTGCTGTGAAACTTGGAGGAAATGGGGGAGAAGGTAAAGCTGGGGAGTTTTCCCTCCATCTCCAGGTCTCACCTGAGCAATAGCATGAAGTGCCCTATGGATCCACTCTGTAGGATCTGCCCAGGCAGGTCCCACCTGTGTTTCTCCAGAGCGTGTCCTGCACCAGCCATTCTCAGCATGGCCTCTGGTGCTCATTAGCCCCAGTGGAAACATCTGTGCCCTCTACTCAGAGATCTGACATCTCTCTGTCCCCTGACGAAGGCCACAAGCAAAGAGGATGCTGTGCTCTCCAGCCTCGTGCAATCAGACTGACCATAGTTCACGCCAATTTTCACATGAGCAGAGAAAGGAATGTGTGGTGGGGCAAGTTTATCAGTTTACCTGGAAATACTATTTGGCTGAGTCAACAGTCTTCTCCTGATCATTCTGCCTTTTGTTGTTGTTGTTGTACATCTACCTTTTTTCTCTGGTGTAACCCATTCCCATTGCAAGGATGTGTACGATGCTTCACATCCAAGTGCTTGATGGAGACGTCACTGGGAAGGGGGGCGTAGGGGAGGGTGGTGGTGAAAAAGATGTCACTCCTTGTGGTGCACTAGATGTCAAAACCCTCTCTCCTTTACTTCCAGCTTCAGAGAAGTCTGTCTTTAAGCTGCCTCTAACTCTAGCAGGACTCTTTGTACAAGACATACTTGAGCTGACTGCCAAATTTGAAAATATTTGTTTAATATTTGTCTAGTGAACCATACCATAACTGGCTCTGGGAAGGGGAGAAGCAAGCACTTCTATGGAGAAGGGATTCCTTCTCTTGCAGCAGTAACAGCAGCTCACAAAACTCTGCTCTGCTCTAACTCCCAAATTTGGGGTCAGCAATTAGAAGGGCTCAGCTGATGTGGAGTTATTTCTTCTCCTCTTCTGCCTTTATTAGTATTCAGTTTCTGTCTATTCTTCTAAGTTAAGCTTCACCAGGCAGGATGAAATGTTGGTGCTTTCTTCCAATCAGTAGGTAAGCCACTTCAGGAGACACATGCATCACCTGCTGCCAGAGCCCCTGGGAAGATCCCTGGCAAATCAAAGCAACAAGCTGAACAAAAGCAGTCATTTAACCCCTGTGCTATCCTTCAGGCCTTCCCAGCTTCGTAAAATGCATTTTGGTCTCTGTTAGGATGATTTGGTGCCTGAATGATCTCTGCACCTCAGGCAGCAACGGTCAGGTAAAGTGACTGAAATAGAAACCAAGGGCAAAATGCCTCCATCAGCTTAAAAGAGCAGTAACATGGTCTCCTTTCCAGCAATTTGACTGGAGTTTGAAAATGAAGCGATAAAACTAATTTACTGATTTCCTCATTTTTAATAGTTATAAGAAATAACTATATATCGAAGTAATGCATGAATGGGTATTTATGTGGTTCAATCAAGAAGAAAGTTTCGTAGTCGGTTCCGAGAGAGAGCGTGGATAAAGCATAAATAAATCATCAGCACTGATCTCTATAAACAGGAGTTTGCGCTGAGGGAATCTGTTTTGTGAATGGTAAAACCGAGGCATAAAGTGATGCACGTGCCTCTCTGCGAAGCTCCATCAGCCGTAACCCCTCTGCCCGGGAAGTACGGAGCCTGTGCCGCTGGACTGGGCAACTGCTCTGTCTGAAGCGTTCAAGGTGTGATAAACTGGGGCAAACTCAGCGTTGAGTCAATTTGCACGTGAGCAGTCGCATTTCTAAATACCCCAAAGCTGACAGGTCACTGCTAAAACAGCAGTTTTAGCCTTGTGGTGCCTGTGGATGTTGGAGATTCAGCTGGAAAGCCTGAAAAAAATTAACCTTTTGAATTTTGCATGTTCTTTTTCTGCATCAGACTTGAATCTGCTGTCTAATAGTTATTCCAGGGAAGACGGTACCAAAATCATTTTAATTAAATCAGTGTGTACCTAGTGTGAGAACAGAAGTGGGATTCTTACAAAGAAAGCATTCTTTTAGCTTTAAATCAATTAAAAGTTAACAGTAATGCATAGTAGTACACAATCCATCTTTTATTGCATCTTGTTACTCTTAAACGTGCATGAGTTTAGTGCGTGCTTTTAGCAGCCGCTTAGATTACTCTATATAAATAAACAAGGTTAAATCACTACAAACAGTATCTGAACTTTTATACTTACTATAGGAAATATCTGAAATACAGTAAACAACTGTAGTGGGCTCATTTAGTCTTCCAGGCAATAATGAAGGCTGACTGCTGAAACCATTCATTATTTTGCAAACTGTTTTGTGTATACTTCATCCAGCTTCAGCTGAGAAAAATCCCAGAACTTGGTAGCCTCCTTCCAGTACAAAAGGGTAAGTTAGAAGTTACTGTCCTGGTGCCAAGTTACACCAGCCTGAACCTGGTGAGGGTGGACAGAATAGAGCCCTCTCTGTTCACTCACGCTTTATGAATGTGAGCGAGTATCTTGCTCTGTTTTCAAACAGAGGAAGAAAAATGCAGTGTTCACTGTGAATCTGCAAAACCGTATGAAGTGAAAACTGCCAGTTTCTGTTTGCAGTAGTAGATGAGATAAAACTCCAATGAATGTAAGCCTGAGATTTCAAGTAATAACATAACTGCTTGTTGCTATATAGGAAAAACTAAGCCAAAGTGTAACACTAATTAGATTAATCACAGACTAATCATTCTATCTGATACAAATGTGAGTAGCAAATAGTAAATACCAGAAGCTCTCATTAAAAGTTAAATCTTTTCATAGTGGTTTTTAACAATATTTTTCAGTATATAGGTAAAGATGATGCAGGTTTACACACCTGCTAGTCCTCCTGACTGTGAGTAGGTACCCAGAAATTGCCCTACAGATGCAATCTGTATGGGTTAAGTAGACTTGGTAGCATCTACTAATCCTAACACTTACAATTTCAGATCAAACTATTTCATACTATGCAATGTTGATATCATGAATGCTTTAAAATGGGAGACACCTTATTGTAGTATCAATTCTGATAGCACTGATTTATATCATATGCAATCTGAAATGCGATTAACATTTTAAGCTAATATCCAAATCAAGTTATTTTTATAACCTATCAAATGAAATTTATGAGGCTTTTAAAAAAACCCTCAACAACTGACTCATAAAGGGGATAATGAGAGAGACATTAGCTGTTTATAAAAGATAATATCTCATGCAAATTTGACATTACATGTCTTACTGACTGTTATTAGATGTTCACATTGGCTATGCAAATATTATTCACTTTTTGTAAATGTTGTCTGCTCTTCAGTCAGCATAAGGAAACATGAGCTTCAGTGCTACGGTTTAGCATTTTTCAAGGAAAATATGAAAGGGGTAGACCACACTCCTGTCTTTGATCTATGCTTAGAAGAAACAGAAAATATTAATCCTTATTTCCAATGTACTTCTTTAAGGGGGGAATTGGTTGTTTAATGCTTGCTAAACTACATAAAATGCTTTAAATTATAATAAAAATACATAATAGTGTTGGTTCATAACTTCTAAATTTTTTTTCTATTTATATTTATTGTATTAATAGAAAAAATATTTCTGAGACTTAGAGTACCTGTAGATTGGCATGAAGAAGACCTAACATTGACATCTTTAATTTGATGAGATTCAACAAGACAATGTGTTTAAGGGTAGCTTGTAATAGTATTTTTCAGCTGCAGTAAATATACTGCGTCCCATTCTTTTTACATGAAAATTGGCATGACTTAGAGAGTGTGGGCTGGAAAAGAATCAGACATGAATTTTCTTAAGACTGAGTAGACTTTGCTTAAATTTAAGTACTGGTTTCAGATGCAGTTGCCAGTGTACAGGGAAGGCAGGATTCCTAGAGCTTCTGGGTCATCAAAAGCGGTCTTATGCTGTGGTGTGTAAATATATCATGCAATCCTTTTAATAATCTAAATAAATCCCATCTACAAACTGTTCTGGTTATTTGCCCCTGGGAAGCTGTCCTAGGACCTCTCTCTTCTGATCGAAATCATCCTCTAATGTCCTGCCTAAATATATTCAGGACAATTTATACCCATTTGTTCTTGTGCCAGTACTATCCTTTAGCTTAAAAAATGTCTTTTCCCTTCCTTGTGTGTCCCTGAAGTGTTTTCTGAGAGCAGCCATACTTCTTCCCAGCCCTTGTTTAGTTAGGCTAAACAAGCCAGGCCGTTTTAACTTTTTCTCATAGGACTGAAGACTTTCCCCTCGTTATGATGCCTCTCCACTAAACTCTTGAAGTTTTAATTCTTCTTTATATTTTAACACAGATAAATGGAATTGTTCAGAGCCTTCAAGACAAGGAGTAGTGCCTTGTACGATGCTGGTTAGTACTTGCCATATCTTCTCAGCAATATCTCTCTGCCCACACAAGAAATTACTGGTTTTTAACTTTTCCCCACTTTCTCCACAGCTGATCTGTGCATTTTGATCCCTTGCCTCCTATGCAGTTTCTAACTTTGGGTTGCTCAGATTGTAACTGAAGTTCTTGCTCACCACTGTATGCGTGGCCTTTGTACTCAAGCCACGTACTTAAAGGCCACATGTACTTAAAGTACCGTGGGTACCCATTACTTCAGTTTTCAGCCTTGTGGGGTACCCCAACTCGCTTATGTATCAAGAGCATTGCAAAATTTGTGTCATCAGCAGACTCTGTGAGGACTTTCCTGCCTGTGCTAACTGTGGGCCTGCCTGTGCTGCTCCTCTTTTCACTCTACGGAGATGTCCAGGGCTCTGCCATACGCAGCTGCCCTTCAGCAACTGCAGTGCCCCATGGAAAGCCAATTTTAACACGTGTTGCTTTGTGTTTGTCCCAGAGCACGGAGATCAGAGTGCTCTCAGTCTGTTCCTCAACAAGTAAAAGAGCACTGCAAACACCGATGCATTCTCTTGGGGTAAGTGGGTGTGATGGGGTAACACGGGACAATGTGACTGCCTTCGGTGAAGTTACAGAGCGCTAGAAATATGCGTTTGAGCTGGGGTCCATCCTTGTGCATACCTCACCAACCTCCTTCTAGGAGGGGGGCTGCTGCTTTTTGAGACAGGGTTTTGTAAATCCAGTGATCCTGCAGTTCCAGCTACGCTTCACCCAGGCAGTATCCTTTAAACATCCCTAATCTGTGCAGTAGCTATACTGAGCTAGAGCCAAGAAACTGAAGGAAAAGCAAATGTGTGAACTAGCAGAGAACATGGGCTGTGCCCAATCATTTCAGACTGTGACACAGAGAGATCCCTTTCTTTAAGAAACAGCCTTGTATTATATTTTATTCATAGAGACATTCCCTACGCCATTGCCTTGCATGATTCCTGCTGTGTACAGATGTGAATATAGAGGCTTTAAATTCACCTGACTGCTGCATACGTCCTTGAATCAGCAGTCTGCAGTGCACTTAGCCGCATTACGATGGCTATTATTTTCCTGCTTCCCAGTGGGCTACCATTCATTCCAATCCTGTCAAAGCCCACAAGTGCCAAATCCAGAAATTTAACATTCAATTAACTCTCTGTTTTGTTCGGGAAGCGTTCTACAATGGTAATATGCTGCTTGTGTATCATTATAAGATAGCAGTCCTTCTTTGCTAACACCTTGCTGTAATCTGTGTCACAAAGGACAGCTAAAATGGAGCTATAATTATATGTCTTAATAAAGGACAACTCTGTTGGTAGCATTTCATGATTTAAAGCAATCTATCTCTTGAAACATATTATTTTTCTTATACACTACTTATAGATGAGTACTAGACATGATTACTCTTTTTCTGCTTTTTTTGTTGGTAAGAGTTGCCAATATGCTCTGCTCGTGAGTTTTTATGATTTGTATGCCTTGTTCTTTGCACAAACTACTAATTTTTTGTGGCAAACTCCCTCTTCCTGTGGGAGGGTTTAAGATATCTGATATATGTGTCTAAAATCTGAAGGATGTTGGTGTCTGAGCTAAAAAGAACTTCAGAAAGTTTCAGAGAAAAACTTCAGCAGCTGTCCAGAATTGAATTACAGCCTATATAGGGTTCACATATATATTAGTTACAAGCATAAAAAATTCCAAGGTAGAGGATGAATTTATAGAATCACAGAATGGTTTATGTTGGAAGGGACCTTAAAGATCATCTAGTTCCAAACCCCTTGCCATGGGCAGGGACATCTCCCACTAGACCAGGTTGCCCAAAGCCCCATCCAGCCTGGCCTTGAACCCCTCCAGGGA
>JAOXJM010000079.1:9111321-9122208 GCA_026413425.1 Tringa solitaria
TTATTCTTCCCTTAAAATCTCATTTTGAAAATCAAGGGCATAAGCATTACTTCAGTACTTTCATAAGGCAAACAGCAAAATGGATTGAACACAGTATTTTCCAATGCCTAACACATCATTGTAAAACTAAAAGACATGGAAAGATGGTTTTAAAAAGTCAACTATTAATTATATTAGGTGTAGGATATGTTCCTAAGTAAAAGCAAAAAGTTCTGTAGATTCAAAATCTCCATAAACATTGCAGTATGGGAAAGACTGGGAACCTTTGAGAAGATTTCATCTGTTCATAAATCCAGACTCCTTACTTGGGTGAGTCAAATTTTTTTTATCTTTGAAGACAAATGAATGAGCAAACAGGTGCACCATTGACCCATGCCTTTTACCAGCAATTTATTCTCCTCAAGTGCTGAAAGACAATTGTACCCAGAGGAACGAGATTCTCTGTTTTATCCACACCCTCATCATTTATATACTAGAATGGCTTAAATGTTAATCTCTTAATAATCCTTAATGAAGCAAGAAAGATCTTCCGAAATTAGCGCTGTTTAATTGTCACATGCCACCTTGAAGAAAATGCTATTTGTTAGTCAGGGCAAGTCCCAGTCATTGCTGGGTTTGAAAACAGATTGTTTATTTCTTCAGACAAAGCACTGCTGCGCCAGCTGGAAACTATATGCTTTAGTGCCTGCAGATAAATGATACGAGTGGTATAAGGCTGTCTATCAGAGACAGGTAAATCAGCAGTTTGGAAGCTGTTGATAAGCAGTCTCCCTCATCTGAAAAGTGAGGTCAAGGAAAAAACAACGCATGGGATTCATAAAAGCAGTGAAATTAGAATACAGGAGAAGGACTGCATGCATAAATCACAGCTTCCATGCTGTGGAGTCCTCAGGTGATGAGCTTTGACTCAAAAGCAGTAGGATCTTTAAGAGCAACAGGGATTTAGCAATTAAAAACAAATCAGCAAAGATGTTTCTGTTTTTCAGTGAACCATTTACTGCTTCTGTTAAAATGCAATAAGTTTGAGCTGTCTGAGCTCTGAACTTACAAAAATATCTGGAAGCAGTAGTCTTGCCAAAATATATGAAATTGCCTAAAAACTTTTTGATAAGTAATAGGAAAAATTCTTAGAGTACTCCTAGCAGCAGGAAAAAACTTGTGACTGAGACATCCATGGTCTTCTTAATTTTCCTTATCAGCCATGGAGCTTTTTGCACAGAGAATAAGGAATAATAAATCTGTCACAGAAATAGTCTTGAAGGAACGCGTCAAAAAGAGTCTGGTACGTTTATCTTATTTTTATCTAACCCTGTACAATTTTTTTAGAGTTGTTATCTAAAATAAGTGTCTGTCTTCAGACTGATTCATGTCAAAACAGAAGTGCTAGCTCTGTGTTTACCTGACTTGAAGAAGCTGCTTTCCCAAATATGTTTTGGTGAAAATGGATAAAAGATTTTTATATTTATAAATGAAAAGGAATTGGAGTCCCTTAGAGTTGGCTATGCAACTTCACTATTTAAAAAAAAAAAATAAAAAAAATTAGTTGAATATTTAGTGAAGTATGTTTTTATTATTTCAAAGTCTTCCTGCTGTCTGCTCAGCCCGACTGAAGTAGGAATATTGCTGAAAATATTGCTAGAACTTGGTAGGAATATGAATAATAAAAATTTTCCAAAGCGCAAATGTAAATACAAAGTCCATCTTTAAATATTACATCATTTTATGCCACCTAAATAGGCACATGAACACCAAGCACGCACAGCAGGGCCTACCTAATACTGAGCATCCCTCATTAGAGTTATGTCATCTTATGTCGTGTTTATATGTCACCCAGTGCTACGTTATTTTCCTTCCGGCGGGATGCATAATGCAAATAGTTAAGTCTTTAGCCAAAACTCTTCTGTCATAACCAGAAATTTTGAAGACTAGTCAACAGTGGGATATGTACAACTGGGTGCCTGTTCATCTCCATCTCCAGAAATATCATGGGCAACTTGGTCTCCCTCTTCTTTGTCTCCTTCCAGCTAAACATCTTATATCTGAACTTTTCATACAGCTAAGTTTAATAGACAGAATGTTCCCTGTCCTAAATAGCATTTGCTAATTATATTTTTAAAAGATAAATACAGTCATGTGACTTCTAATATTTTCATATCTGTTATTTATAAACATGAACTTCATATATACATCATATTAGAAAATATCGCAGTTCTGGAAGTAAAGGAACAGAAAAAAATCAAGTAGCAGATAGGAAATTCAAATTGCTTATGTTGGAAAAGGTAGAGGTAAGGAAGGAAAAGAAAGTGAAGGAGGAAAGTTTCTTATGAATGGTACTGGTTAAAAAGGAAAAAGGTGTCTATAGTAAATGTTGTTTGCAAAGAAAAAAAAATAGTTTGTTTGCTCCTCATGTTGCTGAACTGAACAAAATAGTGTTTGTTATCTCAAAAAATTCCCACATTTTGGTTTAAAAATCCATCGCAGAATGAGTTATATATTCATAAACAGAGAGTTCATGAGCTTGTTCTGCTGCTCAGTCAGATCAGTCAGTTCTTCACCCTTCCAAGACCTAATAACGTCAGGATCATTTTTCTTCAGTCGCAGTGTGTCTGTGAAGGCACAACAGATATAATTTAAGCCAGAAGAGAAGTGTGTTTATTTCAATGTAGGAGACATCGAATGCCAGTGTTTTACCATTAGATAATGCACCATATAAATCTTCACGTGTACCAAAGCTGGGAAGGAGCACTTGTCTCACAGAACCTGAGCTGTGGGAAAGGCTTCACATCAGGTGCTACCGACTCAGACGAACCCTTAGATACGTAGATGTTTGCTTTGGGCTCCTTACTGTTTGTTTTTCTGAGAAAAAGAACTCTCATTTCACTAATAAGTTCAGGAGCCTTACTTCTGTAGTAGGTATTTATAAACAAAAAGTCTTCTTGTCTTAGCTTATATTATAAAATGTATAAATAATAAATCTTAAAGGCTGTTTCCAAAATTTCAGCTGCACAGTTGAGTTTTTCATTCCCGTATTATGATATGGTAGATAAAGAGAATTTTATTCTGATTGAGCTGTAGGTTTCTTTTAAAAGGTTCATCAATACACGGGCCTTGTCTTTGCACTAAAATAAAATGTATTGGGCAACGAACTCTATTTAAAACCTAAATGAGAAAATTAAGATTTAAAAAGTTATGTCTATCTGCAGATGTAATTAATGATGAAAGACGCAATTAAACATTAAAGAATTTTTAAACTTTGTTGAATAGTTTCCTTAATGAGTTCCTAATAATAAGAGATATTAAATAACTTTGAGAAATAGTTTAAGTGGGCAGTTGCTTTTGGTGAATGTAATACATCTTAACACTTTTTATTTTAAATCAGAGAATAGAAAGTCTATACTAATGGAAGATGTCCAAAATTGATCAATGGCATATTTTCAATATCTATTAGCTACTGCTAAGCTGCTAGAATTAGAAAAAAAAAGGTGATATTGGCATGAATACCAACACTTTGTCATTATAATAGGCATGATAAAATAATTCCCCGTTTTGTTGCATTGGAATATTTGCTTAATAAAGTAGTGCTTTAACTCAATAAGTAGACTAAACATTTAGAGGATAGTGAAGTAGAAGCTTCTCTTTTTGAAGTAGGAATGATTGATTGAAATGTTTCCAAAATGACAGTTTTTAACCAGAAAATGCAGTTTTGTTGGAACCAAATTGTTTCAATAGCAATATGTCCACCCCAATAACAATTCTAGAAGAAATGGTATTTATTTTTTTCTGAATTTAATTCTTTATTTCAGGTAAATAAAAAAAAAATATTGCTAAAGATAATGTTTTTCATTTTGACTTCTTAGCTCCTTCTCTTTTGGTTTTAAGTTTACAGAATCCAGTCTTATTGGAGGCTTACTTTAAGACTTCATAGTAAGGTTGGGTTTTGTCATTCTTTTAAATTATTTTTAATAGGAGAAATCTATCACTCAGTTTAGTACCTTTTCCCATTTGTCTAACAAAAAATTTGTGAGGATCAACATGTTTCTAGGAAGAAACACATGTGATAAATTCAGTTAAAAAAAAAAAGATTTTGGTGAAATTTTTTACTATAAACAGTCATATTTTAAAGACTATAAACACAGAACATACTTTAAAGACTATAAACACAGAAGATGCAGATATGATCGTGAGCTTTACGTACATCTTTATTACCTTATGTTATCCTGTTGGATCTGAATTTTCATGTTATAATAGGTATTAAAACCTCTGTTTTGAAAATCATCCCCTCTCCCTTCTCCTTCACTTCCTCCCTCAAGAAACATGTGTTAGATTAAGGGCTTGTGATGTATTACTTGAGAGAGAAAAAAGAAGAGAGATAACAGGAAAGAAACAAGTACAAATCAGGATTTTGTTTCTAAAGGCTATCTGCATGGTTTCAGGGCCACCTGTTTTGGTGCCACAACTACTTTTGAAACATTAGATTATGACGAGTTTAAATTTGTTACGCTCACCTTTGCTCTAAATATTTTCCATGAAAAGTAAAATTTGTGAGATAGTTGTTTATTTTTATAGCATCATCTTGAATAAACCATCCTATTCTGAACTGCAAAAGCTTAATCAGCTGATCAAGATTATTACGCTTGAAAAGGGAATAAATGTTTTATAATATTAATGGCTACTTCAAAATGTCTTTGTGAATAGAGTGTTTCAGGCTTCTTTCTGAGTCTTTGTCTTCACCATGTGACATCACAACTGTATCTGATGTAAATATAATGTGAATGTACTTTTATTTATGATGCTGTTTGGATTCATGGGGATGTTCTGTTTAACCTTTTATTAAATGATCTCTGACGTCTTCTTTCCTTTCACATTGAGATAATATAAATTACTGTGGTTTATATATATGCTTACTTAATCCACCTGGAGATAGATACCGAACATTATCTAATGAAAGAAAACTAAAAACATTATGCACACAATTAGCCATTTCCTGTAATTTTGATAAAAATACATTAAATTACACTGAAAAAGAATTGCAGTTTGTTTATGACCAACTATATAGTCATAGTTGCTTTTATTTTCTCTTTAATAAATGGATCCTATATGTAATAATAGCCAGTGCTGCTAGTCCTGGAGGGGTTTACCGAGAGGTAAGGTCTGTGGAGTTGTCACTCTGTGTCCATGCAAAAAATTGCACAGTACTTAGCTCAGGCTTTTTTATTGTTTGTATCATTCACAGGTGGGGGCTTTTTCTGCTTGATTTTGGTATGATTAGCTGGGATTTCTTCAGAGGAGAATGTTGTTTTCAGTCTGTTATCAGTCTTACATATGAACATGCCATTTCACAAATATTTTTGGTTTTGTCTAAAGAAATGCAATGTATTGTGATTTTTTTCACCTCTAGTCTAAAAAAATGCTCAGAAATTATTCCTGGTATCAGTAGTTCTACTAATGGTGACTTTTGTCAATTGCTATAAAAGCTTGGAATGTATCTGTTTGTTTAGCCATATGAAACTGAGTATTTTGTTTCATAGAAGTAAAACCTATTTACATGTCTTTATGATGGACATCGTATATATCCAATGTGATATACCATGTCTTCAGGGGTTAGAGCAAGAAAACCAAATGCAACTTTTTATTTCTTTTCCTGTGATTTGAACATTCAGTAACCAATTAAAGAGTCACTATCAATAAATGCAGAATTCTTTTAATTTTGCTCTGTTAGCTCTTTTTTTTTTTTTTGCCAACAGTGGTAGTTATATACTGATTTCCTGAGGTAGCTTCATTGATCCAGAAGTTCACTATTGTCAGTATTTTGAAATGAAATAATGGCTTATCAGATACATTGTTTTATTTAGTGTTTTGGCTTTAATTTCAGTTTTCTCTTTTTTACCCCAGTCTGTTGAGACTTGGCATGAAAATGTGAGCATATTAACCTTTTTTCAGAACTGAAAGGAAGGTTAAAACCCACACTGTTTTGAGGCCTGATGTGTAACACATCTTTATCCATAATGATGTCCACAGAGAGTGCTGTTTCCATTAAAATCAGGGAAAAAATATTGCTCACCATATACAACCCTAAAGGCATTTTTTCATACAATAATACCAGAACCTTGTGATTGTGTGGCAGGCTTTTTTGAAGGTTGCAGTACATAGTACTCATTTCATCTTATTGTCAAATGCCCGTTTATTAAATTTTCTCTAGGAAGTTGGAATGGCTTTCAAATTAAGTATTTAGGCGCTGTCATTCTGCTTTAGGATTTAATGGCGTTGTAATGTTCTGTTGTAATGAGTGACTCATATTGACTCATTGTTTCATTGTTTCTATTCGTTACCTCTGCTGAGGCTTTGCAAATTTTCAGGGTCTTTAGAGATTTGTGCATTCAATTTGGTTGTACCTCCAGTCTTGGACTGATCAGTTCCTCTGCTGCTATGATTTTAGGGACTAATTACTGGTCAAATTAGCTGGTAAAGACAAAAGCCAGGAGCAGAAACCTTTGGAAAGCACACACTGTGCTACGAAGCATAAAGCATGAGCTGGGAGTGGTGGCAGCACAGGTTACGAAGTGCTGCTTCAGAGCTGTGTGCCATTTTAGAATCATAGAATAGTTTGGGTTGGAAGGGACCTCTAAAGGTCATCTAGTCCAACCCCCCTACCGTGGGCAGGGAATTCTTCAACTAGATCAGGTTGCTCAGAGCCCCTGACCTTGAATGTTTCCAGGGATGGGGCATCTGCCACCTCTCTGGGCAACCTGGGCCAGTGTTTCACCATCATCATGGTAAAAATCTTCTTCCTCGTATCTAGTCTAAGTCTTCCTTCTTTTAGTTAAAGCCATTAACCCTTGTCCTATCACAACAGGCCCTGCTAAAAAGTTTGTCCCCATCTTTCTTGTAGGCCCCCCTTTAAGTACTGAAAGGCTGCAATGAGGTCTCCCTGGAGACCTCAGTGTTTAAGGCTTAGTGTAAGGGGTCATAACAAACACTTGGTGCAAACCCAGTGTCAAAGGGAGGGGAGAACCAAGTGCAGTACCCCGGGTCCATCACAGCACAGCTTTGAGCCCGTGAGGATGCTGACACACACTTTTTGGCAGCTCTGTGGAGCAGCTTTTCTTGTGCTTCAGCATCCCATGTGCAGCCGCAGGTGGCAGACACCTCCATCTGCCCTGGGGCCGGAGAAAAGCCTTGAGTTGTGTTGACTGTGAGCGCTGGGGTGGGCTGGGGAACAGATGTGTGAGACTCACCTATTAAAGGTGAGACTTGACATTATTAAAATAGTTAAGCAGGCAAGTGCAGCAATGCCAGCTTACTCCAGCTCTCCTTTTTCTCCTAGGGGAGCATGTCGGCACAGATGCTGCTCCTCGCTGCAAATACGCCTACGCTGCAAAGCCCCAGGCTGAAGTCAGAGGTGCACAAACTTCTAGCAGGCTTTTCAGCAATGAAAAAACATCTATAAAATAAGTGTAAACGAAGAAAAAAATAAGGACCAGGTTATTAACGATAAAAAAAGTGAAGTAGATAACTGATTTAATTTAAAAATGATAAAATGGGAAAGATACTGCAGTATAATAGAACTTTTGAAGTCTTGTTTACTGGTACTAACAAGTACCATATTTTTCTTCAGAGGAGGGGTTTCTCCAGGAACATGGTAAGCATTGAATTTTTAGAGAGAGAAGAACTTGCTCTTACACCAGTCTTTCAGAACAGCTTCTGCACCCACTGCTGGTTCTAGAATATCTTCAGTTTTTCTAAAAAAGCAATGAAATTGTTTACTGTTTTGTGGAACACAGGTTCATGTACAGGAGTAAATGCACATGTAGACAGTTTTCTGTCTAACATCCAAAGCTATTAGGTATTTTAAACTATGGTGGTCAATGTATATACACAAAATACATGATCTTTTCAGACTCAACAATTTGAGGTTTTTTTTCTGAATGTGAAGACTTCAAGTTTTTACTCTATAGTCTGTTTAGTTTCACCTGGTTTAAGTGATCATTTACTGGGTGACGGTCATTGCTGCTACAAGATGTTATTAGCACTCACTGAAATACACAAATGGTTTTCTTTTTAGAGGATGAATGTTGCAGTGTGACAGTTTCAATTTGAGAGGGATTTTTCTCATTAGAGGATATGTAGGGAAATTAAATTTGAAATACTCTCAGGGCAGAAAGGGTGTCTTATTCACTGTATTTGTGTATTTTGTATCAACCCTGAAACTAGGGAGAGGGAACAGTGATTTTCTTCAGGGAACTCAGATGACTGAAGGAGGTTTGACATGATGCTTTTCCATTAGATACAAATCCATAGCATGCATCTGTCATTGGACAACCCTTCCAAATTTACCTAGACCGTATCATTATGGCTATATGGCCATATACTGGAGCTGCTGTTAATCAGCAGATAAAAGATATTTTTTACAATGATGTGGAAGGGCCTCCTCCACCTGATGCTGCTTTTTTGTTGCCTTTTGGCTTGGCTATTGCTTAGAAAATAAGTGTTTCTTTTTGTACACCCTATAATATGTCCTGTATTCAAGCTGTTAGCTGCACTCAATATTAGGATTTACTGTTCTTCTTGCAGTAGAAACTTGTTTCTTCGAGGCAAGCACATTTTCATAAAGCTTGAGCTATGTTAATCAGTTCTTTATATGGAAATAAAAAATGACTGACCTTTTTTGACATGCTCCCAAAAGAATGGCTTGTTTCTCTTTTGTTCTCCTTCTTGAATTTGGAAATGACATTCTCTACCAGCAAACAATTATTTTCAAGAATAGAAAAAAGTTAGGACTTAACAGAGTAATTTTAGAAAGAATAACTATACATTGTGGGCTTGATTATCTACTGGTTTTTACCTTTTGTAATTTGCAGAATGAGTTAGCATAAATGTATATGTTGCTTGGTTTGCAGACATGTAAATTATTTCAAAATATATAAAAGGACAGCAAAGTAGGCCGAATATTTGTCATTTTTAGTACTACAGAATGGATAGAAGTATTCATTCCCTGGAATATTCACTAGAAAGATAGCTTGAAGAGTTAAAGTGTTGTCTTTATTCTCTGGAAATGGGAAATAATTGAATTTTAGCAAAAGTGAGCCACCTTCTGCTGCCACAGAGGCAAACCCAGCAGACAACTTGTCATATTAGAACAGAACAAAACTTGAATGATTGTTCCTGACATGTGCAGACTCATTTTCTATTTTGATTATTGCTCTGGTTGACAAGCTCTTAAGAAGGGTTTGAAATGTTGGTGCTCTTTTAGGAGCACTAACAGGAGGAAAGGATGGGAATTTAGTAATTTCCTCCCCCCCTCTTTTTTCTCCTCTTGTTATGAAAGGTGGATTGTTTTACGTTAAGATTTAGAAGACAAAGCAGCTTCACAGTTATTCTGTGCTTAGGTATAAAAGTCAAAGATTTGATGCAAAAAGATGGCTGATAAAAGGTACTCACGGAAAAATTTAATCAGGGTAACAGTATGTTAAGGCTGTGAAATCCTGCCCGTGTCCCAGGGATGCCAATGCTGCAAGAGGGCATGAGCCCAGTTCTGTCTCAAATACTGAATGGCTGCTGAGTTTCACTTAGGAGCTGAGCCTAAAGTTTTGTTTTATGCTTTAAACAATCCACGTATTGCACATTTCATAGAATCATAGAATTCTATGATAGATACACTAGAATTCTTTTTCATTATTATTTCTGCCAGGGTAGACAAGGCAATACAACAGACATCTTATACTTACATTTTCAGACATCTTTTAACAGGGTTTCCTAGAGAAAGTTAATGCTAAGATGTGGAGCCACAGATTAAGTGGAAAGTTGGGTTTAATGGGTTTAAAATTGGCTAAAAAACCCATATATTGCACATTTGCCATGTATTTCATGTCAAATGGTTTCAGATTAAGCACTATAAGTTAATACTTCAATCATGTACATTGAAGTACTGAATTGTTTAATCAAACCTGTGGAGAGCTGAAGGCCCCTTTAATCTGAATAGTTTCAGTCAATTAACATTCATAGTCTTGAATTTCTGTAGGAATGAGGTACCCAATTCCGCCTTTGGAGGCTAAGAACAGCACCAAAGCAGCAAAATACTCATTGCTGGTGGGACTCAGAGATTCAGTTTGGGTGTCAGTGTCTGAATATTTTTACCTGTTGCTTCCAGAGTGGTGCTGGCTGAGGCTGGAACTAACTGAGTTCCTCTGAAGAAATGCACAAGCCTGGAAAAAGCTTTAACTTTGGCGAATATTGTCCAGAGTGGACGTTCCTGAATGTCCAAATATTCACAATTTCCTTTCTCATGTGAAGGGGTAACTGTTACAGAACATTGATTGTAGGTACTGCATGAGATAGTGTAAAAGCTAATGAAACTGTTTCATTAACCACCTCCAAAATGTGCTTTCAAGCTGTTATTTTTTTAATGAAGCAGTGGGTAGTTACTTTTGTTTTGTTGTTAGGGCTGTGATTTTTTTTTATTTTATTTTTTTTTTAATTAAAGGGCAAGGAATGACAAACAAGAACAAGTCCTCAGTAGGAAATAAGTCGCATTTCAGATGTGTTATCAAAGGCTTAGTTTTGATAACTAAATGTCATTAATGTATTAAAAAAGATGTCAAATTATGTCCTGACCCCAGTGGTTAAGTGCCATTTTAGAGTGTTTAATACATGAACATATATAGAATTTCTGTCACTTAAAGTTACCTTGGCATCATTCTGATGGCCTACTGTACTTTTGCAAATTACTTTGTCTTCTCTGTGGCTTTGTAATTCTTCTTCTTGATGACACGTCACTGATAATGCCACTTTCAACAGTGACTGTATGAACACTAAGAATTACTAATAATTTTCTGACGGTCTGTTTTTAGATAAAGTTTACTGTCCTCTTTTCTGTTTCTTATCTTTTTT
>JAOXJM010000079.1:9139784-9151807 GCA_026413425.1 Tringa solitaria
CTCCCTCAGCCTGTCCTCGTAGCAGAGGTGCTCCAACCCCCTGAGCATTTTTGTGCCTTCCATCTCTGAAGAAATCCATCTCTGTCCAGGTACTCTTGTTTAACGTTGCATTTTGCTTGGTGAGGGTGTATAAAGTTGTAGTGTCACTTACAGGTGACACCTGTAGTTTATTTATTTATTTATTTATAACAAGAAGTTGCATCTGCATTGAGAGGCTTTCCTGAGATAGCAGGAGCAGCTGGTAGAAAAGTGGTTGGACCTGTAGAGGTCCAAGAAGGAACAAGGAATTACAGAAAGATTTTCTGAGTGTAAATCTCTTTTCTGATTTCAAAGTCTGGTTTTACAGATACTCCTGAGAATAGTCATACTGAAGTTGATGCATTTGTGGTAAATTTATAGGCTTTGGGACCTGAGCTGTAATTTCAAATTATAGCAGGCTAATGCTGGGACTCTCCACTTAAATAAAAGCCATCAGCTTATAAATAAATTGGATACAACTTCATATCCCACACTTCCCCTGATGGTATTTTTAAACTAAGCATCCCCTGGGCGAAGGCATCTAATAACAACTTCCATTAACAGTACTATTGATGTTTCGGCAATCAGTTTGACAAATCACCCAGATTTATTCTCAACTCTTTGCTAAACGATGACTCATATTTATTGCCAAAATTACAGTTTTATGCTCAGATGATATATCTGTAGAAAGGAAAATAGCTGTAAATTACTTGTGTTTCTGCTCATTTCTGGAAAGCTCTATCAAAGTGTTCAGACTTATGTCACTTGAGCGTTTGTGTTGGGAGTGAATGTGGCTCCCTCGGTTTCTCTCAGAGAGTTCAAAAAGTAGCGTTTTTCATCTTGTAGCTTTTAAGAACTGTCTCTTGGGGTGTTGGACAATGAAGTTTAGTGATCATTTTTCGAAGGCACAACCATTTGGTAGTCAGTGGACACAGCTTATTTGAAAAATATAATGTACCTGTATGACTTACTGGTTGATGAATGTTGCTGTTTTTGCAGATGAAAAACTAAGATAATTCCTCAAGGTATTACCTTTGTGAGACTTCAGTCTGTTTACAAAAAAACCAGATGATCTACACCACCTGGTGCTACTTGTTGTTCTTTGTGTGTGTGTAAGACAAACCTTTGAAATTTATAATCATTCTCTCCTGAGCCTTTCTCACTCTTCCAACTTAAGGACTTTTTAAAATTGATTTTAAAACAGAAGGAAAAACAGATTTTTTTTTTTGTTTTCTTTACTATATGTCATTTTAGAATCTACTACATTATTCTGCATAAAAACAGGTAGGGGAAAATTAAATCAGAGTGCATTGTGTTGTGCTAAATAGGGAAATAATTTGGTAAGCATTTAAATTACATGTTTAGTATACGTACAAGCACAACTGACTACTGTTTGCTTCACTGCCTTGATTTAAGGAGTTGAATTTTCTCTATCTCAGGACCAGTTTCTGTGGTCACCAAACAAGGGATGTATTCTAAAAGCACATCTGAACAAAGGAGAACAACCTGTGTTTTATTTTGCAGTGACTAAAGCCAAAATGGTTTATATTCATATGTCTTCCTTCATTGCTTTCCCTCTTTTTCCCAAAGATAGACCATGATCTTGCAGTGGGAAAAATGTTGATGGATAGCTGTGTCTGTCCGGAGCAGCATTCATCTTAATGGGGCTTTATCAAGGTAAAAGGGCTCTCCCCTGCCCCCCTTGGGTCATCTTGAGCTTGATGGGTCAGGGAGGTACTTGAACTCTTAATCATATATGTACCACAGTTCCAGTAACTTGAAAGATTTAGTTAGGTAGTCAAGTCCATGCCCCTCACAACCAAGTCCTGGTTGTGTTCAGAGTTGAATTCAGGCTGAAAAAAGAAAATCTGTTCTAGTACATGATCCAAAGTGACTTTGCATTTTTCCCTCTTAGCAACCTGTCAGAACTTTGTTTTATTGCAGCAATATATATCAAACATACTGGTTTGCAAGGTTCAACATAATGCCAGAAACATCAAGTAAAGAAAACGCCACTAAAAGCGAAGAAATAAGGTTATATTATTGTGCCTAGAATGTTTCATAAAGAGTTAACACCTGAATCTTAGCTTTAACTTTTAAATTCTGTTTTGTATACTATATATATGCCATACTATATCCGTGCTGGATCCAGAAAGAATTATTACAGGCTTGCAATATCTGTTGAATATATCACCAGCAGCACAAGAAGCTCATGGGGAAATGTATTAACTGTGGTGGCTTGGAATATCATTCAGGATTCAAGTTCCAGGGGAAGGCACGGAACGTATCATCTTTCAAATACTACAGGTGGCCTTGATTCACTTTCTCTTCACCGTGTGGCTGTTCCGATGTAATTCAGTCACGTACCTGATGGTGGTGATTAGGACAAAAAACCTGAAGCTCATCTTCCATCTTCATTGCGTTTCTAGTCTTCTGGTCTGAGCTCCGTGGAGCAGGGATGAGTAGGATCTCACTTTTGGTGAAGTGCTCCTCGTGTTAATTGAGAAGCATCATTTTACAGGACATCTTGTAAATAGTCTGTAGTATGGGATCTCAGGTAGTTGAGAGGGCAGTCGTATGCGGGGTTTTTTTTGTTTTTTTTAATGATTGTATAGCATGTAAGTGTGGTTCTTTACACATCCCAAATTCAGAAGTGATTGCTGAAGAGAAACTCACTTTTTCTAACACAGAGAACTTTAATAAGAACTTTCCAGTGCCTGATCCACCCTGTGTCCTGGGAAACTGCCAGGAGCACAACCGTGAAGACGTCTCTGTCTGTGGATGCAGCACAAGGCAATCGTGCCGATGCTCTCTTGCTCCTTGTACCCTCCTCTCATGGTTCCCGTGCCTTTTTGCAGGTTTCTCTGTGTCTTGCTTTCAAAACAGCGTGCGGGAATCTCTGCAGCATAACACAGCACCTGATTTTTCTGTCTTTAGAGCTCTCCACTTTGCAGGTGGATTAAAGGGATTACTTAATGTAGTAAATCAAAAACTGTGAAACGGGGCAATCCTTTTGGATCTTCTGTGTTAATGTGAATTGAAGACATGCTGTAGCTTAGTAGCCTCAGATATTTGAACATACATATTGTATTAGCTATTTTAAAAGATATACTTCTGTCTGGTGCCTTCTAACTGAAGGTATTGCTTCAGGCAAGCTATTTTGATAATTAACGAGAGAGGAACTCATTAAGCAAACAGAGATGCTGTTTGATGCTATTCTAGAATTTGAAAGCCATCATTTTAGCATTTTTTAATAACTAAGGGCATTCAGAGATTTCATGTGTGTGTTACTGACTTGCAAATGTGGACAGCCTTTCTTCCTATAGAGGTAAAAGAGATGAATGTAGTATGTGATCTCTAGAAAAGTATCTTAAATTGTTTGTTGTTGTTGTGTTTCTTTTTTTTTTTTAACTAATAGAGCTTTGAAATATGCCTGACCTGTGGAAAAACATTTAGGTATACAAGACTATACTTCACATGTTATACTTTCTTTAACACTGCACTAGAAAATGTACGTAGACTCATCTGCTGCTATGAATGCCCATGTCCTACCAGCAGGTAGCTGTAATTTGTTGTTGATGCCATCTTTGTACCTCTTATAAGACCTGTGTCATATTTCAAGTCCATGCATTAGCCACGAAATCTCGACTGTCTCAAACTCTGTCCCTTTCCACTTTAATCATACGCTTCTTTTATGCTCCACTCAGCTGCATCGAATAATGTTCATGAATATATGATAGTAAAAAGGACAATGCTGATGGTGACTGATGATGATAAATTACTGTATTTATCCATTAGGAAGGACATTGGATGACCTACAGATCTAAGGCTGAAGCTGAAAGACCTTTTCTAATCGTTCTTAACACTGCTGGCAACAGCCACATAACTTATTATGTGTTATTTATGTAGAGAATCTGTAAATAGTTTTGAACAATTCTAAACCAAGATAAAAGCCCTCTGATGTTTGGAGCATAATGTCTAAGAAAATCAATTAGGAAGTATTAAACAATGTGATAATTTTAGGAAAATAAAGATTCTTTAAAGTCTTCTTGGAGTTATTTTAGACTGCTAAGGGCAATGTTTGCAATTTACATTCCCTTGGGGAGACAAAAAAAAAAAGCATTTCATAGCTTTCCAGAAAACCAACTGGGTAAATGCTAGAGTTTTCTTTCTGGAAATACAGATCGAATTCCAAATGCTATGGGAAAACCATTAAACTTGTTTGAAATGCTGGGCAAGTGCAACAAACTAAATCAAACACTGCCAGTGCGACTGATCATTCATCCTCCGTGTTTGTTCTTTCTGCTCCTGGTGGGGCAGAAGCTGCTGACTTCCCTTCCCCCTTTCCCATCCTAAGGCTTCAGTTAGACTGTTAAAGCATTATATATATATATATTAAATTTAATATAGATTAGAGGAGCCTTTCAGAGTAAGAATTTGAGCTTAAGTACACTTAATTAGGAGTAATGGTGTGCTGTGAGTTTGAATCTTATGGAAGAACTGTTTAAATGGGATGGCCTAATGACAGTTCTAAATAAGTACAAAATGCCTATAAAATTTGGGTGGCTTTAGTCAGAAAAAGTGCAGTTCAAGACGATCTTCTTGGTAGTCCCTGCTGGAAATCTGCTTTTATCAATTCCCACCTTATTTGTGAAGATTTTTGCAATGTCTTAGTGTGAGTAGCAACACAAGAAAGATCCTACTGAAAAGTTTAGTCAAGGGCCGCCTTGTTCTAGGGCGCAGATGATTGTATCAGGTAATTAAATGTCATCAAGCATAAATGTAAGTTTAAATCTTCCTGAGGCAATAGCTGCAATGCCAGGAAACTAGTTGCAAAAGGTTTCCTTTTTATTTTTAGTTCAAAGGCTCGTTGTATTGTGGCGCGTTGAATGTATGTTACCTTTTGGTCCCTGAGATGGCTGAAAATATTTCTATATCCTGGCCCATTCCTATCCACGTCACTTATTGACGTGGATTTCCCCACTGAAGTCAGTGGGACTACTCGTGTGGATAATGTCTGTAGGACTAACCATATCATTTGCATTATGTCTTGGGGAAAAAAAAAGACCTTTGGTACACAGTAAGATGGATGGAGCTGCAGTACTCAAGCTGTATGAAAGGCAGTTATCAAAATGTTGTCACTGGCACTCTCTGAGGTTTTTGGTAGTAAATGTTCAGTGTTGTGGCATGTTTTCAAATTCAAAAGGACAGAACTAGACTTTCTAGTATTATGTGCCAGACTCTGAAAAGGTTCCTGAAGGCAGCTGTCAGTTTATGCAAGTTGTTTGCTCACCCAATATAAGAAAGACAGGGTTTATACCTATATATAGTATATAAATTTTCTTATATGATTTGCAGAGTCTCTACATGCAATTCTGTAGCAAAGAGGGAACTTGCCCTGCTTTGGATCCTGTTACTGTGGGTAGAAATGAGCTTGATGTTAGAGTCCCAAGCAGCAGTGTTAAGACCCTACATTGATTTCATTTTGGCTTAACTAGCAACAGCTGAAGGAAGGAGGGTGAAAGCTCGTCTGGGTGGGTACATGAAGGCTCCAGTGAAGTCTTTCTTTTGTTGGTGACTGTGTGGATTATGTCCTAAGCTGTTTCTTTTGTCCCTCTACACTCTCTTTTTAGTCACATTTCTGATTCTGTAAAATGCTGTGTTCTGCACGAGCAGTTCTCAAAACTCTCTCACTACTCTCTCCCTTCAGTTTTGTTACATCTCTGGGTCCTTCTTTCCTGTATCATACTTTTTTCCCTCAGCTTTCCATCTTTACTCTTTTCCTAACACTTTTCTTCCAACAGCTCTTCTGCCTTTCTTCACCAATGTGATATTTCTCTTTGTAAGCTAAGCAAGATCTTTGTCTCCTTATTCTTACTTCCCCCTTGCTAATCATTTGAAGAATGACACTTTCTTTCTGATCCAGGGGTTTCATTATTTCTTGGGAACCGTTAGGTTTCAGGGCATGGAAGAGAACAGACTCTTGGTAAACAAGAGTGTCATTGTGGTAACCTGTCTCAGCTGCCTGAATGGTGCCTTTAGGGGCAGCGATGGAAGACAGACAAACATTTGATAGAATTTTATTCTATCAGGATAACTCCACGCTCTAATTTCCTGTCCAGTAACATTAATATACAGTAACCTTGTAGTTTAAAGAATGCATTCGTCAGCAAATGCAAGTGGAGTAATCCTCATAGAATACATATGGATACGTCAGAGGAAATCAGAATCCTTATTTCTGATCTCTGCTGTATTTCTATTTGTAAACATGAACAAATACAAGCAGAGTGTTCTGGCTTTCATGGTAGGTGGTATCATCTTCATACAAGAACTTAGGAAAAGGAAGTTCCTTTTCTTCTTCCTTATAGTGTAATCAGGTGTAACATAGAACCCCCTGCTTATTCAACACAAGTTAAAACTTGAGGAGAAAAGGCTTTAGTGTACTAATTCTGCGAGCAGCACGGCTTTATGTATCAGGGCATATGTTTTTACTCTTATTTACATCCTATACACCAAACCCAGGAATTTGTTATAGCTGTCTCACTCCGTACAACCCATATGGATAGATGATAGATAATTTCTGAAAGAAGCACATGCAGGGACATATATCATGTCAGCAGGGGAATATATTCAGTGTGTAACAAAAAAATAAGCTTCTTCAGTGAAATTGTCCATTTCCTAAGGTGTGCTTACCTCCCTCATTCTGGCCACCTCCTTGCACTATTTTTACATAGGGCTACAGTACCCAGCCCAACTGGGGATCCAAACTGGGCTTTTTATTCTAAAAAACAGCAAACCAACCAAAACAAGAACACTATAACAACAAAAAAACCCCTCAAAATCAGAGCAGCTGTCCCTCTCAAAACCAGCTTTGAGACTTTTCCCCTTGATCATTTGCTTCTCTCAGGTTATACTTTATTAAATGTATTATTTGTATCTAGGAAACCATCAGTTATATTCTTCATAAATCTTGCCTTATTTCTCACTGGGTAAATATTCCTTTCTAAAATGTGAGCTAGGCAAGTGCGATGCGAGGCCAGCTTTTGCTTTGGTTCATCTCACAGTTGCCACTGTAAGCGGACTTAATAGCACTTCTTTCCTGGGATGAAATGGTGCTTCAGTAAAGGAGATTTTCCTTTTCCCTCTAAAAAGGAAGAACAGTTTCTGCCAGAGTAAAGAATTGAAAATGTAGAGAAAATAAATGTCCTTACCTGCTGTTGTTAATATCTTTTAAACTACTATAACTTACAAAGATGTAATTCTCTTTACTCTTAATTACCTATTCCTTTTCTTTTTGTCAGGCTTCCTTCTTCCATCTCCCCTGCAGTGGGGTGGGGGAGATGCTGAATGTGTTTGCTCATCTCTAGGCAAGGAAATACTTCCGCTGAAGTAATATTCTCTGAGTGTTTGCAAGCAATCTTGCCCTTCGGCGTTCCTTTGGTCTGCAGTAAATTTTGGTATTGCAGTGCAATAACTCTTGGGTAAACCCATGGTAGCATTTTAGTTTGGGTCAAAAATGTACCAGTGAAACAAATCCCGATCTTACTGAACTTTGGCTTGCACCCCAGAGCAGTTTCAGAGTCTGAACTGGTTTCCTTTGGGGTGGAATTAAGCAAGCTGATGTGCTCCAGGAGCAGACTTGGGGTGCTCCAGCTGCTAATGGGTGTGTGGTCCCCCAGAAACACACAGGTTGTGGACATTGGGTCCTTAACACAAGTGCTTTCTTTCTCCATTTCTGCTCCCCTCTCCTTGCTAATACGCACATAGCTTTGACAAACTCAGGTGTTGATGCTTAAGTGCGTATATTTCAAAGCAATTGAATGCTTTTGTTTTGTTTTTCACTTGGTTATAGCCCTGGTGAAACTGCTTATAAGAATTTTTTTTCTTGCAGCACTGGATCTTTTTCTTACATGTTTGGAGGTATTTGTTTGCCATTTTTCAAACATACCAGTGTTTGTTGCTTCCCCAGTTAAAATGAATATACAGTGGCAAAAATGAATGGGTTGCAGGTGGTGAAGAGGCCTCAGTTTTACTAGAGAGATGCCTGTGAGAACCACTCAGATTCTGAGTGTGGGAGAGGGAATAGACACAAGGAAAGAAAATGAATATGAGTTTTGCTGAAGGTTTATAAATCTTAACCATCTTTTGTAACTGAGACTTTTCCATAGTCCTATGTAGGTGGATGTATCTGAAAGAGTACCGCTAACTTGAAAGAGGATGGAGATTAGGAAATCAGAGATTAAAAGCCCTTATTCTCTTCTTAGATGGTTGCAGAATTTCTGTGTGACTTGGGTAGGTTCTTGAAGGCTGCAATTTCAGAAGTGTTTGAGGTGTGGTGGTATTCTGGAAATTTGAAATGTGAGAGTCACCTGTGATGGACAAGAAGACCCCTAGTGCTTTAAAGATGAGGTAACATGTGGGAAAGCTTAATTGCCTTTTAAAAGTGTTATCGAGCAATAAAATAGAGAAGGTGTCTCACAGATGGGGAGTGGGTCTTGGTAAGAGCAGTTAGTAGTTAGTGTGAGTATAAACTGGCTGGTATTTGTGTACGTATGTGAGAACAACACAAATATTTAGATTTAGGAGTATGCTTACAATCCAGAGTTGCACGAAGATCGCATTATCGGTAGTTGGCTAAAGCTCTGGCTTTCTGCCCTGAAAACAGGAACTTGAGACAATGTTAAATGTAGTGATCATAGTGCTGTCACTTAAGGCACAGTTAGTGTCACAATACCATAAGGCTGCGTTTGCTGTGTCACTGGTGCAGCTCCATGGGTGGCTGTAGCACTCCTGCTGGGGAATTATGGCAGAATTTGTTAATAGCCATCCTTGAGACCATCAGTGCAGGCTTACCTGGAAATGCCTTGTGCAGGATTTTCCATTCATTCAGTACAGATTGCTCCTGTGCATGTAGAAAATTTGTTAAGTCTTGAAAAAAGACTATATTAATAATATACTGATGGGAAGGGAAATTAGTTTAATTTTATTTTCTTGTACTATCCGCTCTCCATCCATTATTCTAGGAAAATACCTTAAATTGTAAATAATGAGAGTACTTTTGAGTGTTCAAGGCCAGGCTGGATGGGGCTTTGAGCAACCTGGTCTAGTGGGAGGTGCTGGAACTGGATGATCTTTAAGGTCCCTTCCCACCCAATCCATTCTGTGATTCTATGTTGGGTATGATCCAGTATATGTTTCAGTGATTGGCTATGAAGTGGTTAATAGGGCAAACTTTAAGGCAGCGTTTTATGTGAATCATTCTATGGTTTGGGGTAGAATTAGTATTCCTTGTTTGTCTAACCCCAGCAGATAAGGTCTGTAAGTTCCTGGTCTGTTCTGGCTGTCAGCACAATCCTGTGTGACTCAGCTGGGCAGGATGGACTTTTGACCACTCACCTATTTTTTCAGTAATCTGTAGCCACCGAGGATGCGGTATTAAGCGTTGCTTTCCTATCAGTTTGAGTCTTTCCAGCATTTGTGGGAATTTGCACTGGTGATAAGGTCAAGAGAGCATCATGCCGAATTGTTCTCAACTTGCAAAATACCTGAGCAAACTGGCTTTCTTTTGTGTCTGTTTGTCCGTGTTGCACTTGAACAGTGTGCTCAAGTATGGTATAGAGTAATGAGCCATAGTCACATTTACATGGAAACAATTTCCCTTAATGAGGGGAATGGCGATGTCTGTTTTAGTGTAGTGGATTTCCACTAAAACAAGGGAGTCGAGCACATCCACCATCTGAAATACGTGCAGGGCTGAGCCTGGTGGAAACAAGGTATGTAAATAGGAGGGATGGATGGGACTGAAATCTCTGATTTAGGTCAGCTGAGGGAGCAAACAGTTACACGGTGAGAAGAACCTGCCAGGTGCCAGTCTGTGTTACGTTCAGGTGCCCCATCTTGCAGAAATCATAGCAGGAGCCAATTGGTGCATAAAGAAAAAAAGGAAAGTGAAATAAGGAATGGAAATGCTGAGGTAAGTTTTGAACTCTACGCCTTTTGATGTATTTGAACTAAAAGTGGTTTCCAGAAAGATGCCCAAGCAAAACTTCTTGGCCCTCGGACAGAGGTGTCAGAGTGAAATGTCATGGGTTGCAGTCGACAGGAGGGGAAATGATGGGGATGCCTTGGTGAATCAGTGGATTATTAGTGGTCTTACCATTGCTGATAGTTGATATAAATGAACTAGGAGGAAAAAAAACCACCTTTTTTTACCAATCGTCTCTCTTTTTTCCCCCCTTCTGCTGCTTGACAATGATGGAAAGTTCCTCCTTCCTTTTTCATATGCTATTGTAAATCTTTGTGGTAATAGCAAAGGAATAATAGGTTATCTTATATACGAGCTAAAGAGAACTTTTCCTGAAGAGCCGCAGTCTGAAATATGAAATCCAACTGCTAGGAAAGTTTCTACAGAGCACTTGACAAAACTTAACATGTATTTACTCTTGGGTCTGAAAGCTGCAGCTGTGACTATGAAAAGGATTTCAAAGTCTACACTTTTGCTACCTGTGGTCAGTATTCATCCACAACCTGGTGTTAACTCTTGCTCTAGGACCCTGATCTGGCTGTCAGTACTATGCAAACTTTTTTCTTTTTTTTCTTTTTTCCCCCTGAAAGCTCAAGAATTTTAATTATACTGCATCTCACTTCCTGTATAGATTTTGAGGAAAACACCACTGTATTTTCTGCCTTTAGTTGCATGGCCTATTGCAGTGAGAGAGATTTAGTGTGTGTCTTCCTTGTGAATATGTATGATGTTGAGTCAGGCAGTGGAGACCCAGAAATATGTTAATGCTTGTTTTGTGGCTTTAGCAGATACCTGTTTGGCTGGGCAGATGAGTAATGTCCTCCTAGATCAACTGGAGTGACTCCATCTGTTTGGTGTATCAGTTATTCTACACCTCAGGGAGGTATTTTCCTCCCAGCAAGAAAAGTCTTATTTTACATCTGGTATATTGGGACTTTGAGACTGGGTTAAATCTAAAATGTTGTTTTGCCATATAGTATCTCCCTTCCTGACATTGCACATGATATGGAGATGTATCCTGTATTTAAAAGTGTTTGTAGAAAGAGCGTTTAGTCATTGAAAATGAGTTAACTGTTTCTGTGCAGGCTCTCAGATTTAGCTGATAGATTACTGGAGGATTTTGCCCTTAAGGACTTTCTTGAAGTTCTTGGTAGGGAGAAAACTGTGCTTTGAGATTAAATTATTCAGCAAGTGTTTTTCAAAGTAATTAAAGCTTCTAGCATTTAATGTTTTATGTATGTGGATTAAAAATGAAGGTTGATTAAATCACGACAAAAGAAAGTTTATTCACAAACGGCAGACGGTAATGTCTCTTTTGTGACTGGAGGAGCACTGTTGAGCCTACTTCATTATATCGAATATTGAACCGTTACATCAGTGCATTTTTTTCTAAGTGGTGGCACAGTTAAAAAGTGGGCAGTAGAATTTGATGCAGTACAGCCCTGGCTTTGCTAAATAGTGCAGAGTACTTCTTTCTCTGTCAAATATCTGATTTATAGACAATTTTTCAGCTTGTGTTTTTGAAATGGCCAGGTGAGCTATACGAAACTCAACAAGATCAAGAAGCAGGCCAAAGTAATGATTTTCTTGTTGGAAAAGTAATAGGCATGCCAGTATAGCATGTAATAACAACAGGTTTTACAGTGTGGTGCAGAACAGTAGGAATGTGAAACACGTTACATAAGTGGGCATAAGTTTCTGCTGAGTTCTGGGCTACAGTTACTCATTTGTGCTTGCTTTTTTTCTTTTCTTAATTTTTTTCCAGTCACTTGGAGTTTCAATGCATGAACTCCTTCAGCCCTTTAAAAATTTTACTCAGCTACCTCCTCTGGATTGAGTACCTTATCTTTTGAATACATATATTTGCTGTTCAGGAGTCGGTGAATGGCTGTCTTTGAAATTTAACAGCAAATCAAACCTCGCTGTTACACGTGCCTGTGTGGAGAATGCGCACACTTTTGTGCACACCGGGAGATGTGTT
>JAOXJM010000079.1:9169283-9183681 GCA_026413425.1 Tringa solitaria
GCTGCATCAGGAGAAGTGTGGCCAGCAGGTCATGGGAGGTGATTCTGCCCCTCTAGTCTGCACTTGTGAGACCCCACCTGGAGTACTGTGTCCAGCTTTGGAGTCCTGAACACAGAACAGGCAATGGTTGGTTGTACTCATTTGCTTGGGCTGTAAAGCAGAGAACTTTAACAACTTTTATTTGTATTTTACTTCCGTGGTACTTGTTTTGCTCTCCAGGGTCCTGAGCACATGAGCAGTTATGATGTTTGTTATGATTTATAAACACTGACAGCATGGGCAGTGGAAAATCCTGCAAGTCAGTAGGAAAGGTTTCCTAAATAGGAAACTGGAGTGTATCCAAGAGTTTGGACAAATATGGTATGTTCATAGGAAAAATAACTTGACTAGGCAATTTTTTTAAGACAGATTTAGGGTTATTTGGCAGACAAGAACAGCAACAAAAAAAAATTACACAAAAGTGTATTAAGATACAGATAAAAGTAGAAAGATAGTAAAGTAAAGGATAGGGAAAGAGCAGTGACAGAATAAGAAAACGTACAGAATGCAGGCAGACACTACTGTTGGTGTACTGTTTCTGCATGATGTCTGCAGACAGTTTTTTATGGAAAGGAGAGTTCTCTGTGGTCCAAACAATGGCTATAGAAACCATCAGAGGTGATTACCAAGGCAACTTGGTAGGATGCTGTGTAACAGATAGATTATCATTTAACATTACTGAAATGTGGTGAGTGTAAACACTGCAAGTAATAGTTCAGCTTTGTGGTCCATGCAAAGAAAGCATTGAGTGAGCATTTGAAGCTCCATTCATGCCCTAAACAAAGTTTGGATGCAGAAGGATTCAGATGAAGCACTGAAGCTTTACCAAACTTTATTAGGAAAAAACCCTACATCTTGAAAATCAATTATTTGAGTAATGCTTGGTTCATTATTGTGATGGACATCTAGTAATCCAGATCCACGTTTACCACACAATAACAGTTATTTGTACAAACGAGGTTGCATCAATTCTCAGAATGATCAAAGAAATTGTAAGGCATTTTCTATTGTCTAAATTCCAAGAGGGAGGTTCATGTGTTTTGAGAGATCCACAAAATATAAGGGAGCATTTCAGGCTGTGTGGAGAAGTCGATAAAGAATTGTCTGCTTCAAAAACTTTCTTTGTTCAAGTACTGTATGAAAAGAGCTTACAGAAGTAACGGTCTTCAGTCCTAGAAGGTTTCAGTGCTTACTTAACCAAAGGAATAGCAGCTTTGAGAGATCATCAAGGGCACAGCTTCAAACGATGATTTATATAGAGTCCTACCTTCAGATTCAATCCCCATCTTCTCTGCCTGAGGTAGTTGGCGTGCCTCACCATCAGCAAAGCCCTCATTGAGGAGGGGAGCCTTTCATAACGATCCCTTCAGTGGGGCTCATTCTACCTTTTCTTTAAAATGTGCTGGTTTCAGTCTGCAAATCCTTGATGTGGCTTATGAGGTGTGCTGCCAAAGGGGAACTTGTCATTGTCTTAGAAATTTATATTTGGGTGATTCCCAAACCTTAAACTGGTGAGAGACATACTGCACCACTGTGCTCTGCCTAAGCAAACAGCGGGCTCAGTCATCTCCTGTGATTTTGGTATCGCTGCTCCAGAGTTGTAGTTGAAATCAGAATCTGGCCTATTGTGTTGTTTTAAAAGCTGTAAAAAAATAACCCAAACCCTGTTAATATTCTTGTGAAGATGCATGCTGCAACATCTGAAGCGGGATAAACCCTAATCTTCAACTCTATCTTTTTGTCTTTATTTTCTGTTAAGAGGTGGCTCTTAACCCTGAAATAGGGGACTGATTTATGGTAACCTGCAAAAAAGAGAAATATTTCCAGGAAATTACAAGAGCATTTGCAGATGCTGAAATAGGAAGAAAAAAAAAAAAGCCTTGTACATTTCATTTTTCTGCAGTCAGAAAATGTGAGACTGTTGTGATTCACAGTCTTCTCAAAAGTAGTCGTCTTATTAATGTTTGGCAATATATAAAATCTTAGGCATGTGTGTGGAATACTAATTGAGACAGTTTTAAAATTAATGGTACCTCAAACATTTTTTGAATCGGCTTCCTGTTGTTTAATTAATCATTACTTCTCTGGCAGTTCAAATTTACACACTTTTAAGGCTGGCTCTGATCCACGTTGCCATCTGAAGCACAGAGATCAGAACTCTTCTGACTAACAGAGTGAGGCCCCAAACAAATACTAAAAACTCAAAATGCCGTGTGAACAGTTACCTTCTGCCTAATAATAAAAGCCATGGATTTGGCAGGCTGAAGAGAGAGTGTGCAGCCACCGAAAAATATTTCATTTTAAAACGTGACGTGCGCTCTGGGGCACCTGCTTGCACTGGAAACCATGGTCATGGGGAGCACCCAGAAAGTTTTCCTGAAACCCACCAATTCAGATTGTTTGGAAAGCAATATGTCACCATTCTCCTAATATCGTCTTATCTCTGTCACCAACAGTCTGAGAAAAATGTATCTTTTACGTTAGAACTAATAGAGAAATACATTAATAAAAATATCTGTTCAGGATAGATATGTCATGATGGATGTGTAGTGGACGAGCAATGGTATCTCTTGTTAAACCGAATTAAAGAAATATTTACAAAAAAGAGCTTTATTAGTGAAAAGAAAGATTTGAGAGGGCTGAGTTTTGTTACACTGCCTTCAGCAATGTGCACAGGAGCAAGATAGGGGGTAGGTAATTTTGCTGGCTTAGCTGTAGAAGAGCATTTGCAGTTATGAATTGTCTCTTCCACTGCTGCCAACAAAAGCAGAATTAAAAAAATGAGACTTTCTTCCAGTAGGAACTTCTAGGGAAGATGAAGGATCATTCCTCCTGGTAGATTGCTTAGTACATACAAAGGCTTAAGATTGGAAGTAGGCTCACTGTGTAGAGACAATGGAAATTGCCCTGTTTCTGGGTGAACGTGAGAAGAAAGTGAGCTGCTGGCGTGCTGGTTTTCCACAAGACTACTTAGGACATACAGTGCGTGCGTGCCTCACCCTCTCCTACAAAAGCACAGTTTTCCCCTTTCCCATCTGGTTGCCTGGCTCCACGTGGTGGGAGTTCAGTGACTACAAGGGAGCAGAGCTCATCTCACATGTCTGTAGTTGCCACTGGTTTGTTTGTTTCTGTGCTTTCTTTCAGGAGGAGTGTAGAAATAATGCAGTTTCCAGGAGGAAACTGTTATTTGCAGAGTGTCCAGCATTGGTGAAGAGGCATGTGTTCTTGTTTTGTCCAAGACTGCATGGCCTCTCTGCTTGTGAAGGAACCAGGCAGCTCCATGGATCAGGGATGAGCCCTCAAGCTTCTCCTCCTTGCCATTGCAGCCTTTCTACAGAGGCTTTCCCCATGAACAAATTTTGATGGTAACCTAGTTGGGTCTTCTTTTTTCTTCCCCACTTGTTCTTTGTGTCATATCAATTGTTCTCCAAAACTCGTTGTTTCCGTTCATAATACCATCTGATGCTTATTAACAAACAGCTCTCCCCAGCACCTCAAACTGATCTGTCTTTTGAGAAAGGTTACTGTGACAGTTTTTACTTTGAGTCAAAATGTAGAGCCTCAGCAGCCTCCTGGCTGATCTGAATTGGCTGAACCTCAGCCTACTTTACTCTTCAGGCAGCTTTGATTCCTCACTTAAATCTTTCTGAGGAGTGTTTCATACCCCTGCCCTGAGCCAGGCATGAGGAATGCTCCATGGTCCTATGATTGGGATGATGCTCCAGTTGTAACGATGGCAACTCCACCAACTCTGTTTTCTGGCTCTAGTCCTCCTCCTTCCAAAAGTCATTAATAGCCATTTCATGAATGCAGCCTGCCTATGTGTGTGGGTTTGTGCTGATGGAAACTGATGGTTTTGCTGTCTACCACTTACTCTTCTAAATGCAAATGAATTGGTATAATTGTGATGTACTGTGTCCTCCACTCACTTTGCAAATCGTATTAGTTTTCTTTTGAGGGTGAAAGCGTCTGTAACTTTGGCCACTGCTTTTCTCTTTTAGAGAGTTTTAAGAGAATTGCATTTTCAGTGTTCTAAACTGTTGAAATAATTTTTTTAATGATCTGTTATATTTTAATTAAAAGGTCATATTTGAAGACCAAGGTCTATTTTTATGTGTAATGGATCTGCTTCTGGAATGCCTTTGTTCATTAAAATTAGAAAATTAAAATAGAAAAAACAGGCAAGGGAAGTGAGGCATATTATACTATCACTTTCATGTTTGGTTTTGAAGGTAAAACTATGTCAAAATGATAATTAGGTTTTGTCCTCAAAATGGCCTTGCTAGAGTACATGAATTGATGGAAATAACTCTTGTACTTCTTCCTTTCTGAAGTTAGCGAATTCCTGGCTGAGTAGGCTCAGAGTGCCTCCAACCACTCTGCTAAAAGAAAATTATCATAGCTAAAACCAGGATGCCTGTAAGCTGGAAATTCATGTGTGAGGAGTAGAAGCATCATTCTGAAGACACAGGCTCTAGAATTGATTTTGCCTTTGAAAAATGTTTACTAAGTAAACCTGCTATGTATGGTAAAACTCTCAACTTAAGCCCTCTGGCAAAATGGTATCCTTGCTAAACTCATTTTGTTTCAATGCCTTTACACCCAGTTTCAAGATGTTTCTCTTTTGTTCCTGAGAACTTATGAGACTTACTTATATTTGACATGCAAAATATATTTATTTGTCCACTAAATCTGATTAATTAAATAACAAAATATACTTCCTCTGGTGGAAGAAATTCTATATTTGGATGACTTTCTACTGTGGGAAGGCACTTCCCACCCCTGAGGAGGGTTGCTGCTCTTCATATGAGCCCGTTTTCAGGATGAATCAACATTTCTTCATCACTTGGACATGTGGCTCTTGGTGGCCGCTTTGGGGCCCCCTGGGCTTCCCAGTTAGGTTGCATCCCATTGCGGCACCCGTCCCTGCATCAGTTAAGTTGTCTGGACTGTGATTTAATTACTGATTCCCAGATATGCAGAATGGCTGATCCTCTTTAATGTCTCAGCTAAGCTTTGTAAATAAGGAATGATCCTGTCCAGGTAGACAGATTTCCTCTGATTACACACTGGGATAATAAAAACGGAAATTAGTGTGTTAGCTCAAAACCAGTTTTCAACTGATACTTATGACTGCTTATATGCTTTATTTTTTGGGTTTGAAGGGAGAATGTCCAGGTGGCACAGGGTAGGTTTGCGTGCTGCTATGTGTAAATACTAAAGTACAGGGAAATTAAAATGCAGTGCTTTTCCTAGTAGTTTAACTTGATTAGGACTTTAGTGGAACTGTTTGTACTAAGGTAAAGTAATAATCTCCATTGAAATAAAGAAATTTAATTTAGGTGCTATTAAAAGCCTGATCCTGTGAGACTGCTGAGGACTTTAGATCAGGTCTGACATCCATCCATGCTTCTGCATGATCTATTCATAATGAGTGAGCACTTACAAAGTATATACAACCCAAATACAGAGTACACATTCAAAATTAGAAATTCACATAAGAAATAAAGCTTATTGCTTATTAACATCAATTGTTTTACCTCCACTTCTATGATTATAAAATGAAGCCCCTCTGAAGTTTCTGTGAAGCTCTTGTTTTTTGTGGAGAATTGTTTTTGAATTCTTAAACCTCAAATTTTAAATCCTCATTTACAGAAAAGCATAATTTTTCTCACTGTAACTCATAACTGGAATGATAATATAATTCATCCTTCCATCTACCTCTCAAAAATAAAACTCAAATTTATAAACTCTCAGGTTACATTGATAGATTAGAGCAGTGTCTACACCCAAACCTGATATTCAAAATTCACTTCATTTCAAAAATTAATGACTTGTTTTCAGGTATGATTTATACCTTTGGTTTGTACCTATAGCATCTGCTCAAGTCTGATCCACTATCTATTTACATTTTTTTACGTTCCTCATTTTCATTTCTAACATTCTGAAGTTTTGCTTGTTGCTATGGGAAGGCATAAGAGGCATCATTGTCCTTCCAGGTTTGTTGTGCTGTATTTTAGTTATGCAGATGTTCATTGTGTATATATAAAGTTTTAGTATAATGTAGTATTTCCTTGTAAATGCTGCAAAGACATGTAATGTGCTACCTTCATTCAAAGATACAATGTTAGCTCAAAAGAAAGAATTGACAGAACATACTTTTGTTCTACAACAGCAAAGAATTGTGTGGATTTTATTTGACTGGCAGCGCTACTTCTTTTTGACAAATCCTTTTTGATGTGAGCTAATAAATATTGCCATATTAAATCCTGGAGATTACAGCGTGTCTGGAGAGAATGTAAGTTGTCTTTGCGTTGTGCATTGGGTGCTTGGAGCACTGCAGAAATACAGGAGCTACTGAAGGCGACGTAAGAGCCCTGATGGATTCACGCAGTGAGCACGGCAGATGCATCACTGGTGAGTTAACCGTGGGGTTCCCTTGTGTGTGTGCTCACATTCACAGGGACCACAGAGGTAAAAGCCAGCCCTGCCCCTCTGCTGGAGTCGTTGATACAGTCTAACCAGATTCATAGGCATTATAACTCTGAAGATCATTACAAAGATGCCTAGATGTTACTTTTAAAGATTTTTTTGGATAAAATATATACTTGACTATGAATTAGCTTCACAACACAACATTGCTCATAAAACCAGTTTTTACTTAAAACTTACTTAATATGTTACTTTTCAAAGAAAGCCCTATGTGCTTATATGCATTAAAAATGTTAGGAGTTATTCTTACGACCATGAACTTCTGATAAAGCAGAGTGATTTGGCTTTACCTTTCATGTTCTTAATGGTCACTATAGATAACAGGACTACTTATACTTCTAGATAGTAAAACTGTAATGTAGAGAAAATGAGAGGTGTGGAAGGGAAAAGATAGAGTTATATGGTATCTGTAAAACGTGGAAGGGTAAAGATGAGAGGGAGAGGAGAGCTTTTGAAGAAATGAATATAATTTAAACTCTCTTTTATCAGTGTTAGGAGTAACAAAAACAAGAGGAAGTGTAGAATAATGGGCTAAATGGGAGGGGGAATGAAATTACAGTCACCTGTTACTGAAGTTGTTCTCTGCTTGTACCTCCAGTTTTACCAAACAGAATAAGGAAAATTATTTTCTGAATTAATTGCATGTTAATGAGGATTTTGGTCTTAAAACAGTAGTGGCAAAGTTCAAAAGGTTTGCGTAGATATAGCTGAAGACTGAATTTGGTTAATATATTGTAAAGCAGCAAGCCAGATGGTATGAATCCAAGAATTATTAAAGACTACTGGAAGTAATTGCACCTCCGGTGGTGATTTTTAACGTCTCATTTGTGAATGACTGAGTAGACCAGGGTTGTAATTTTCCTCAGTCCTTCAGCTGGATCATTTCTTCTCTGGCACAATGACAAAATGAAAAACCTTCTGAGGACTTAAGAAATAAGTCAGAAAAAAAAAGACTTAAAATACAGCCTGAGTAATTTATTCTGTTGGTTTTATTCTTCTGAAATGGACAAGCACTCAATGTTCAAATAAAAATCTTACAGTACTCTGAAATAGACTACAAGGATGTTACTGTTCTCAGTCTCATGAAAACTTGATATTAAGATATTTGTTTAATTTTATTTTTCTTTCTAAGATGACTAAGATTTTCTAATTACATTAATATAACTGTGCTAAATGCTATACTTTCATGAAGCTTGAGGAATGTAGTTTTGCCAGTCTTGGCAAATTTTGAATCTCTGGACTTATGTGTTTTATCTTCTAAGTTTGTTTTTTTTTCTACAGAATTTTCCATTGCTTTAGTATAACAACACACAATGCTAGCTTGAATATAGAGACAGATGGAGAGCTGACAACTGAGACAGAAGATTGTAAGGAAAGAAAAATAAGTCAAAACACACTGCATAGTCACATTTTAGGCAGCTGTTCAGCTGTAGGTAATCATGGGGTTTCTGTAATGGAAAATATACTTGTTCTGAGTAATATTTTATTGTCCTTTGACCTTACATCATCATATTACCTGGTATATTAAACTGCAGTCAGGATCAGAACCCTGCATAATGGATAAAATACCTCGGTTTTGGCACTTTTTGCAGGGTAATTTTGGTAGAAAGCAAAATAAACTGAGGGGAGAAAGAGCATAGCTGGTGTTTTGGCTACTGCTGGTGCCTGTGCTTCTGCTTGAGTTAGCATAAGCAAGACATTTTTTAGTGTCTTTCAGAATAGGCCACCATTTATGGTGCTTAATGAGGTTTTGCCCATCAAATTTAGATTAGATTATCTGTCTAAAGTAGGTATAAAAATTGCTGTTGTAATCTCAGAAGACAGTGACCCATAAAAGATGTATGGTAGAATAGCAGAGATATAATTGAAAATTATCATTGTTTCTTTAAATACACATTTATGCATTGGTGCCATCTGGCGATATCTAGATCTGCCCCAAATTTAGCTGTCATTAACTAGCTGATCAGGTACAGGTATCAGGATAGATGTGGGTCATGAAGTTACTCTCCTCTGAGATGTGAGTGGCCTTATTATAATTTATTTTCCTCTTAAGAACGAGTCTTTTGGAGGAGCTGTCACAGAGCAAGGAATCGCTGGGGAGGTAGAGCCGTACCCAGTTGCTTGTGCAGTTTGAGCGGAGTCAATTTCCACTTACTTTTCCTTATGCCCATCGGCTCCTATCTGACAGGGGTTTTCAGAAGCTGTCTTCTACATTTGAGCCGCAATTAGTTGGACTGATGATTTCTTCCATTCGTGTGCCTAATTACCTGATGGAGCCTGCAAATCAACTTGGCTGCAGTCAGAGCACAAGTAATTGCACCTTCAATTTAGAGCACAAGTGGAGGAGTAGGGAAGATTTGCAGCCGTAATGCGTGGTCATGAAGGAAGCCACCGAGTATTGTTTGCGGGCACTTCCTGATAAAGTGGCTGTAATTAAGGCATTGATTTGATTCTTCTCCTTTGTCCTATAACAATAGCTTGACCTGTAATTTGAATCGTGTGTTTTTCTTTTCTTTGTAACCTTTGCGTTAACGCAGTAATTATTGGGTGGCTCGCATATGACAGAACAAGAATGGGTCTTATTTTTTAAGAATTTATGCCCTTCTCTTGCCTGGTATGTTAAATATTGAAGTTCCAGTCTTAAAATAAATTGCCTGACAAAAGCACCGAGGGTTTCTTTCATTGCTCACTTGCAGGGTTACCTAAATAGGCAACTAATAACCTCAGGGAATGCATAGAAAACAGAAAACAAAACATTCTTATTGCGATGTCTTACAGTGCGTTGACTACTGACACAGATATATTCAGAGAGAGGAGGTCAAGGGGAAGGAGGTATATTTCTTGGTAGATGCTGAGTGGTATATAGACAGCTTCTGGGTAAACTGTGATTTTTGATTGCCTCTTTGGTAAAGGCACGCAGTAAAATTAATGTATATATTTTTAGTAGCTTCATGCTTCAGAAGCTGACATACACAATTACTGTTGATTACTTTGCAAAACTTTTCGTTACTCTCTTGGATGTTTTCAGATATTGAGTTCTTTAATTCAGTTTCTCCGTTCTATCTCGGAAAACAATCTGGCTTTCTGCTTGTAGTAAGATGTAAATACTCATCATAACTGCACAGGATAAAAATACTCGGGTAATGAAATTACCAAGTCAAAACATCCTAGTTCAATTTTGTTGCAAAATCCTGTTTGCAGTATGCTTTCAAATTTTATTTTAATCATATGAAGTATTAAATAAAATAATGTAAATATACTCCTTTCCTAGTGGAAGTGATGGAATAATTACCACCAACATCTATTTTGCTGGGTCAAAAAAATTACTGTTATAAAATTGCCTCAGCTTACTACATTCCAGCTGTGTTACATGCAGCCATTTTGATGTATTTTAATTAAGAATAACATCAGCAATGTAGATATGTGGTTGTTGTTATACTGGATTAGAAATTTCAAATACTTTTCCTGTAAGATGCATTGCCTCAATTTAATTTGCTGCATCATGTTGAAACATCATGTGATTAAAATATCATGTTGTTTTGCAAATGAATCCCCTGTAGATGGGTAGTCTTTATGAACTGATGAGATTAATACATTTATTTCCCTTTCAAATGTGCGATAAGCCATGCTTTTTGCCCTCAAAGACTTCTGTAGAAAATATTAAAGGAACTCGGACTCCAGGTTACTGACTGATTTGTTTTTAGAAGTGAGCTTTTTTACTGACACTGGTTTTCAGGGAAAAAAAATGTTCGCTGTGTATTGTCCCCATTCACTCTCAAGAAAGTCAAGGGGAAAAGAATATGCACAGAGAAATGCCTTGGGCTGTTCTATCACTAGGAGGTATGATGGGGTTATTTGCAAGGCTTGTGATGACCACTACAGCCAAGGAGGGGGAATTTCCAGTTTCAAACTAGCTGGTCCGTCAGACCAACTCATGTGAGAGTCAGTTTTGCCAGAGCCACTTTCATTTTATTTTGTCCCTATTTTTTTTCTATCTATCTTCCGACTGCATTGAGCAGAAGTTAGAAAGGTTGGAGTTCAGTCTCTGGGCTTTGTTTTCCCACTCAATGTGCTGCATGACAGTGATTTAGTAGGTGAATTGTGTTTTCAATCTGATGTACCCAGCAGAGAGGCATGGGGGATTTGGCTGCACCTCTCCACAGTCTTTGACTTAAGGAGTTGCTTCTCCAAGGGCTGCTGTAGCCAGAAATCACGGGTGCAGTGTGTAGCCAGCTGCTCACTTTGTCGCTCGGTGTGTGTCAGGTCAGCTTCAAGGATCTTTGGGCCACTTTCAGTGTTATTCACAATTTTGATCCAGTGAGAACAGCTAGAGCTGCCTAAAGTTGTAACCTCATCAGTTGTAATATAGCTGCTCCCAGAAAACTTAATAAGTTGTTTACACAAAGGGGACAAGGATATAAAAGATTATTCAGTTATTCAAGAGGGAATAAGGAACGTGCAGTACCTCTGAGCTGCAGAAAACAGGAAGAAACCCTATAGATGTCAAATCAACAGAAAATCTGAACAAGGAAATTTTCCTGAAAAAGTCAGATACTAACTACACCAGACATTTTGATACCATCCCCTTTCTGTGAATTAGGTAAAAAATAATTCTTGGCAGGTTTCCACAAATTTGAAAAAACATTTGTTAATTTTTGCCACTTATCTATGGAGATATCCACACTTAGTTCTGCGGGTGGTTTGTTTGTTTTAATTTGTTTTTTTCTTGTCTCTGCTCTGAAAGTGGCTTGTATTTTGTGAATTTTTGTGATTGCCTCTGAACCCATTTTTGTATGGCATGATTGTGGACAAACTCTCCTTCTGTAGCTTATTAAATAAGTTATTTAGGTTAGTGGTCCATGTAGGTCTGGATTTTAACTTCCAGTAGCTCATTTTTGGGGGCGTTTCAATGAGGACTGAATGAACATATTGGGTCTCATAGAAAAATAAGCAACTCCTGACAAGTATTTAGAAAAAGGAAATAAAGGTTGACACTTCTTTAATTATTGATCTGGAGAATCATGGAGTATCCCAAGAATCCATTTCCTTTAAAACCCACAGTACATCTCTGTAAGTATATGTAAGAAAACCACAGTATTATAGCCTGTCTTGTAGCCCGACCCCTTCGAGTCAAATATTGTCCTCTGCCTCCAGACATTTCAGTAGGAGTTGTTGAAGCGGATCTAAAGGAATTATTGGCTCTTATATTAAAGCTCAGAGCCAAGGAGAGATTTTGAACTGAGTATCTGTTGTGAGTAGTGGATCTGTAGACAGCAAATTACCCTCAGTGCATTTATGGAAAATTCAATGACAAGGCTATTTTGAACTTTTCATCCAATTTAGTGTAACAGCTCCGGCAATGGCTAGATACCCACCTCTACATTGGTAAGATCTCTGCTTTCTCTGGCTCTGCTTAACCAACTTCTAATTATAACTCTTCTAACTCTCAAAATGGCAAAAACCCTAAAAGATATAGGTAATATGTATTTTTTTAAAAGGTATCCTTGCCTTATTTGTCATGAGAATCAGTTAGGAAGAAGATGTTACTCTGGAGAAAATGAAAGGTGCCGTTCATTTCTTGCCTGAAATCAAAACTCCTGCTTTTGATGGATTTCTGCCAAAATTTCTAAGTTATTCAGTGATATGCTCTCACCTTTATTAGTACTAAAATTAAAGCATGCATGGAGTGCATGACACATCACTCTTCTTAAGAGTACGACACAGCTCCTAAAAGTATTCTTCGTTTAGTCCTGCCCACTCTCCCTTTTAATCACAGTGCTCTTCTGTTACATTGACTTTACAAAAATACATTAAACCTGATTTCTCTGATTTCTGTTGTTTGCTGTTTGGCATTCCCATACTGTAACCACTGTGCAGGAATGTGTCTCAGAAACCGTTTTGTTCTGGCAGTGATAGCACCTGCATGGATCAGTATGAAATGAGCGTGTTATAATAGAGGTAACTTTGCTTAAAAAACCCCTGTACACTTCAGAGGAAGCTGCGATTGCTACAGCAATTACTAATGCCATATTTGTCTTGCCTGTTCTAACCATCTACATTTTCCCTCCCCCAAAAGAGTGGTGAAACACAAGTGGAATAAAGAGCTGTGTGTAAATTAGGAACTCCATGTAGAGTAACAAAGTGTCTGTTTCTCTGTCATCCTCTGTTTTCCTCTCTGTCCTGCTTTATCTCTATTAGTTCCACAAATACCAGATCTAGGTACTTTCTGTGCTTAATTCTGTGTCCCTTACAGGGCTGGAACTTCCCAGCTATTGTGGCAATGGGAGCTTTATCCAAGAGTCAGAAGGTCATAAGGGATTATTTATCCCTACAATCAAAGGTTCATTTGAGTTGTTACTCAGAATGTCCAAGCTTTGCTAGAGCAGACCTTAATGTATCTACTCAATTATTTGGCTTTCAGTGAAAACAGCACATGGAAAAGCTTGTCAACAGGAGCATCTTGACTCTTAAACCACTCTCTGTTTCAGAAAGACTGCAGCTTCCTGCCATGCTGAGGGTGGGTGCAATGTGATCTCATTGAAAGGAAATAAAAGATATCGTGTGATGCTTTTGTTAAATGTAGATGCAAGAGAGAGTTGAGAGAAGAGGGCATACCTGCCTGGGGAGGGTTGACCCGTCCAGCAGCTGAGCACCACACAGCTGCTTGCTCATTCCCCCAAGTGGGACCAGGGAGACACCAGGAAGAGCAAAAGTGGTCCAGATAAAGATAGTTTGATAAGTGGAGGAAAGAAGTAAGAAAACAAGTGATGCAAAGGCCATCACTCGCCACCTCCTACAAGCAGATCTATGCCCAGCCAGTCTCTGAGCAGTGCCCATCTTGATGCTGTTCAAACATCCAAAATGTTGGTTTGTTATCAGCACAGGCTTAGCCACGGATCCAGAGCACAGCACCACAGGGCCTGCTGTGGAGTAAATTAACTCCATCGCAACCAGAACCAGTACGGTACGCTGGTCTGAAAATCCCTCTCCGTGCGTTAACAAGCTGGCACCAGAGGTGAAGCTCACAGTATCATTGTTCAGCACTTTAAAATCTTTCAACCGAAGCAGATAAGATCTGAATCAATATTGAGAGAAAAAATCACGTCGGTAGCTGGAAGATGTGTTGATGAAACAGATCTCAAAACCTGAAGCGATGGACTATTTTAACTTTAGTTGAGCCAAAAATAATGTTTTAAAGATCTTAATTTCTTTTTTCATAATTCCTTTTACAAAGCTTTCCCTAGGCTAGGCGCTGATGGGCACACATGCATGGCAGAACTGTTTTAACACCTAGAGAAGAAAAGAGCGCTCTGTCCTACCACGAGGTATTCCCATTTTCCTTAAATTAGTCAAGAGCTGCTAAATTATTGGGTGGCTCACGTTTCCCCACAAAACATGACAGACAAAGGGCCTTTAAAGTCTTTTATGTAAATAGGATTGGCCATTAAGGTAAGAAGGGTTTTCAGGGTGGACAAAAACCTGGATTTTTACATTATGTTGAAGGACACTGTTGAAATCAATGAATCCTGTAAAACAGCCAAGAAATTCCTGATATTTTTTTTTCCTCCTATTACTTACTGTATTTGCTTTTTAATTGAGTGGAGTCTAGGTAAGGAGATGATTTGCTGACCTATAGTCTTTTCTATAAATGCTTTTTTATAAGCTCTCTGTATGTGTATGTGTGTGTGAAAAATGTCATTAGTGTTGTGAGGGCTTGAATTGCTTTTATGTGAACTGTGATCCTGGTTCCACTGAGTTATTGTATATATTATCTCTCTATATAACACAGTATATAGTATTCAATCTACAAATTTACTGATCACCTGTCTGATATTTTTTCCCTGTAAAAATGCAGGAGAAAAACATA
>JAOXJM010000079.1:9215020-9239146 GCA_026413425.1 Tringa solitaria
CAGGTTGCTCAAAGCCCCATCCAGCCTGGCCTTGAACCCTTCCAGGGATGGGGCAACCACAGCTTCTCTGGGCAACCTGGGCCAGGGTCTCACCAACCTCACAGTAAAGAATTACTTTCTGATATCTAAACATATCCCCACATCGTGGGATCACCAGAGAAAGCGTGAGGCCTCTGGATGCTGTGTCTGTGTCAGCCTCTGCCTCCTGCTCGTGAAGCTCCAGAGGAAACCCCTGCTCGTGAGGATCCGCTGCCACTTGCGATAAAACCCCCATGTGCTTTTTATCCGACAGCAGCAGCTGCTGGGGAGGCAGGGAGGATGCTGCCTGTGCGCTGCTCCCGGGGGAACTGCATGCCTGGGAAGTGCCCGGAGGCCAGGGGTGTCTGAGGGCACACGGTAGTGGTTTCCGCCACAGGGAATCTGGCAGGTTTCCCTGGGAAAGGCAGGAGTAAAGGGTGCAGCATGTAGGTCTCGCTGCGGGTGACATCGGGCGTGTGTCCCAGCAAGTAAATCAGAACATCCTGCCTTGCTTCCCGGGGCTGGCTGGGAATAGCTGCTGCTGGCTTTGCTCTTCAGCATTGCCGACGGAGCGGAATATTCCACTGGGCAGCAGAAACGCTGTTCCCAGTCCGGCGTGGCGAGGTCTGCTGCCTCTCTGGAGATGCTCTTTGCCCGTTTCTCTGTAAATCAGTCCTGACCCGAAGCCCTGGGGAACCCTGGCTGGCACCTCCCTGCTGGGGTTTTATAGAGGCTCTTGGTGTTTTGCTTTTCCCTCTTGCCCCGGGCCTCAGAGGCAAGTGGGTGGGTGTGAGCCCTGCTGTTGGTGAGGCAGGAGGGGAATGGGGCAGGGGAGGGGGACAGGGCACTGCGTCCAGCTCTGGGGCCCCCAGCATAAGAAGGAGACAGACCTGTCGGAGCAGGTTCGGAGGAGCCCATGAAGATGATCTGAGGGCTGGAGCACCTCTGCTGTGAGGACAGGCTGAGAGAGTTGGGGTTGTTCAACCTGGAGAAGAGAAGGCTCCGGGGAAACCTTAGAGCCCCTTCCAGACCCTAAAAGGGCTACACAGGAGAGATGGGGAGGGACTCTTTGTCAGGGAGTAGAGTGATAGGACAAGAGGTAACAGTTTTAAATGGAAAGAGGGGAGATTTAGATCAGATATTAGGAAGAAATTCTTTCCTGTGAAGGTGGTGAGACACTGGCTTAGGTTGCCCAGAGAAGCTGTGGATGCCCCGTCCCTGGAGGTGCTCAAGACCAGCCTGGATGGGGCTTTGAGCAACCTGGTCTGGTGGGAGGTGTCCCTGCCCAGGGCAGGAGGGTTGGAACTAAATGGTCTTTGAGGCCTCTTCCCACCCGAACCATTCTATGATTCTGTGAAAAGCCCTTTATTAAGCTGTCACGCTGTGAAATGTCTCCACGGTGTCTCCCTGGCACCTTCGGTTTGGCTCCAGATGGTCTCCCCCAGTGGAACCTCGTCCTGGGGGAGGACGAGCTGGAGTCTGCTCTTGCTTTATCTTGGTATAGAAAAAAAAGGTCGGTCCTCCCTCCCTCCCCCCCTTTTTGGTTTATAGTATATGGAGATAGAGGCAGACAATGTGTCTTTCTGGACTAAATACTTTCTGTCTCATTACCATCTTCAGAGTGATCTTTTACTAATTTTAACCAAACATTTCTTTAGTCTGGGATGTATCTATCCTGACTAGTACCACTCACAGTCACTGATTGCCTCAACACAAGCTTAGAATGTACTCTGAATTAACAATATCTTTTTTTCGGTTCCTCATTGTGAAAATGAACAAGTCTGAGTGTTCAATAAATTGCACATGTTTATGTGACTAGTTGTTTTTTTTGGATTAGATAAGGATAAACTCCAAGGAAATTACATCTGAAATATAGTTTGTTTTTATCTGAGAGTAAGATTTCCAGAGATGACAGCATGAAAACAATTGTATGAATAGCCTGACTCTTGGCTGGTTTGAGGGAGTTTCTAAACTCCATGTTGAAGACAGTAGGTTTGCTGAAAAACATGAAGTTTCCTAATTCCCAACACTGTGTTGGATGAAAGTTATTTTAGTTCTTAGTGAGGGTATTTGTAGAGAATGACTTTAGCATCCATCTCTCTTTTTCTCTCCCTCCTCTCTCTCTCTTTTTCTCTCCCTCCTCTCTCTCTTTTTCTCTCCCTCTCTTTTAAAGCATAGAAAGCTTCAGAGAAAAACTTCTGAAACAATTTTTTTCAATATCTTTAACTGGCTATGTTGACATATCTGTAGATACTCAGTGAATACCTGTTCTTTTAGTACCTAGTACTCAACTTCATTACATTATGATAATGAAATATATTTTTAAATTATTATGGAGATTTAAAAATGATATTTCAGTGTAAATGAAATTGGAATATATGGATATATTATCAAGAAATATCAGGAGTTTTTGGTATTTCTAGTAAATGTAATGCCTCTGCTGAATAAAAGTTAATAATGTTTTATTTGTGGAACAGAAAAAAAGAAATTTTTGCATATAACATGAAACTTGATTTTTTGAGAATACTGATAAGAACATTACTGTGAGTCTGTCTACCAATTTTAGACATAAGACTTTGCAAAATAACATTTGCTCTTTCTTAGGTGTGAAAGAGTTTAGGGAGTTCCTTGTTTGGGAGTTGCCGAACTGTGTGTTAGTTGATGTTTAGACAAGTGTGAAGAGCTCAGGGTTCAGAAAAAACATTTGATCTTCTAGCAAGTGGGGGACCTGATACTGAGAAGCTATAGACAGCCACTAACTTTGACAGTGCTACTAAGTGCACAGTGATGAGCACAGGGAAACTCTGGTTTGATATGGCAGGCAAAGATGGGTTGTTGCACGCATGTTTTTTGTTAAATTTTGTTATTTTGTTGTGTGCTTTTTTTTTTTTTTTTTAAAATGTGCTGAAGCTTGTGCTGGAATGAGAACTGGGCTTTAATCTATTTTGGGCTGGTTAGTCTTAATGAACAAATAGTTTCACAAAAGAGACAGGCATCTATAAGACTTCTTGTGCTTTCCTTGAGAGTTGATTGTGGCCTTCCTCTTCCCCACTCCTCAAGAAGGGATAAAGCTTACTGCTTTGTCAGAGCATTTACTGAGTAAATGAAAAAAGTAAATATGAACTTGTTTTTTTTTATTTATTTATTTTAGAAGTGCCATCAGTTCACCATCTTTATTAAGGCATGAGTAACTGCATATTCATAGAATCATAGAATAGTTTGGGTTGGAAGGGACCTTTAAAGGTCATCTAGTCCAAGCCCCCTGCAATAAGCAAGGACATCTTCACTTAGATGAAGTTGCCCTGTCCAACCTGACCTTGAGTGTTTCCAGGGGTGGGGCATCTGCCACTTCTCTGGGCAACCTGTGCCAGTGTTTCACCACCCACGTTGTAAAAAAATTTCTTCCCTCTCTTAGTTTAAAGTTACCCCTTGTCCTATCACAACAGGCTCTGCTAAAAAGTCTGTCTCCAAATAGATAACCTAGATACACCAAACAAGTATGCTGGTGGATGAAATCATAGCGATTCCTTGGGAGAGTATTAAATAAAGGACCATAGACAGAAATAACCTGATTACATCTTTACCAGAAAAGCAGCGAAAAGTTCTTTAAATAAAGGATTTTTTTGACAACCTTTAATTATAAGGGTAATTATTTTTATTGCATTTTGTGATGTATTTTTTTAACATATTAGCAAACTGATTTCCTGCATTCAGTCCTTCCAGTGGAGGAAAAATCTTTTCTAAGTGCATAATTTGAATTTAAATGAATGCAAACCTTTGTACTCGGCTTGCATAACATGCGAGTGATAACTTAAAAATACAGCTTTGTGACACACTGATTACTTTTGTAAAGATAGAAGTATATTCTCCCTTTGATGAGTGTGTCTAACTTCCATTAGTGCTAATGGGAGTTATGCATTAATGCTTTGAAGAGTCTACACTCCAATTAATTATAACACTTAAAAAAGAAAATGTGAGATGTTACTGAAGGTAGAGATTCTTTGGTGTTGAAATGTTTTTTCTGAATTTCTAGCCTGTTTCCTTCTGTGAGTGCTTTGGTGTTGACTGATATATTTTCATGAAGTCTTCTAAATACTAGCATCGTATTTAGTTGAAATTACACTGTGACATATCAATAGTTAAAGTCTTCTCACATCTAGTTCTTAGATATCTAGCCTACCTCCTGTCGGTCTTTTTTCCCCTGTTTACCTTTAGCTGACAGCAGAATAACTGTTCCATTAAGTTATCAATTCCAAGGTTAACCTCAGATCAAGTTTTATCTGACTGAAGTTGAGATAGGCAGGTGAGCTGTGTTTCTTGTGCCTTTCCTTAATTTTCCTGTTGTGAGCAGAAACCAATGAGCATCAGAAAACAGATAAATTGTTCCTGTATCCTGTGCTTCAAATCGGATTGCCAACAAGAAACAGCACTTGAGAAAAGGCTGAATGGCTTTGAGGACAACAAGGATGAGTTCTTACCAGTAGTCACTTATATTGAAGGTGATGCAGATTCAATAGGTTCATCTGGAAACTAAAAGCAGTAAAGAAATTTACTCTTTAAACGGAAAGGTAAATGCAGAAAATCAGCACAAAGCGAAAGAAAATGAATCAGTTTGACTAAAGAGACCTAATTATTTATTTTTCCTTAAAGTGGCTTATTAGTATTAGTCACTGTTGACTTTCAGAGCCGCCCAGGCACCTGACAAATCCACTGTAAGACTGAAATCTCCCTGTGAACCACAGAGGTTATTTGGGGGTGTAGGAATAAAAATTACATTCAAACTCTGATTAATGGAACTCAGCATTGATAAGGATGTGACAACACTTTTTGTTTTTATTATTATTCTCCCACAATGTAAAAATTGTGGCTCACCTTTGCCACAAGCTGGAGTTGAGTCCTCAGAAGTATTGTTTGCTCTTAGCCTGAGGGACTGTGTTGGTGGCAAATGCATCACTTAGAGTATCTGCCTGAAAGAGGGAGCAGATTTATGGTATCTGCAAAGTAGAAGACTTACTGTTGAGTCCAGAATATATAAATAGTCAGAGGATGTACAAAGAGATGCAGACAAAAACTAGACTTTTGCTAGGGTGAGAGAAAGAGAAATACTTTGGATATGGATAAGCCATAGCAACTTCAAATCAAACCACACCAAACCCACTAAGGTGTGCAACAGAGTGGAAGGGCAAAAAAGAGAAAAATTTCTCCTCAGGCTTGCATTTAGTGGAGGATACACATTACTATTTACCTTCTAGTTTTCATATTTGTTTGGATGCAGCTTCTATTTAGCAGAAGACCAGAATTTATGGATCCAGACTACCCAGAAGTTGTCAGGAAGCAGTTTTTGATAGCTAGAAGAGAAGGCAGTCACTGCCTCCACTGATGTGAAAGGAGCAAAAGGAAAGGCTATTATGCATTCCAGGAGCCTCTAATAGCAGCCTCAGTGAAACAGTGTGCATCTAAGGTTAGATGGAACACATACTTCGTGCTTTCTTGAGGTGAAATATGTGGAGCAAGGAAGTTACCCATCACACAGGAGAAAGTGACTCTCCTGCATAGAGTCTCCCTGCTTTTCATGACCTTTTTGAATACGGCAACTACAGGCAGGTGATTGAGAAGTTACCAAAGACTTGGGATTGAGGATTATGAAACTGCTAGACTTCAAAACCAGTTCTCGCTGCAAGGGCAAAATCCTCAATCCATTGAAATGCAAGGAGACACCAGAGTAGTCTCCATGACTGACCAAACCTCTGGCCAAAAGCAGTCAGCAGGACTGAGGTTTTTCTTCATTACATATATACCACAATATTTTACATGTCCTACTGTTACTGATTCTTACTTAACATTTAATGCTAAATTCTGAAATAATGCACGAGTTTTCTAAAGACAGTTTAGACAGAAATTAGGATGCGTTGTTACTAAACTAATTCCATTTGTTTATTCTAACCTTAAATGAGAACTACATTTGAATATTAAATGTTTTTGTCTTTTCCTGACACATTGAACTCCATTTATGGATACTGTTTCTTTTTGTCTCTAGTTTCTTATTATACAGTACACATATTTTCTACATTTAGAGATATGTCTTTTTTTTTTATTTGCATACTGAGTTCCACGAGAGAATTATTTTCTCTTACTGGATCAAGTGAGGCTATTACTTGACTAGAGAGTTGATGATGAAAATCCTGACATCCTTCACCATGGCAATGTGAATGTGCTGATATGATAGTTTAGTTCGAAAACATGTAATTATGATAATGACAAAAGAGCAACTCTCTATGGGGACTTAAATTTCCTTCCATAATTCAAACAAAAGACACTCTCAAAATGTAAGTTCCATTGTTTCATCTATTATAATGGACAATTAATCAAGACACAGTGAGAAAACTATGCTGATAATGGTAAAAGCTGGCACGTATCTTTCTAATTTGTATTGTGACAAATTGAGAGATGTAATCACAACAAAAGGAGGATGTTTAAATAAAATTAGAGCTGTGATATGAAATGACAAAGGGAAGAAGCTGAGATTTAAGAATAACATTTTGTCTTATTTTAAAGCAGTTGTGAAATGGAAAAAGACCATCTCAGTGGCACGAGTTCTTCTGAAACAGATGAGCTGTCAACCCTAACTACAAATTTCTGGCTTGGTATTTGGTTATGATCTATCAATTGGATTAACATGATATAGTTTGGTCTGTGATATTCTTGCTTTTATTGTGCTTCAACACAACTGGGGAATGGATTAAAATGCTTTTATTTTAAATGGGAACAAGCTGGTATTGAGACTGATTTATTAATATACATATAATATATGAATTATTGTCATATAGACCTGTCTTTGCCTACAGATACAATGTTTGATTTAGCATAAATAATTGATTGCTACCTGTGGTTATGGGTATATTAGAACTGTAACATAAACAGAAATCACTTTTCTCTTCTTCAAAAATTGACTGTCATACCTGAGTTTGGAGATAAGCCAGCCTTTTTTCCTGTGCATCTAAACTAAAACATTCTCTTAAATGAAGAATGAAACATGAAATAAATCTCTGTTGGGTTCTTCATTGAGTGCCATATGCTATTATAATCCCTAGTCTTTAAAGAGCACTTGGGTGTTAGGATGCATATGTTCATTAATAAAAAATTCTGTGAAACAAAGTTTACATGAACTCATGAGTCATTACCTAGTAGTAGGCTGCAGTTCCTCCCTTTGCATCAGTGCAAAAAGAGCTGCTTCCTTTGAGCAGGAGTCTCTTATTTCTGGAAATGATGGAAATAATGACCTCAGTGAAGATATGCATCATCTAGATGGCACATTTTCCTCCAAAGATACTCAGGTGCTTTATCAATAAGAAGCACAGTCACTATCCCTGGTCTGATGTGGGGAAATGAAGGCATAGCACTAAAGAAATGAAAACAGCAGTTGAAGAGAAGAAAATTATAAATTCTCTATTTCCAGAGTTGATATGGTAAGAGATGATTGATTTAGGCTGTGTCTGTGTTAGTGAGTGGAGCGGGCCTGTAGGAGAGGATTTTCAGAGTGAATCAGCTGATGCCGAGACCAACTTCCACCCTATATGCTAGCAAGGATGTTTTATTTCAGACCAGCTGCAGGCTGGTCCCATAGATGGAAGGATAACCGCTGCTGAAATGCATCGGGTACCCTCCTGGAGAAGTTCCATTTTACTGTGCAGGACTCCAGTTTGTGTGTTCCAAGATTGCTCTGTGATCTGAAACCGAGCATGGTTAAAGGGGGAAAAATCAGATGATGAGACAAGTATCTGCCAGGAATGGTGTAGATATAGCTGTGTCTAAGCAGGGCAGGGGAGGTTGCAGGAGAAGGAGATAAGGAAAAGAAGGAATTTGAGGGAGGGAAATAAATTCTTTCTTGGTGTCTTCTCTAGTCGATCTTTTCTGAAGTTTTCTTTTCTAAAGTTCAGAGGCTTTTCCTACCATCGCAGGGGAAGGGTGTGTTGCTGGGAAGTGAACTCAGCTTTCTTCACTCCCTTCCGTGTATTTTCATTATTGCAGGATGTTCCTCCCCATCAGGATTGTTGACTAACCTATGAAATCTTTCATGAACTTATTTTGGTGATTTGTCTCTATACCTCTTGCCATATCATGGTGATGACTACCTTCAAATCCCAAACCTTGAGAGAAACACATTCCAGTCTTGAAAAACTCTTCCACAAAACAATAGAGTGACTTTACCTAAAGCTCTTGGGTAGCAATTAAGGGTAAAGTTTAATAAAAAAAAATAATTTGCGGATGTAATTTACATAATATGTATATTAAATCCTAAAGGATATGCTTACACTACTGGTCTGTTTTAATTGGACTAAATTGATTACCAGGAGTAATCCACAAATGTTTGTGGTATGTCTAGACTAACATTTACAGTTGTGTGCTTAACTCAGCTTAATGGCTATTTAATTAATTTGAATTAAAAGGAGAACTTGTGCTGAATGGTCTTTTCACATTTTATCTTATGACGGTTCAGAGGTGCCGAGGTGTTTAAGCTGAAGCCATGCAGTTAATCACATAGTCACTCAGGGTGGATGTTTTTCATGAAGTGGAATGAAAAATCTCTGCTGCGTGACCTTCTCTGATAAAACCCAAATATTCTCAATTACAGTCTGTCGTGGTTTAACTCCAGCCAGCAGTTAGGACCATGCAGCTGCTCGCTCACCCCGCCTTCCACCCACAAGAAGGGTAGGGAGAAGAGGAAGAAATGGAGCGGAAAGAAAAAAAAACCCAAACTCATGGGGGATAAAGACAGCTTAATAGAACAATATCAGAAAAGGAAAATAACAATAGCAATAACAGTAAAAATAATGACACAAGTCACTCCCATCGTCTGGTGAATTGGTACCTTCCTGAGCAGTGATTGAGTCCCCACCTGCAGCCAACCCCCACTTATATACCGAACACGATCTCTTGGTACGGAATATTCCATTGGCCCTTCTTTTTAGGCTTCTTTTCAGCTTCTATGGGAAGCTCAAAAAAGTCCTTGAAAACCATATACATCACCTGGCAACAACTAAAACAATATGTATTGTTGACATTGCTTTCATACCAAATCTGAAACACAAATAGAAAGGAAATTAACTCTGTCCCAGCTGAAACCAGGACACAGTACATGCCACAAAGCATGTTTTTCTCTATGCTGGTTTTTTTCAGGATTGGATGCAAAGGAGAGGGATAGTCAATGGCCTAATAGCACTTGTATCTTATTTGGGTTTGGTTTTTTAGGTACTCAACACTGTGTGTACTTTTTTTTTTCATGTGCTCAACACTGCATGAAGCTGATTTTTATTTAATAAGGTTACTTTAGGCTAATTTTTAAGTAGAAAGTTAGTTTTTTAAAGTACATAGTAATTGACAGGCATTTTTAACCTGCTTTTCTTGAAAAGTGCTGGTTTTTATGATGCTTTTACAAAGAATTTACTCTCACAGTCATGTTTCTGTTGAATGAAGCTCTGTAAAGACTAAATACGTGTTACCAAAAGGCAGCCACCTCTTACCCTTGCCTCGATATATTGTAATTTCTTTGTTGTGTGGCATTTTAAAATAAGCAGTTCCCCAAAAAGCTAAAAGCAAAAAATGTCAAGTCAGTATTAAAAAAATTATAATCATGGCATCTTTGAATAATAATAGCTTACGACATGATCTAGACCTGTAATTCTTTTTTTAGTATCAATATATCTTTTCAACGACCAATGACTTTTTTTTTTCACATACACCTATCTTTCAGTGTCTGAATGCCAATATTTAGCACTTATTGCCAAAATATGTGATTGTGCTCTAACGAATGGCAAAAATGTTGAAAGAATTTGAATCAAGTTCTTTGAAGGGAGTTGCTGTAACAAATGGATTTCAGTAGCTTTATTGAGCCTCTGTATGTTTCCCTGCCCCAATGTGCTGCCTTGTAAGTGAAATGGTGAAGTTTGGATGAAACATAAAGAAATGTGCCAAAGCTGGAGAAACTAGTAAAAGCCTCAGGGGTTCAGAATTCCTATGTTTTATTCAAGAAATGATGTTTCTTCCTTAAAAGCAAGACATTTCCGTGCAGATCAGCACCAAGTGAGGGAGAGCTACTAAAACAAACCAAAGAATAAGTAGAATAATGTCAGAATGCTTATTGTCTGTGCCCTGCTTTCTGTTGTACCTGCAAAGGCAAGCAGTATTTCCAAGAAATGTGTTAAATTTTTAAAAGGTTCTGTGAAATAATTCCAAGAAAATTGCTCTGCAGAAAATGCTGTTTGCCCAAGGGGGGGTAATATGAGGCAAACTCCTTACTTGGTAGCTGGTGAGGGATCACAAATTTAGAGTAATCGGATTTTAGATGACAGTGTGTCCACACAGAAATAAGTTTAAATTTAAAACCCAAGGATAAAATATTTGAAACTGGGGTTTCTTTTATTTTACAACTCTGTTAATAGATTTGGGGGATATGTAAATTTTGCCTCACAGTGGTTTCATAGTAACACATCTCCAGGGATTTGAAGTGTTACTTTATTTTTTGTGGTAGCAGTAAACTTAGACTGAAATATTCTTCATCTACAAATTCATTCTTGCCTGCTGTTGATATGATAGTGAGCCTAACCAGGTCTGACTGGTATTTTTTGATTATCAAGCTGTGTGAAGAAGTGAAAAATTCAAGAGAGAGTCCTGTATTCCATCATGCAATTGAAACCCTAGGTATGCAGGGATTACCTTGCTCCAGCAGCTCAAGAGTTAATAATTTAAGTTCTTCAGTCGGAAACTGTGATGTCACCTTATGAAATGGGAAGAAAAGCACAATTTCATGAATGCTGATTTCTTCAAGAAGCCTGTGTTTATAGGAATGACCAAAGTCTTATGTTTCTGCAAACTGAGTCTCATTTCTTTCCTTCATGAAAACTTATGTTAGATGTAACTCAAATCTGAGTTTAAACCTCCTTCCTTAGCTTTGGCTTTTGTTGGGTTTTCTCTATGGAAAAGTCTCTTTTCCAGTTTGCTCAGGCATATGTACCTAAAATGCAGCAGGTGGAAATCCTTGTTAGCTGTGTAGAGCTGCGGGATATATGCAAGCAGGTGAAAGAGATGAGAGAGGTCAGCCATTCTAGCTCTTATGACTCTATTGCTTGAATCTGTTCCTCAAAGCATAATAAAACATGCTACACACTTGCCTGTTGAGAACTGCTCCGCTGACAGCCTCGCTCCATCGTATTTAATGTGGCAGGGATAAGTGTGGAAAACCCTTAGGTGAGTATCCTGTTCAGATGCAGGATTAGTGATGTGTTTCATGGTAGGCGATTCTCCCAGAGGTTATTTGTTTTTTAGGCTTACTTGACAATGGAAATCCTTAAGTATTATTTTGCAGGGGAGATCACAGTATTTTCTGACAGAAGCAAACAAGTTGATTAAATGGCCAAAGTAAAACTCTTAGCATAGTGGTAAATTTTTAATTCAGAAATTCATGAATGGTGCAGGTGACCGTGCACTGTAGAGATTTTGGATTCTGTAGGCTCAGATCAGCCGTCTCATTTATGTGCTGGTGTTGTAGAATGTTGGTCATATCTGGTGAAGAAATGACTGTAAATCAGATTTTAAAAGTTTGTTTTTATCGATTATATTACTTTTCCCCATCATGCAAAGTGGAGGGAGGTATATGTAAACTTTGTTTCCTAATGATCTGAGAACAAAGAAGGATCCCCTCTTTATTCAGCTGGAAACTGGGTGGACTGAATGCACATATAGTGCTGTTAACACCAGTTACATATTTGCATCCAAACCAGTAGACATCTGCACATTTGTCGTTTTCAAAAAAAAGACAAATTCTTTTGTTTTCTTCCTGCAGGATAATTTAAGGGAAAATATATAACACTAAGAAGCATGGAGAGTAGAAGAAAATTCAGTTATTAACTAACACACTTATTTTTGCAGCATCTGTAATGGGCAGCATTTTGTTGAGACACCTGCAAAAACAGACCTTTCATAAAAGCCTCGGAGCCTAAATTTAGATGAAGGTCAGAAATGATTGATCTCAGGAGCACTAGTGAGTAAGACGTGTTATTACTTATGCAGTTGGAGTTAGGAGGGAGAATACCAGGCTGTGCAAAAAAAATGCCGGTAAATAATTCTACATTTGTGAAATACACCAGTCTGAGCATATTTAGAAACATGACAGGTTGTACAGCTTGATCTTCTAAATGTACTACTCAGTTTTCTGAAGAAGTGCAGCTTCTCCTGTTAAGAACAGGTCTTCTGTGACGTAAGGTGCAGCATGTGTCTCGTAGTGTTGCTTTGTATCCTGGTTTTTAATTGGTATTCAAGCTCTCCATGGGCAGATTGCTGAAGAACTTCTGGGCAAGTACTTTTCTGTTTCCTCTGAAAGTGTGATCATTATCTCATAAGACATTTGTTAGAAGCCACTCATAAGTCGGAGTCCCACAAGGTGTTTGTAGCTTTTGTCATGATACCTCAGACTTGAAAGTTGTGGGATTTAGTCCAGACTAAAATCTTTAGTGAAACCTAAACAGAACTTCGTTCTAGATGCTCAAAGCATGATGATTGTCTTCCATGAACTGTTAGTACTATAAAAGCCATTATTAAAAAGTACATTTTATTTGATTAAAAAATATAATTACATATTACATGGTATTATGAGATATGCATATGTGATATGTAATATAAAATATTGTGTAGCATATCACATATATGAGTTAATGGGGTCACTTAAAATCACGTCACTGGTGCTCCAATACAAGTGACTGACTTTCCCAAGAAGGGAAAGCAGCGGGCTCTCTTCTTTTCTTTCTAGATGTAGACTTGCTGGTTTTATTCTTAGTGAAGCTAGTGGGTGTCCTGCCTCACATCAAAGCACAGATGTGATAGAAGGATGAGCTTTTCCAGCGATGGATAGTATCATCTTTGGAATTATGGCCTTTCTATAGGACAAATATTTAGAAAGCGTGTGCAAAGTGCATGCCAGCTAAAAAAACCAAAATAATAAAAAATTTTTAGAGAGAGCATGAAGGTAGGCATGTAGTAGTCTGATCTACCTGAATTCCAAAATTAGTTAAGCTCCCCTGTTTCTGGGAAATTCTGTTTCATTCTGATCCTGAGAATGTTATTATTTATACAGTAGCTGTATTAGAATCAGTAGGACTGCTGCCATTTTCCTTGAGGTTATGCTTTCACCATAAATCTAACTTTGTGCTGTCAAAGCTTTGCTCAGTCTAATTACCACTTGCCTCAAGATCTCCTATGACAGCAAGATCAAAAGGTTCATTATATGTTCTGAGAAAATCTTTATTCTGTCCTTAATGTAATCAAGTAAACACTTGTCTTACAGAGAAAGAAAACAATATGAATGTTGTTTGCTACTGTACTTGAGGCATTATTCTATCTTTTTTTTTTCCTGAATTGAGTATATTGTCTGTTATAAGTGGAAATTTGTGTTTCTAACTCTATTGTTTTGCTTTCCATAGATTCTTTTGTGTTGTTGGTACAGAAAATGAATTGAAGATGTACCTCTATGAAATGGCTACGTTTTTAACATGTCTTTCTCAACACATTTCTGTCCTTATGCAGTTTGATTGTCACAGTCATATCCTGTCCTGCATTTAAAACACAATATATCTGGTTTTCTTCTGTTTTCTTTTCCTAATAGATTACAGTTAATTCACAACTCACTTTTGTAAACAAATTCTTTAAAGCATTCTTTCCAGCATACACTTGCTTGTGCTTGCCTATGAAGATAACATTTTATTCCTGTTTTTGTAGGCTATTGCACTTTACTGGAAAATAGAAGTGGGAGCATTGAAATGCTCTGTGAATGTTGTAATATAATCCATTGTCTGGACAGAAATGTCAGCTGGTGGGATATAAGGCTGATCTTCCCAGCGCAAACGTGGACTCAGATTTGTGGTTCTGGCTGAAGACCAGCCCCAGGTCCAATTCTATATGCAGATGTAGGCTGGATCAGCTTCCAGACACCAATGCAAAGCTTCTGGAATGGTCCCCATTTAAAATAGAAAGAAGCTGTGATTTTTTTCCAAAGCTGCTATATGAATTAGAGGAGGCAGCACCTGTGAACTGAAATGGTCTCTTTCCTTACTGTCCTGTACCTACTTCTTTTGGCATACATTTCCTTCAGTGACAGACTAGTTCTAAAAATCTTTCAGACACCAATACCTCTTCATTTGTCTCTACTTTATTCATTTTGTTGTCTGAGCTATTAAACTGTTCCTCCAGTCACCTTGGCGGAAGAGGCTTACTCGAGTGTAGTCAATGAAAGGACGAACTATTTTCATGTTAAATGCTCTTCTGGTTTTTGTGGTGTTTCCCTGATGGGCCTCTTGCTGCTTTTGTGGGGGTAAGCAAACTTAAACTGCCTCTTTGACTCTGCTGGCACTCATGCATCTGATAAAGCACATTTCTAATTGATATATGTAAATTTTAGTGGCAGCATCACAGAGGTTTATCATCACCAAAGCATATTCTTTGGATTATGTGAGAAGGAATCACACTTACGATGGAGTTTTGGGAGTTGATTTGGGCAATTTACTCACCTCTGTGTAGAGTAAGACAGAATAATTAGTTGAGAAATGGAGGTTGAGATAAGGATAGTAAACTTCCTGTTTCCTTCCAGTGAGGCAAGTCTTGATGTGATCATCTGTAGTCAGTCACCTCCCCTGTGCATAGCGCTTTTAGGCTCTGACACTAAGAAGGAAAACCTTTTACGGTGTAAGTCTCTTCTTTCATTCCTAAAAAATCCAGGTGGAATCCACTCTCCCCTGTGGGAACTGATAAATGTCTAACTCCCAGATGAACAATCCAGGGAATTCTGAAGGCCCGGTAGGGTTTTCTGTATGTCAAACTAATTCATATTGATATTGAATGTTGCAGTGATGAGCAGAGACACAAAACTGATAAAGAGCTGAATTAAGTATTTAGAAAAAAAATGTCACAAGTTATGTCTCCAGCTTAAGAAATGAGATTCATGAAATCTAGGCTCTGTTCTTGAGCTTAATGTTGATTTTATTTATTTAAGTACTAAAATAATCACTATTACAAAAGACTGAGTGCTGTAATACTGGTGATGATGGACTACCACATTGCTTCATCCATCATTTGTCCTTGGAGTTTGACTTTTAAAAATGAAATGTTGTCAATGATTATGTCTGCATAAATATGGTTTGCTAAAGGTTGTAATCCTAAAAGATCTGAATTAACAAATGTAGGAAGGTCACTTCACTGTGGTTGTGAAAGTCAGTCTCATCTTTTTAATTACGTTAACTTTTATATCTTTTTATCTGCTACTGCATCTGCTTCATTATTTTATTATGCAATGTCAGATCTATAACTCTTATTATATGCTTTGGATAAATAATTATTATGTTGCAGAATTCAAGAAAAGATCAGACAGTCCTGACTCTTTCAGCATCCTCTGTCCATGATGATGCAAATAATTTCCATTCATTGTCATTAACATTAAGCTCTGAATTTTTTCCAAGGTTTCTCAGCCCTTACTCCAGCCATTTGTCAGGAGGAAATAGCAGGAGGTTTTGATTAACATTCAGATGACTCCTCTTTTGTTTTATTGATAGTTTTTACAATCACTCACCCTCATCACCCTTGCATAGGCCCAATATCTTGCCCTTCCTTGGAAACTGCAAAATCAATTTGGTTCAAAGTTGCATCTAGTGTTGTCCTGTCCTGTCCAGAGGTAGAACACTTGCTTGGCATGGAATACACAATGAAGTTTTCATTTCATCCTCTACAATTTTATGCAGAGTTGGTTGGTGCTTTTTTTTTTCCCAAGACTCTGATGTGACTGTGGTAGCATGAAGGATGCTGACATGAGATAGCCAAGGATTCTTTCTTCTTTTTGGGATTTCAAACAGACTTTTGTTTCTCTGATAAATGACAAAAGTACCACCCTCTGGTATGTTCTGGAGCAGGGATTTTTCAGTGCTTTGTACTGCATTAGGTTCATTTTGGATAGAATAATTAAATATTTGTTGAAGCTGAGTACTGCGCAGTTTATAACAGGCAAAGTATTTGGCTAAGTGTGAGGTATTTGACTCCCGAAATGGATGTCAAAAGTCTATAATAGATTTTATGCAACCTACTACAATTTTAGCAGAGATTCCAATGCGAGTTATTTGATCATCTGAAGTAAGAATTTAGTAAGCAAGGATAAGAAGGAATCTTGGAGAGTTTTTAAGTAGATTGAGAATGATAGCGAAGGTGAGCCCGAGAGCCTGTTTGTTTCCACATTTCAGACAAATGACATAACAAAATGCTGTTGAGCTGAAAGAGGAACAAGAGGAAAAACAGTTCATTAAAAAAAAGTATTGAAAAAAAAAAAGTCTTCATGATTGTGGCTCTGAAAAAGCACTCTGTTCTCTTTTCCAGTTTCCCTAAATTCTGGTTAGCTGAGTGCCTGTATGGTGGAATGGAAAGTGGTTAGTAAGAAGCTTTTATGTAATTTAATAAAAAAGACAACAATATAGTGCTGAAGTAGAAAAAGCTTTCCAGGTTTCTTTTTGCTGTAATTTTTGATTACAGCACTGTTGTACAGTATTATCATGCTGTAATTAGAGGTATGTGAAATACCCTTGTACGTGATAACACAGTCCTTTCATACAATTTAAATTCTGTTCTAAAATGGTTTCTGTTTTAGAAAGCTCTTAAATACCTGTTCTATTTTCAGACTAAAAGTTTCTAAGGTGAGCTGTTTGACTTACAGCCTAGTTCCTACTAAATTTAGTTGTTTGTGAGATGAATGGTGACATGTAGTCATAAGGACTTAAAATTTATTTTTAATGTTGTCGATAGATGAGTGCTGAGTAGCCGCGGTTGTTAGTTCCTTTCAGTCAGCTATTTCTGTAAATTTGTGGGGATGAGTGTTCTGCAAATTGCTGACAAGTGTGTCATTGCAAGGTTTCTTCACCTGGACAAGGTTGTGCCAGATGCCTCCAAAATAGTCTTGTGGTTTTTTTTTTTTTTTTTTTTTTTAATGTCTGTGTTTATCCAAAATGGGAATAGTGGCGTGGAAAAAAATCCCTCTCTGTGTGTGTCCATTGAGGAAAGGCATAGTGGGTCTGCCATCAGATCCATCGACATTCCCACAGGAGATTCCTACAGCAGATCCCTGTAGGAATGGTGATCGGTCAGGCCATGAGAAACCCTAATGGACTCTTTTAAAGGAAGTGCCAGACTGTCAAGGAGAATTCCCTTGGCTGCATGTGAATATGACATGGCATGTGCACAAAGTCCTCCCACAACATAGTGCTTCCTTTGCAAGCACCATCCTTGGTCTTGCAAGCACCTTCTCTCTCTTGTTTCTGTTAGCAGAATCAGGCCTCCAAGAAAGAGCCCTGTCATGTCACCCTGCTGCAAAAGCTGGTGGGACAGATGAGTGTGCCTGGCTCAAGCACAAGGGGTGTGCTAATGGGTGAAAGAAAGCTGAGTTGTTCTCCCTGGAGGCCAAGCCAGCTAGGCTGGCTCAGAGTTACCTGAAGCCTCTTGTACAGTACAAGCTGTGTGTCTGAGTCCTATACGTAATGGCTCTTCCGTATCAGGGAGGTTGCATCTGGTGGCTCTAACTTTTCAGAAAATGTAATGATCATCAAAAAACATCACAAAACAAACACGCAAACTCCAGAAATAAACCCAGAAAAAAAACCAACCCCCCCAAAAAGCTCAAAGATAGAGGGAATACTTTTAATAGTGATCAGTTAGCTGGAGAAAGGAGGTTGTAGTGAGATGGGGATTGGTCTTCTCTTCTCCCAAGTAACAAGCAATAGGACAAGAGAAAATGGCCTCAGCTTGTACCAGGGGAGGTTTAGGACAGATATCAGGAAAAGTTCTTCACAGAAAGGGTCATCAAACATTGGAACAGGCTGCCCAGGGAAGTGATTGAGTCACCATCCCTGGAAGTATTTAAAAGACGGGTAGAGGTGGTGCTTAGGGACATGGTTTGGTGGTTTTGTCTGTGTTAGGTTAATCATTGGACTTGATGATGCTAAAGCTCCTTTTCAACCTGCATGATTCGATGGTTCTATGATTCTATGACTAACTGACATGTGCAAGTTGTGACAGCTTTGGGGAAAATAAAAAAAAAAACCACAAAAGGAGTAACATTTTCTGTCAAAGATACTAGAGGGACCTGAAAAATATGATGAGGCTAAATTCAAGGGCTCTGAGTCATTCAGAAGAATGCAGAGATAACACTGTACCATGCCTGTTGATGTAAAGGAAAGCCTTTTATTGTAACTTTATGGAAGTGGTGGTTTAGATAAGATGAACCATGAAAGTAGGCTAGTTTGTTGCTTTAATATGCCCCTTTCACCCCTTATGTCTAATTGCTTTCCTATAAATACCAAGTAAACAACACCAAGATTTTGAAATACCATTGGTCATAATATCTCTGGGTTTAGGTTCTCAAAATGAAGCAATCAAGGCACTTGAAACCACTTGGGTTTACCTGGTAAAACAAAGTAGGGATACTCTCCTTACAGCAGCCAGATCCCGGTCTCAGAGCAGTGGGAAGGCTTTGTGAAGGCTGTCACAAAGCGACCAGAAGGAAGAAGGAAGTATTGGAGCTCTGGAAATACGGCACAAATACGGTCCCATCTAGAAATAGCGGAGATACCTCACCCGTTTTAAAGTATCATAGAATGAGTGCCTTTTTTAACTTCTTCAGGCTAAAAGAGATTTACTGAAGAATAAGTGTAAATCAGCCTTGCACTATCCCTGTGGATGGAAGCAAGAACAATTTTTGGATGAGCATCATATTGAGATGAGCATGTGAATTATCTTTCAGGTTATTTTTCATTGTCCCCAGGACTCAGAGAAAGAGCTGAAATTTGCATAAGAATTTTGAAATGTTGCCCTATTGTTTTCTTAGAGGCTCAGTTTAATGTAGAAAACATCTGCCTGCCTTTGAGTGCTCTGTGAATCATTTGGTTGTTTGAGAAATCCCATTTCACTCCTTCTTCCATTGCCTGGCTGGGAAGTGTTTGCTCTTGGTACCTGTCAGCCAAGAGAAAGAAGCAACGGGGGAGGGGAGGGATAGGGATAAAAAAAGAAAGAAGAAGAAAAAAAGCTATTTTATGTGCTTATCAACATACTTTTTTCCCTGGGCATGGGAGTAAGCAGAACTTGGCACATTCTGCAGAGCAGAGCAGTCCTAAGCACTCATGACAGTATTCAAGGCCACATGTAACAGAGATAATAATAGATACTAATTAGAGTCTCCAGAAAAACTATTTTGATTTCAATGGTGCTATTAGTAATATAAATAGTAGCATAGATCCGCTAGGCCTCATATTAAGAATCACATCCTTAGCTTGAACGCTGTGGTTTGGAACAAGGCTCTTCCTCCCCAGCATTTTCTTCCCCTCTGAGGAACTCATTCCTTTTTCTGTCTTCCAGTACTTAAGTCTAACAGCCCTTTAGGGCTTACAGAATATGCACTAGTTTTGTTTAACATTTGCTTAGCAGCTTTTGCATCATTACATTTCTGTAATTAGAACACCTAGTGGCTATGATGATAGACACTGTACAAATTACTGATATAGACAAGAAATTTCCCTTTCACACTCCTAAATATCTTTGCTTTTCTACTTTATGCATGCTGTCCTACCGTGACTCTGAACATACCTTTCCCCATCCCTTGTTTTTTTAAAAAAGGGAATATTTTCTGTTATTCTATTACTTGGTTTTTCGTTGTTCCCCAAAGGGTACACTTGAAATCAAGCTATTCTGCTTTCTGTGGTGATGTTTTCTCTTTTGTATATCTTCCACAAAGGTGTATAAGAAAAATGTTACTACACTTTTCCTTATAAGCAACAAAAAAATATTAATCTTTATTTGGTTGTGTGGCAGAAGATACACTTTCCTTTCAGAATTTTGCACAGGAAAAGGATGCATTAACAACTTTACTTTAGGTTAAAAGAATGGGATTCAGTTACTTTGGTACCTAAGGCTTTAAGATATTCAAGGATGTCTTGCTCACCCAGACAGCTGTGGATCTTCTGGGATTCCCATGTGATGTCTTAGATAATGAGCAGGATTGCAAATTGCATGATACATCTAAGTTTAGGTACCTGAATCACTTCCCAGTAGTCCAGACCTGGAACTCTTCTATGATTATATCACCTATATGTCATGATGAGAGACACAATAGTCACTTAAACATAGGCATCCATTGCCATGTGGGGCACCAGGGTGCTCCTGAGGCACCTGTGTAGGTAGATAGACATGACCCGGGATCTACAGTAGACTGTGCCATCCAGGGATGGCAGCTGTAAACAAAATGAGAGACTATATGATATTTAAAACAACAATAGGCACCTATATTTAGGCACCATGTCCCACTCTCGGTGTCTGTTTTGCTTCTTCATGGTCCATAATAAATCCTGAAACTCTGTGGATGTGCTATGTGGCTGGAGAGGCTTTGTAATATTTTTCCTACTTGATCTATTAATTTTAGATTGTCAGATTTCTTGCAATGCCTTTTTTTTTCTCTCTCAGGCTTGGGTTTTTTTTCCCCTCAGCAATTGCAAAGCATTTTGTGAGAGATTCCCCAAAAGGAAAAGGTGTTGAATATTCTTCATAGACTTTTTTAATCTGTGTTTATTAGGCATTGAAATTAAATACGTGTTAATAAAAAATAAACGTTTGTTTGGAGTTTTATAACTTTAAAATATTTTTCTTTCTCTGTCAGCACTCTTTGCTCATTTCATGCCATAATTTTAAGCTTTTTTTACAATCACAGATGTGCTTTTATGGTTAGTGTGGTCTTTCTTTTCATCTACCACATGTACTGTATTTTATACAACATGAAGAAATGCAGTGAGGGGACTGTTACAGTGACACAGCCCAACTGAGCTACTTGATGTCTCCCACTGGGTCCACGTGAGGCTCCTTGGGCTGCCACTCTCCCCTCTTTGCTAGCTAATAAGCAAACACAGGGCTGAGGTTGAAGTACAGGGCTTTAAATCATCTTAAAAGATCTGAGTGCTGAGTGTTAAGAGATCTGCTGCTAAGGGTGTGAAGAGTGCTGCTTTCCTCTCTGCCATGCGCTTCCCGTGTGACCTTGGGAAAGTCACTCACTTTGAATTTCAGAAAAGGCTGTAGGAACTCAAGGGTCAGCCAAAAGTGGAAGGTGGCAAAGCTCTTGCTGAACCGCCAGCAGCAAATGAGTCCCAGAGATACCAGATGCAGAAGGGGTCACTGACACTGCTGAATCTTCAGGTGGCCTTCTGTACCCAGGGTAGGACCAGACAGGGTGAAGGAAAGAATACATTTAAGAGTGTCCTGTCTCCTCCCATTTGCTTGGGGCACTAGGGCCACTGGGATGATCTCTGTGGCAGGGTAGCACAAGAAATGGTGTTCTGGCTTACCAGGTTTGAGTTTGTCTTCATGGTGTGGTCTTTCATGTTATTTGTACAAACAAAAAAACCCAAACCAAACCCGGGGGGGGTGGCTATTGGCCAAGAGTCCTTGATAAATGCTGTGCATTTTAGACCACTCAAATATGCAGAGTTAAAAAGTCACTCAACCATAGCACAGTGTTAATCTAAGTATGGCCAGGATTATGTGGCATGACATAGAAGGTAGTATTACGCTTCTGGTTTGTGTTGTAAAGTTGTATTTTTATTCTTACAAATATTCACATTTATTATATTATCCTAAATATGGAAATACTGTCCTTTTCATTGTTGTTGTTTTCTGGAAGCTTGGCTAACACACAGTTCCAAATGGTAAAATATAGACTATCCCTTCACCCAGAAAATAGCGTCCCTGGCTTGCAATTCAGGAGAAGATTCTTGCCCACTTATTTTTTTACTAAATTCAGGTTCAGTAAACCTGTTTAGGTTTGCTGCCCCATGTATAAGCAACAAGGCCTGTTATCAAACTATATAGAGCACAGAGAGAGACAGAATTTAGGGTGTTAGAAGGAGAAAGAGTGTGCTTTCTACCTTCACGCTGAACAGTTTGAGTTTGTGCATTTGCATTTTAATAAAAAACAAAAAGACGATCCAGCCAATGCTTTTATGGGGCCTTGACAGCCTTCAGAAATGCGCTGGTGTCCTGGGGCCTGAGGGAGAAGTGTGGTGTCCTTCAGAAGACACAGGGAGTTGGATGCCCAAAGGGACTGAAACACTGCTGTGAGAGAAAGTTGATGGCACATGTCAAAGAGCAGAACATCTTTTTACGTGTGTATTTGTCAACATCTTGGAAGTTGTGGGTTTTTTTGTTAAAAGCTGTAGGAGCCTTGGATATTATTGTGTGAAATATGGAGGCTACGAGGCTTGGCTGCAGGTGGGAGCTCGCCCCAAACTAACTGATCTACTCAGCTGCCTAGAAAACTGGGATGAAGAGGAGCGAGAGCTCTAGGAAAAGAGGGAAAGATGTCTCCTTTTTGGCATTCTTGTTGACTTCAGCGGTTTTAAAAAGGTCCTACACAGGTTGGGCTGAGACCTGAGCCTGGCTCCTGGACCAAAGCAGTGAGGGTGGCCCAGGAGGCTGCAGGCTTTGCTAATGCTGTTGGGTATCTGCCTCCTGCAACTGATGGGTGACAGCGTTGCAGCTGAGCAGGGTGACCACCAAGATCAGCAGCAGCTGCACTGAAACCACTTTACACAGCAGCCTAACCATGGCATAGTTTGTGGAGTCCCAGAAGCTTGATGGTCCCCACAGGGACAAAAAACTGTGAATGAGGTGCAACTGAAGAGGCAGACAGTGACGAGCTGTGCCAGCAGTCACTGGTAGTTTACAGGAGGAGGGTTTGATTTAAACAATAGTTTTGGGGCTAACTCATAACATGCACTGTATTTTCCTTTCCTCTCTCTTCCTTCCTTCACTCCCAGCAGTTTCTTTTGGTTAAATAATTTAACTCACAGCTTGTGAGCTAAGAAGCATTGCTTATGGTTCAGCTGAGTTTCCCAGATTTCAAACAGCATCAGTGGGGTTTTTGGTAAGTATTGTTCATGAGTGAAACTAGGCTTGTTGTCAGGCAAAGAGGGCAGCGGCATTTTTTAGCAAGATGGGAATTAATAGGATGAGTGATGCCCCTTCTTCTGGGATCTGGGCATTTTCTACAGTGATTCAAATGAAATCTGTGAGCCTTGGTTGTAAAATGCATTGCTTTACTGTGAAATCCGCTAACCTAATCTACGTTCTGCTTGGTACATATTCCAATATATACTTTGGTGTTCATGCTTTTCTGTGGCTCACATGGGACACTGGTGAGCTTGTTAGGGATGATGCATTCGCATGACATTCCTTGGATTCATCTATCTGCTTGGTTTTCTAATATCACTCACCTGCAAGTATGATTATTATTCCTTCAGCTGGGCAATCAGCACTTTTTTTTTCCTGTGTATTTTCCAGTAGAACAAACATGTAAAAAAAGCTTCTTTTGAATTTAAAGCCACTATTTTCCTTCACAGAATGAGCTTCCATCTGCACTAGTAACTTTGTGATTCTGCTGGAGATGTTATTGGGGGTCTGCTACCTAAATTGCACCTTCACTTTAGGCTCTTGGTTAACTGGTCCAGCTAAAATATGATCCTTACAAAGCCAATTAAGGAAGACAAGTGTCTTTTAATGCCTCCAGGGAAAAATCCGGTCCGCATAACTTAGATGCCTAACCATAGATGGACAAGGTTTCTGGAACACTGGAGAACTTTGAAGGCACTAGGAGTAGGATTTATTTGACTAAATGTCAAATGGATAAGGACTAAATATATTTTATGCATCAGAGAAAGGTCCTCATGTTTCCTATGCAGTGAATGGAGAGAATTAAACATTCCTATAGTGCAATTCTCCTGAAGGTATTTTAACATTACTGATCTGTGTTACAGAGGCAACTGTTTCTTTTCATTTGCTAGGGTAGGGGTACCAGCTTGGATTGGGTGTTTTGCACCCTGCCTGTAGTATGGTGATAATGGATTTTTTAGTTTGATTTTGAATGTATTAAAAAAACCAAAAAAGATTAAAATGAGGAGAGGAGAGGAAACAGAACATACCAACTTCGAACAATTGAAAGCATTTTTCTCAACCCTGAATAAATATTTTTTCCTTTAATTTTGTCACTTGATCTTT
>JAOXJM010000079.1:9239246-9256856 GCA_026413425.1 Tringa solitaria
TTTTTTTTTTTTTTTTTTTTTTACTTTCAGTGTTAAAGTATCACCGTATGACATGTCAGGGCATTGTAGAAGGGGCAAGAAAACGATCGTTTTAGAGGCTAATGTTGAAGGCATTGAGATTAATTGCTTTAACTTTGTGCTTTCTACTCGAAAGAAAGAGGTTCTTCCAACCTGTGATCTTGGGTGCTTCAAGCTGGCCGCCAAAGGGGCTCATTTCTCTGTATTTTGCTTCAGGTGGCGTCTCAGGATATAAACCCTGATATACTAAAAACATCATTTTAGATACCCTCCTAAATCCTTTGGTGTGTCTGTGTTCATAATAAATTTTAAGCCTTTAGGTTTTCCAATTTCATGCTAGAAAAAGGAGACATCGCAAATCTGAGGTAGTGTGCTGCTTTGTGCCTGATTTGTATGGAATATGACCAGAGCTGAGGAAACCTGTGAGAAGTAAGGTAAAGACAAAAATCTACTTTCTGCTGTTCAACACACCACTTACAACAATGTTAATGTACCAGAATCCCAAGACTGAACTGTGAGAGGAAGTTGTAACACCAAAGAATAAAGCCTGATAGCCCTTGGCAATTCTCCTCAGCTGCAAAGTTTCTTATGGCAAAAAAAGCTGTGCACCCCAGTCATCCTAGTCCCAGACTATTTTTCCTGGGGTATCTACTTATTTGCAAGATATGAGAGTCTGTAAACTTTTTTTTAATATATTTTGATATTTTTTTTAATCCTTCATCAGCAAGATTCTTTTAATGGTTGTATGTAAGCCCATATAAGCAGCAGTAAAATCCATAAAAGTATTAGTGGAGGAAATAGTCTACAGTTTGAAACGCCTCTAGAACTTGACTTAGGGAATATGCTTCTCAGTGTTTGCTGTGCTTTTTGTATTTGGGTCCTGAAGAATCTAACATAGTCAAATGTTAACTAGCATTTGTAGATTTTGGTGTACAGAAATTTTATGACTTAGGTTCATCAGAATTTTTCTTTAAGGCTGCACGGTGGTTTTTTAATTACTGGAAGAAGAAATGACTGTAACATGTGAGATCTATTAGGAAAAAAATGATGGTCCTAAGGCATCAGTTTAGACTTTACATAGGAGTTTTTTTATTAAAGTATTTGTTTGGGTCTAAATTAAGGACTTGATTATGTTGTGATGTAAGCCTTCAGTTGTGGCTTATAATTCAACTGAAAGAAGCCTCCTTAGATCTTTCTTAGGGTTTAAAAGGATTTATTATTTTTGTATTAATCTAACAATTTAAGTAATTTCATTATTTGATTCAAATACAATGTTGAAGTGAGCTTGCTGGTTTGACCTTGATTTGATTTCTATGCTGCTTCATTCTTGATTTAATTTACAGTTATTGACGGTAGTTCTTGGACTTGTGCTTTTATTTTGTTTTTTCCACTTCTACCGATTTTTAAAAACTGATATTTATAATATTAGTTTATATTTCTTCCAAGAAAACTGGAGCTTCTCATGGCCTTGTTAATACCCTGAACCAGTTTTGTTTTATCAGACATACGTTTTCTTATACTTAGTACCAAAAGCCTGGAACAAATTCAGTAGCAATTTTGGACACAATTCCACTGAGTATTGAATATGTCACAGCTTGTAAGTAGTGAAGAATTTACATCACTTAGTGTTCATAGAACCTGCAGACATCAAAAATTTTGCCATTGACTTCCTTGGAATGGAAGCTCCATCCAGCCATAAGTCAATCCATTTCTATTTAGGTCCCTATTTACTCATACCTACTTGGATTTTACAATTTTTTACATCTTATAAAAAATAATTAAAAATAAAAAAATAAAAAAATTATACATCTTATGTTTATCTAGTGAGAACATATCAAGCGGTAATCCTATTTGTAGTACCAAATATGAACTCATTTTTAAAGTTAAAAAAAAATAGTTCCATTTGCCCTTCTGAAAAAAAATAGTTGTGGAGTGTGGAGTGCCCTGGTTGCTTCCTTTTAGATCTATGGGATTTTCACCAATTACAATTCAGAGAAATTATCCTTCATGATCATCCGTCCTTTCTGGCTTTTTGTATGTTTTTTTTTTTTTTTAACTTTTCCATGTCACAAAGTAGAACTGACTGAAACAACCCACACTTTGCAATTTTAAGCATATATTGCACTTTTTACTAACAACCTTTTATTTGCCTTCAGTAAAAATAGTACATTTGCATGGAAATAGTAGCTTTTTTAATTTTTTGTAAATCTAGGTTATCTGTCAGAACAAAGATGTAAAGGAAGAATTCTTCCCGTGACATTTTAAATTTTATTCACTGGAATTTTATTCAGATTAAAATTTTAGATTCAGATTTTAGATAAAAAAAAAAACCAAACCCAAAAACTATTTCAAATTTCACGCCCTCCAAGTATTTTTCTAGCCCAAATTTGACCTCAATATACATTGTCACAGCTAAAATTATGAAGTAATTTTTTCACCCTGATTCTGACAATGACTAGAAATTTGTTTATTTAACAAATACTGAAGGGTTCTATATCAGGATATCTTTGTATATCCTAATGGGATCCAGATAATTTCCTCATCCCACAGGAAGTCTCAGACAGTGTAACATTACATCATTGGCATTTTGACCAAGGAGTTACTGAGAGGGAATTTACCTGTTTCCAAGGGATCTGAGCCACAAAATGGCCTTGGGACTCATGAATTGCTGCAGAAATTAGAGTAATGCTTGCTTTACACTCTCCTTGCTAATAATCTTACAGCTTGTTCATGTGTATTGGGAAGTAAAAATAGCTTTTCATTGATGAGTGAAACTTTTGCTTTTTCCAGTGGTTTACTCAGTCACTGAAATGAGTTGCTGTAAGAACTAGGAGAGGGATGAAACAAGATAAAGCTGTATAGAAATCATGTATATGTGCTAGTTTCTGCAAAGTTACTCCTAGGGGGCTTTGTTTGTCCCCAAACTAAATCTAGTGTATTGAGGAATATACTCAGCAGGAAGGTTACATCAGCCTCAGTGGGCAAGAGATTTTGATTAGAGGAGATGGTGAAATTACTAGAAATTGAGCACTGCTACCATGAAAAGCTTTTTGGGGATTTTCTTAACTACATGGAAAATAACTAGCAGGAGATGGAAAAAGGCAAAAACTACAGTAGAAATGTTCAAGTTCTCAAAAGCTCCAAATGGAAATAACTGGGATGGCTGAAATATTTCAGGTGATGGTTGAAGGAAACTGGGATGGGAACTGCAGATTTGAGGGAGAGGGAAAATTTACTCCCCAGCGACTGATCAACAGCAGTGTTGAATATGTCTGCGTCTCCAGTTTAGGTGATGTATTCAACCTAAGAGGAAAACATACTTTTATTTTTCTTCCTCTTCCTATTGTACATGGCTTCTCTGACTTAATAAATAGGAATTTCTTTACAAAAAATATTTCAAAGTTTGTCTACTTATCTTTGGAATCAAAGGTTGTGCAACTGAAAGAGGCAATAAATGCAAACAAATTTGGTTCTGTTAACCCAAAAGTGCTTGGGAAGCACTTGGATATCTGAATTCCAAATTGTCTTATAGTTTTTAGTCTTCTTTGGGATGCTGCTGCTGCAATGTGTCCATGTTCATTCCATTAAGGCAAGATTTCACCCAAAAAATTCGATTGTGATGCAGTCCTGCTCGTAAAGGGGGAAAGGAAGCTAATAGCCAAGAGTCCTATTTCTTATATCTTGATTTTGGATTTTCTGAGTCTTTTAGTATTCACTATAACATTGAAAATGGATGAAGAATATTCAGGTTCAGAGGGGAAATTTTACGACCAACTCTGTTCATAAATCCAGAAGAATCTGGCAAAAGAAATCATTTGCAGAAGAGTCTTTTGCATTGAGTATTCAGTAATACAAACTTCCTTCCCTCTGCCCTGCAGAGGAAGGTTTAGAGAAGTGTGATCCTAGCAAAGTGGCTTAATGTCAATGTGACTTCCTTTCTGTTGCTTGTGCAGTGGCTCCTAGAAGAAGTTATGCACTGCCCTAGCCAGAATGATCCAGAGTAAAGAACCACTTCACTGAAGAAAGAACATTTTACAGTTGAATATTTGAGTGTACAATGCTAACATCTCATTAATGTTTCCTGTTTGAGAGAATATTTCATTGCTACTGCTGATGACAGTGAGTTATAAATACAGGATGCTCAATAAATATTGTCAACTCAACAAATAGGCTGGGGAGGCAGATTTTTTTGACGCGTTGAGAGCTTCATAACTATTAGTTTGAATGTCACATGTTCTAACAACAGTGAGAAAGCAAACTGTGAGGGCATACGGATTGAGAGAATTTCAGAAGGCTTTGATGAAATATTTTGCTCTCAAATTCTTCTCCAGCCTAGTAGTAATTATTTTCTGAGTGAAACAAGCAGTTATGATTCAGTAGCATTTTATATTACTATATTTTATTATATGGCTTCATTGAAGGCAAGGCAGCTGAAAATTGAACTTTTGTTGAATTAAAGCAGAAACATCTGAAGGGTAATGAACATTTTGTTCCCTTAGAGCTTGTCGTCTTTTTTTTTTTTTTTCCCAGCCATAACAAAGGTCTAATGAAAGATACACTTTCTTGATACAGAAATTGTTTCTTTTATACTCTTTCACTATTCTGTCTACAGCTATAGAACACTGACTTTGACATAAGAATTAAATTCCTGAAGAAAGCATAGTGGACTTTCTTTTGCATGGTTAGAATACTTTAAGATACTAGTCGATGAAAAGCTAATAAATGTTTAATGCAAAAACTTGAAAAGATACATCTCAAATGATGGAAAGAGGTCCTTCAGCTGCAGTTTTTGAATTAGTTCCATTGATGTCAATGGTAGTACATTGATTTACATCAGCTAAGGTTCTTATATTCAGCACTCAATCTCTAAAATATTAACTGCTGTTTTTCAGAGAAAGTACGTACTAGTAGTTGAAAGCCAAAACCACACTATGAAACCATGAAGAAATACAAGTGCTGTTGCTCTATAAGACTTTGGATTTCAGAATCAAGCATTGCTGAGGTTGCAAGGTGCCTCTGGAGGTTGTCTACTCCAACCGCTGTTCTCAGCACAGTTTCGTCTACAGCAGGTTGCTCAGGGCTGTTGCCAGTCAGGTTTTGAATATCTCAGAGGATGGAGGCTCTACAGCCTGTCTGGTGAACCCATTCAAGTGTTTGACCATTGTCACAGTAAAAAAATTGTCAGCTGCTCTCAATCATCATCATCTCTTTCATAGTTTTGGAAAGTGTTACCAGGATTAGTTCTGTCACCTTCTCAGGGATTGAGGTTGACTGGCCCGTGGTTACCTGTGTCTTCCTTTTTGAAGATGGGAATGACATTTTCTTTTTCTAGTTTTCAGGTACCTTCTGCAATTGCCATAACCTTTCACAAGAATATGATTTATTTTTTTTTAAACACATAAGAAAAAAATAAAGAAAAGACATTAACTTTCTACCTTTTAGAAAATGCTTCCTTATATCAATTGTGTCTCTCCAAGTTATAGTAGCATATGCACTATGTATCAAAGAGTACAATAAGTACTATTAACATTTGAATAATATGGCAACTACTTCAAAATGGTAGGACTGCACACATTGTCTGTGATAGTTGAAGAAGAGTTTAGAAAAATAGTTATATAAAGAAAAATAATTGTATTTACCTGTTATAAAGTAGTACTTCTGTGGGTGGTTGTGTTTTATAATTGGTTTTATTATCTTTTTTAGCAGAACAAATATTCTTTGCAATTGCTAACCAGTAGCTAAGTAAAATAATTGATTCAAATTGCCTTCTAATTGAAGATGACAATCTTTTCTTACCTTATTACTTACTATAGTCATACAAGACACTGTCTCATAATTTGGTGCTTTAATCACTTGGGATTAAATCTTTTTAGGGAAGAAATGGAAAAAAAAAATAGGATCAGATGTCTGTGAATTCCCCCGGGCAGTTTACTTTAGACAGAAAGAAATGTGAAGTTTGGATGTGGACAATATGGTATTTTTCAGTATTAGAGTCAGTTGAAGGAGAAGTTCACCTGTGTGTTTGCTACCAGAAACTTCTTGATTGCATACCCAGTCAGTTTAGCAAATAACTTTCACTGTGATTGAGTTTATTTAGTACTTTTAGAGGTGTGGGTGACAGAGGAAACTAAGAAGTTTCTAAGAGCCATCTCTAGGCAGTAATTGCATTGAATATCATCGATGTGGCAGGGATTTTCATCCAGGGGCGAAGGGCCATGTTTGCTGTTCTGGCCAGAGCTCAGCTTGCACAGAAATATTGTCAGGAGTCATATTTTCACCTTGCCTGGAAAGAAGGTGGCTCCTCTCTGCTGCTCTGTTGAATTGTGCCTATCTGGAGTGGTAGCGGTACGGGTTAGTTCAGAGGATGGGAGGGTCACCTTGGGAAGTGTTGCTTTTGGTTTCCTTTCTGTGAGAGGATGCCAGTTGCACAGATTTTCCTTCCTTTCTGTTTGCTCATTCAGGGAAGCACAACACCAGGAATGGATTATTTTTTTTTTCCTTGCCCAGTCTTCTTCCAGACTACAAGAGATTTAAACAAATTAAAGAAGCCCTCCAAAAACAACCCCACCTCCAGGATAAATAAATAAAAACCCTAACCAAAACCCATACAAAACAACCCCCTAGTTTATATTTCAGGACGTTTTCTGTTCCTGTAGTTTAATGTTAGAATGGAAGACTGATGAGGAGAGAGAACAGATTTTGAACAATTGGGTGAATGAGTTCCGTATTCCATTCGTGAATTTTACATCATTTAGTGAAATGCTGTGATAAACCCACATTATTAAATATTATGCTACATAAATGCGATGAAAAACTATTCCTGTGATTAGCATTTACTTATTGCATACGGAGTACTACTTTATTTTATTGAAAAATCTCTACTATTACAGAACAATTTTCATTTCATAAGAATACATCCATCAGAAAAAAAATGCTATAAAGCTTAGATATGACTAAATGACTTGAAATTGTGAAGCTTGTTATGCACAGAGGAAAGGATGGTGGGAGATAAAAGATGGGAAAGGGCAAAGGGAATTGTATACACAAGGGCCTAAAGTCTTTCTAGAATGATGGTCAGAATGTGAAATGCTTACATGTCAGCACACATGCAGTTCTCCTCCTAGCCATTTAAAATTTGATGAATTAAGTAGGTTTGTTGAAATGATTGCATGAATAAAATGCTTCCTTTATTTTTCTCAATTAATTCTGTGGAGCTGTGGTTATTAAAATACTTTATCTGAGATTCTTTAATGCTTTTAGGGGCATCATCAGACTGTTAATGCTGTGTTACATCAGAGTTAATGCCATATTGAAAGCAGGGCATTAAAGGTTGGAAGGTTGGGGGGGGGCAAAGGGGAAAACAGTAACTAAGTGCCATTTTTGAAATTGATGAATGAATGTGCCAGTCAGCTCCTGACAATTTCATATCAGGGGAGCACTACCTGGTTCAGCAAAAATACACACATCAACTTCTTGAGATGTACTTAGAGAACTGACAGACTAAATCTAGCCTCAAACAGAAGGTAAGGAAAATACAGAATCCAATGCAAATTTAATTACAATTGTGGGGTCTTTTTCTGAGTAGATGAAGAATGAGGATGGATTTTCTTGTTGCACAAGTTCTGCATCTGCTAAGACAATGCAGCAAGTAGTCAGGGTAGTAAATTATCATACTATATATGATACGGTATGATAGCTATAGGCTACCTGAACCTTTGTCTTCAGGTACATGAATGGTTAGGTATTACCAGCGACTGAGTATGATTCCTTATCTCTTCTTCTCCTATCTCCCCTACTACCAGGGCTTGGAAAATGCCACAATATTTGGAGGAGGAGTATATGCATCACAGAAGTTGCTGTGCTTGCAGCTGCTGACAGTGGCACCAGTGGTATCTCTGGGCTGGCTCCACTTTGTTTCATACTTCTCACTGGCTGGGTGGTTCTGTTCTGCCCAGGTACTTGAGTAGGCTGTGTGCCTTCTGTTGCTGGAGACAGGGGCATAATCAACTCTAGAAAAATCCCTTAGCTCAAACAATGCCCTACGTTTATATGTATATATGTTTATCTAAAATAAGTAGATAAATGGTAAAAGTTTCGATTTTCCATCCTGGTAAAAGTAGACCAGGATGGAAAATCCATAACTATGCAAAACCAAATTACACCAAAGGAGATTAAGAAGAATCATAAAATGGGGATACTCTATTTTTAATGGGAATTGCTCTTTATCATAATTCAGTTTTCTGAAAGCAGTGGTGGAACAGCTACCAGGCTGAATGGTGCTCATTTTAATCCTGGAAAATGACAGCTCCAGTACAGTGGTCCTAGCTGTACACTGGGGGGGGCATTCGTTATTAGGTTATTGGAGTAATCTCCTGTAGGAAGCAATTTGGAATGACTGCAATCTGTCTGCCTGTCTGTTTTAATTTTTAAATAACATTATTTTGTGTAAGCTGCATGAAATCATTGCATGCATAGTAAGCTGCTTACTGAAAAATCCTTATAAAAAAATGGATGCTGTGAATTTGCAGTAGGCATGCAAAAATTTTCACATTTTCCACTCATTTAAACTTATGTGATAAAAATAATTTTCTTACCATCTGAGAGACTATAGGGGACAAGTTGCAGCAACACTGATGACTTCTAAACTCTTAAAACCAGGTTAAATGATGAAAATATTGTTCCTGCCTATTTTGGATCCTTCATGGCCCTTGTGGCCCAGTCCCATCATCCAGCAGTTCCTTTGTCATGTCTGCAATCAAGGGGCAGGCTGTAGACCAGTTTTACAATGTAATTAGCTTTATGTTTTCCTGTGAACTCCATTGTCACATCACTGGATTGCCTTACAACTGTGAGTATATTTACTTATGGAGGAATGAAAATGCTTTTTTTCCCTTTTAATAACTGAGGAAATGAGTCAGAATATAAGTGATATATCTGCCACCGGGCAAGACCTCTACATTAGTATAAGAAACTGAGCCATGTTTTTTTGCATTCTAGACTCGTACCTTTACTCAGGGGTAATGCACCCCTTGAATTAACTCACTTTCCTAAGCAGCAAAAATGTGCTCCATGCCTTAATACACCCTGTTCTCCCTCCCACCCTCCTAAGGAACAATGCACAAGAAATGCCACGTAGACTGTATTGCTCTTCTGTCCCATGTCCCTATAGGAAAAAAAAGTCCAACCAGGAAAACGATCTGGTATGCATGCACAAAAAGCATGGCTTTACTGTTTCTCTTTCTGATCTTGTCTCAGTGACACATTGCAGCAATGGTAAGGCTGTAGAGAACTGAGACTTGAGAAATACTACTTCACTCTTTATGAGGAGTGCATTTATTGCAAAGCTGCTTCTGGAAAGCGTTACGTATACATAGGACTAGCGGAACAAAAGTTAATACAGAGAACTGTTGTTATATACTTCAAAGGGCTTAAAAAAAAAAAGGGACAATGGAGGAAGAAGGTAATCAAAGATCAGTTCCCAGAACTATTAGAGTTGGCTCTGACCATGGAGGTCACCGCACTATCAGTTTTCTTTCTTCATCATCTCTCAATCAAGTCTGCATTCAACTTTACAAGACGAGTGAGTTGTGTAAACCATGTTGTAAGTCAAGTTTGAAATCTGGAAGCCTTTTAATTTAATGACAGCCTTTTTTTCTCTTTAGGTGACAAGGTTAAAGGGCAGTCTCAAAACTCCAATAATTTTACTTTCCTTTACTTTCCTTCCTGTTAGCTGAAAGGCTATTATTTGGGAATCAAGTGGTTGAACCACATAACAAAGCTTATTAATAACCTCTTTGTGAACAGGAATGTATAATAAAATATTAGTTAAAACATTTTTGCTAGGTATCAGAAATTCATTTGATATTGTGATTCCAAGGTCATAGTAAAATCTTTTGTTTGTGTATAATTAGTATTTCTGTCTACCACTAGGGTCAAGAAAAAAGACACAGAAAAGCAAGACTTCTACAGCTTGATTTAGTTTCATTACTACCAGCTCCAGCCCTGTCTGTCTGTGATTTTAGTGGAGTTACTCTTGATCAATAATAGTGTATATTATATACTGCAAAGCACCTGTGAACAAATTTGTGGCCATTCTAATCCAGCACTTCGCAAACATCTGTACTAAAGGCTAAGACGTGTAAACTCTTAAGTAGAAGCATAACTTTTCATGTGAATCACCATATTGATATTTGTGAGCCAATTTAGGTGAAACATTACAGCCCTGTCGCAACACTCAAGATCATAATACAAGTGCTGTTGGAAAGGACCTTCTTGTTATGCCAGAAGTCTCCAGATATTTCCCCAATGAGAATCACTTGAATATTCTTGGGGGAGGTGGAGCACTATGATCGAAGTTAGTCTCGCTCTGTGCAGGTACAGGGACAGTCTTGGACTTCCCAGTTACATGTATCTGTGTGAGTTTTTTCAGGATGGTGATATCTTTTGGGTGCCTTTACCTCCAGCATTTTGCTTGGTTAAGTTTGCACTTTCAAAGTGAGTTACCCCATTGCCCCCACTTACTATACTTCAGTTTGCGTTCTGGTTTGGTTGTAAAGTGCATGAAATGAATTCCTTTCAGAGGAAGCTTGCTTGAAATTCTGTGGAATCCAGGAGTACCCCACATGTGCTTCAGTCCATGAGGGAAGTTCAGTCCATGAGGCCAATCTAGAGCAAGTCTGAAGTAAAAGCCCAGAGATACAGTCAGATCTTCTGCGCCCTTTCTTCCTACAGTTCAACAGGCTGGGCTGCAGCACTTCCTAATATACACATAGCTTTCAGTTGTTTTCTGCAGAAGGGTAATAAGCTTGTAAGAATCAGAGATTTACATTTTTTTTTACCTTAGAGGAACATGGTAGGAGACAATGAGAGGTTGAGGGTTAGCTTGAAAGCTCTTACACCAGTGAATTATAATCTTTTAGACTGAATTTCCTGAGTTGATTCTGTGTTATAACTCAGGACCTTCGCAATGTGCAAAGGATTGCACCTTAATTTTGAGTAATGATTACATGAATGGTCGTTACAAAGAAACATTGAATTCCATATTATTACTTGCATGAGGAGGGATTCTTACAATCAAAATCTTATTTGTTGATTATTTTATATTCTCAGTTTGAGATTCTTGGGATTCTTAGGGAGTGATCTGATCCAAACTCCGCAGAGTATTGCTTTGAATATATTACTATTGACTTCAGCTGGCTTTGGCTCAGGGTTCTTGTCAGGATTAACAGCAGTGTCTTGTTTATAAAGCAAGCAAACAAAATAAGAAATAGAGATTTCTAGAAAGATAAGATTTTTTTAAATATTTTTTTTGGCAACTCCTGGGTTCTAGGGATTTAACTGAGAGGCTTCCCTTTATTTTTCTTCCTTGCTCTCTTTTTGGTTTGTTTTGTGAACATGAGAACATTTTATTCATTCTGTGCTTTTGTAGAAATCATGAAGAGCCTGGGCCATGTGATGATGGCCCATTTGGTGTTTTCTTCTCACATGAACGTGGCTTCTGCAGCTCACCAGTTCTTTTATTAACAGTGTACTTGACTCAGCTTATGTCTCTTCAAGAGATCTGCCTATACCCAACATTTAAAATTTACATTTAAAGTAAAACTTTCATATAAGCCACTGTACTACATCTGATTATAATATATATTCTGGAGAGGGACATGCATAGCAAAGATTGTCCAGGGAATTAACTGAAACAACTGACTGCTCTGTGTTTGTTATTGTTATCTAATATTTGCAAGTAGTGTTGGATTAAAAACAATACAGCAAACAAACTCCTTTCCTTCGTCACCTCAAAAAGCCACACAAACCCAAATTACATTTTTTATTTGGTGGAAGACCATTATCAGCCAAAATGGATCCATTTATCTTGGAAAAACAATATTTTGATCCCTGTTTGATGAACAATATATTACAGATTTTGAGAAGCAGGGCCATTTTTTTCTTCTATGGATATATGTTTGTCTGTGCCATATCTACAGCAGAACAGAACACAGTGAATAATACGCCGTTGCAATTGTAAAAATGCTTATTATATGATATTGGTTCTTACAAATTTTATTTTAGTATGTTCATTATGCCAATAAAGCTATTAGAGAATAGAGTATATAAACCAGATGTTAATACTGAATTCAGCGGCAACTGTTAAATTAAAATATAATCCATAACTCTTAAAATACATAATGGATTATTTTTTTTTTTTTTTAATTTGGAAGACTCACTAGTTTGACACTGAAGACTCTAGACAAAATGTGCAGACAGGTGTGTACTTGCTTCATTGAAATTTAAATTAGTTATGAATTCTCAGGAATGAAATCAGCTCTTTCCATTAGAAGTGTCTTGCAGAATTTCATACAGAAATGCAGTTGCAATTGCCTGTGGTTATGTGAGTGTTTGTTTTGTGGTGGGAAAGAACTGAAATCAAATCTTAATGCAGTCAGAAGGTTTGCTATAATGTATATTTAATTGAGATCGGGAAGGCCGATTATCTTTCTATGTATTTGGAGGCATATTTTATGGTTAATTTGTTTCTAAGCATACAGAAATTTCAAGTGTTGCCTTTCCAATGCCCATGTAAAATCGTTTGGTGAGATGGTGCACAGGGAGCTCCTTCGAGGCCATGAAGAAATCAGTCTGCCTTGTCTGCTGATAGAGTTTTTGAGTGGCCAGGATTTCTTGTTCAGGGCTGTTGAAGCCTCTAGGAGCACAGTTTCTTCCCAGCCTCTCTGTTAAGGATGTCTGATTCTGGGCAGCCATTCGGCCACATGCTGTTATTTTTCATTTCAAAGAGCTTTTCCAACCATCCTGTCTTGCTCTGTTTCACACATTTCTGTAACCTGTGCTTGAGATGAAGGATTTTGGCTATAGTTCTTAGATTTTACTTCTAAGAGACTAGGAGACAAACTGTCATCAGCTTTAAAGGCTTGTGATCTCCTAAGAAATATTTTTAAAAACTTTAGTTCTGCCTAGTTTCTGGATGCTAATCTGTTCTCTGGTAGAAAAGGTAGATGCAAATGGGAGACTTGAGGCTGTGACTCCTTTTCAATAATAATATTGTTTAGAATTGTGCAAGTTATTTCACCTACCACATTACACAGAATGGCAGTAGGGAATAGCAGTAGAATGCATTTTTAATAGATTAATAATTGGCTGATAGATCTTAAAATGTAGTTGTCAGTGAGAAGTTATAATGTCATGAGGATGGTTCGAATGAGATTCCTCATGGGTAAGCTGTGGGTCCCATGCTACCTGGTGTGTTCATTAGTGAACTCAAAGTAAATCACTGCTGCTAAAATTTGCTGTAAATGATACTGCTCACATGAGTAAAAATAATCTGTACATCTGTCAATGTCATATATAACAACAATATGGACCTTTGCGCATGCAAGATGATTTTATATTTCTTTTAAGGCAGCAAAATACATAATAAAAAACCCCAAAGAACCCAAACCTGATACCGCTACTACTGGGAATGAAATGATTGTGATACAGTCATACCACTATTTTGATACAATTGTATTTTGGAAAGTGGTGACCCTGAGAAAGGTTTAGCTGTCATGATAAGCAATAACACGTCGTGTTCCCAGTGCGATGGTCTGGCAGAAACAGTCTGGGGGAAGCTCCTGCAACTGTTTAAAGCGGGAGTAGAAGCAGAGTGATGGCTTTTAGCTCAGGAGGTGGAGTCGGCAGGATCAGTACAGGAGTACTCTTTCCAGTTGAGAGATCCCCAGTTTTGAAAGCTTACTGCAAAATTTTAAGTGATGAAAGGAGAGGCCACATATAGTTTTGAAAAACTTGAGAAAATGCCTTTGGGTGGTTACAGAGGTAGAGGAAGCTGTGTTTGCGTTGTACAAGTTTTAGTTAAAAAACATGAAAAACGTTTCCTTCAGTCTCTCCTCCAAGGAATCTCACATTCCCAGATGAAAGTCTGAACAGCTAAGCTACAGAACTGTGCCCCTATTAGTCCCACTCACCTAAAGAATCATCATTTATTTTCTATAATTTCAATAAAGAAGGAAGAATGTTCTTCCTAAACAAATATAATCTAAGCCCTGCTATATTGGCAGCATTTTGAGGAGAGATAGGTGATGGAACACAATACCTTTTAGGGGAAGATGGATTAAGAAACTGTTTTTCATATCCTGGGTGAATAGTGCTGTTACTAGATAAAAAGTCTTTCTATCAAACTGACTGTGAAGAGAAGCTCCTGCTACTCAATTTGGAAGGATCCCAGCCCAGTTTCTGTCTGTTTTCAACTGCCTGAATTAAGACCCACAGACTTCAGCTGTGGGACGGCTAATTTATTGATTTACTAAGGTAATTTATTGCTTTATTTGGAAGACTGAAGGCTCAGTGTTTCATTCATCAAGGCCCAAAAGAAGTTGATTATACTCCTTATTATTCATCCATATCCAGTACCAAGTGAAGCCTTTTTATTGCTTTATTGTGTCACATTTTGACAACTAAATAATTCTGAACAATATTCTCCCAGAGAGTTAGGAAAGAAAGTGTCTCAAAATGATTGGCACCTCTCCACTAATTGCAAAGCATGGTAAAAGATAGATGACTTTACCACAAACTATGGGAAGTGGAAGGTTCATTCAGGGAATGTGGCCAATAGCTCAATGTGGTGAAAGGCCAGGATCATGTATGTGCTGAACAGCTTAACTAGCTCTAAAGCAGGATAGCCTAACCTATGCTATCCGTGCCAGACTTTGTATTCTTGAAAAAAAATAATAAGGCATGTTTATCATATTGTAATTCACATACTGATTGTTTCTTCAAATTCACTAAAGAAATCATAGGTTGTGTAAGTGCCCAGGTACATTTAGTAGTTGTCAGAGCACGTCCCGTTCATTTTACATGTTTACTGTGCCACAGTAGCAGAAGGCTCATGCAGTAAATGTGTCTTCTCTGAAGAGTCCAGCTGAATGGATGAAGGAAAACAAGGAGAAGAAACTTGTAACCTGGATTTATATTCAGGTTCTTTACATCAGTGAACTTCTTTTTTAAGACAAGGAACAAATGAATTGTTTTTACTTCTTCTGAAACTTGGCCACTCTTAGTAGTGCTCATGGAAAATTGCAACTTTTTTTTTTTTTTTGTTACTGAAAGACCTGGGTTGTCAAATAGCTGTCAGACTTGCTTTTATCCTATTACGTGTTCGCGGGGAGTTGAAGGTGTGGTTTGACATTTAGGGGGAAAAAACTAAAACTTCACTCTCAAATGTTTCTCTCTCTTTCATGTTTCCAGAATGACTTTTTTCTTTTCTTTTTTTTTTTTCTTAAATCATAACAGCAACCTAGAGTGTATGTAGGCCTAGTCTCTGTATATTTGTGTGCTAAAGTATTGCAGTGGTGATAAACAGCCAGTCTAAAGGTGGCTCTGGACAACGGTCAAACCACATAAAAAAGTGGTCGCTTGTCAATGAACACATTGGAACCCTTGTGGCTGCTTGGCTGAAAGATCTTGTCATTGCTCCTACTGCTGCTGGGGGAGGGCACCTTTTCATCTTGCATGTTGGCAAATGTTTCTCCTCACGGGTCTTTTGTTTTTGACAATTAACCTTGAGATCTACTGCACTGTCTGAGAGCTGAAAATCCTACATGGATTAGTTATACTCTCTTAAAGTCTACCAGGTTTCTAAAGAAAAAACCCAAACACTTCCATGTGCAGTAGATTCTGGTATTGTACTGACATGTGAAAATCTTTCTTTAGACTGACCTTAGTGCTTGACTTTAAACATGAGAGTGGACTTATTAGCAGAGATCAGGAATTCGCACAGTTGGTGTAATAAGTTATTTAAAATTGGAATTTAGTTCTACTATCAGTCTCAATGTATAGAGGCCTGGTTGCAAACTTCTGTGATGTTGCACACTGGAGAGACAGACTGCATAGCCTTGCCTGTTGGAAGGAAATAATGTAACAATTGTCAAAGACAAGAATTACCTATAAGTATGACTAAGCTGAAACATAAATATGTACGCAGAATTTATATGCCTCTTTTAAGTATAGTTTAAGCAGCACTTTGCTCGTTTTTTGGTGAATTAGGCAGCAAACAAAAGTGCTGCTTAATCTATACTTAAAAGAGGCATATAAATTCTGCGTAGCGTTTCTGCTAGCATCTAGCACATAGGTAAACATCGCCTGTATTTCAAAGGAAAGTACTGGTAATTTTTGACCAGGTTCTTTATTTTAAAGTGCATCTCATAGTTTTTATTGATTGATTAAACCCACTTAAATGGCAAGATTTATTCTGGCTTGGATACTTTTTGTATCTTTAAAATAAAAGCCTATAAATAAAAGGCATATCCAGAGCTAATGTAAATTTGCATAGTTCAATTAAGTTAGTGATAGCATTATAGTGAATTATATCACTGATCTAATTCTATAATTTATTTTTATATTTGTACCTTTATTTTTAAGTTGGCAGAGGGAGGGTTGTTTCTGTAACTACAATTGGAAAAGTTTTTAAATGTCAGTGAAACTAATAGCATCAGATTATCATCTCAGACTACCAGAGACATGATATGATATGATAAGATCTAGAGCTCTGAACATTCCAATTACAGAAATGTTTGGAGGCAAAATGTTGAAAAATCCAAAGTCAAATCAGTAACTATATTTAGCTTCAACTTGAACCAGTCTTTGTTGATTAACTGTAATTGCCATAATACTGAAACCAGTTCCAAATGCTGAATAGTCTGTTTTGTTCTTTTGTCGGTTGCTGTTACAAGTCTGTCTCAATGGCTTCTGTCAGAATCGAAGAATATCCCCACTACTGATGATAAAGTAGATTTCACTGCTGGTGAGAGACTAAGTTAATAATATTTAGTAGCAAAGCATGCTCCAATAATCCATGCCTTTTCCCTTTTTGAGCTTGGAATACATCATTTGGGGGGATCTGAAATAGAATGAGGCATAAAATCATAGGAGATACACATATTGGGAAGAACGGAATTTGCTGTAGTTTTTTTGAGCCTCTGGAGCTTGTACAGTAATTTTTTCATTATTCATGATAATTCTGTAAATGAAGCTGACATCAAAAAAATATGTGGTTAATAGACTGTTCTTTAAGAAGATTACCAATATGAATAAATAGACAATACCTAGGTTTTATTCCCATCTGCACATACTTATTAAATATTATTGAAAGGAACTTTTTCTTATCTCTGTTTTGGTTGCATCTCAAATAATAAAACAGCCTTCAGCTTTAGCTCCTGCATCAAGTTTTTCCTGTTTCTGTGTGTGTACTTGATCACTGCAGTACTAATACTACACTTGATACTTAGCTTTGTGTAATTGATCTGAGCCCACTTATTGCTATTGTTCACAGTGAACAGGATTTCAATTGTGTTCAGAGTAGTATTCCCTCCCAATTTGGGATATCATGCACGTCTGAGTGACATAATAGCTGCATTATGCAAGCACACTGTAGTTCTGCAGCCATTCTCGTGGATGGATCATAATGGTTTTGCATCTTAGTTTGTGTTTTAGTTAGTACTTGAGGCCTCACCTTGAGTACTGGGTTCAGTTTTGGGCCCCTCACTACAGGAAGGACATTGAAGTGCTGGAGTGTGTCCAGAGGAGAGCCAC
>JAOXJM010000079.1:9267259-9309436 GCA_026413425.1 Tringa solitaria
ACTCGTCACTGGCCACCAATTGGACATTGAGCCATTGACCACAACCCTTTGAGTGAGGGCCATCCAGCCAGCTCCTTATCCACTGAGTGGTCCATCCACCGCATCCATTAGTTTCCAGTTTTGAGACCAGGATGTCGTGCGGGACAGTGTCGAACGCTTTGCACAAGTCCAGGTGGACAACATCTGTTGTCACCTCCTTATTTTACATGTGCCTTAGCAGAGATCCCAGGGGGATCTGCTCCATAATCTTGCACAGAGGTGAGACTGACTGGCCTGTAGTTCCCTGGGACTTCTTTTTTTCCTTTTTTGAATATCGGGGTTATGTTCTCCCTTTTCCAGTCTGCGGGAACTTCACCAGACTGCCACGATTTCTCAAATATGAGGGAAAGCAGCTTAGCAACTTCATCTGCTAGCTCCTTCAGGACCTGTGGATGGATTTCATCAGGTCCCATGGAGCACCTTCAGGTTCCTTAAGAGGTCTCAAACCTGATCTTCTTGTACTGTGGGCAGTTCTTCATTTGCAGAGCCCCTGTTTTTGCCTTCTGTGATTTGGGTAGTGTGGTTTGAGCCCTTGCCGGTAAAGACTGAGGCAAAGAAGTTGTTCAGTAGCTCAGCCTTATCTGTATCCTGGACATCTTAATTAAATTAAGTAATTGAAATTGAGTAATTGGTCTTTAGATAAGTATTTAGAATAAGTTTAGTCCCAAAAACCAAGAGATGAAGGGACTGAAATGGTTATGCTAAGACCTTGAATGGCAAAGTGCTGAAGCGACAGTGTAGGGCCGGTCCTCACAGGTATGTTTGGAGTATGCTGGATAAGTTTAGGTAAAGTTTTGTATTTTTACCCTAATAGTGAGTTGTTTCAGTGACACAAACCGGATTCAGACAGCAGAAGTGGTGGATTTTGCATGAAAGTGTTTAAAGCAGGTCTGCATACTTTTTATAAAAGAAAACTCATCAGGAAATTATAGTCCTGGTGCTGGAATTCCAGGTAAAAATCCCGTAATCTGTGTTCTGAAAGAATTAAAGGCACAAGGCCATAATGGGCCCTTTTGGCCTTGAAAGCTTCTGTATATAATGAATGCAGTTTATTCTATTTACATCAGTTCTGACTGCCCAGCCTTTATATAGTTGGAACATATAATTTGGAAGACAAAATCCATTTCATGCATTGCAGATGAATGCGTGGAACTGCTAAATAGCTTCCCTGCAGTGACTTAAATTTGTACCCGTAAACCAGAATAAAGTTTGTGTTTAGAACTACTAAAAGTGATCTGCATTAGGAAAAAAATGGGCACAATGTTCTGATTTGATGTATGAGGGGTTTCTTTTAATTGCACAGAAAATGAAAATAATAGAACAAAATCTGACAAATTCAGCATCAGAAATGTGTATAATAAAGGTGATAAAGATGAATACATGTAAAAAAAAACAAGATCTCTCATTTAGCAAGGTATTTAGGTTTGAAAATATGGATGTTCTGCCAAAGGCACAGTTACACCAGAAGAGATTTCATTCCTGTTTATGTTTGTGGATCAGCCCTTCTTACACACTATGTGATACATCCTTAGTAATGGAGTAGAGGAGAAAAAGCAAAGGTCTTTCTGTTCAGGGTTTCCTCATTACAAAATGATGCTTATTCTGCTTCCATTTGTTTTAATAGTTATAGAGGATGAGCACTGGATATATATTTTTCACCTTTCATCATCTATCTTATTCAGTCCTTCCAGCTATTTTCCTGGAGTTTTTTGGGTGCAAAAATAAAAAAAATCTCCGAACAGGTGTGTTAAACTTTTACTAGAATAATTTCTAGGTGACTAAAGAAGCTGTTGGGCAAGCACAGATCAACTAAGGAAGTTAGCATTTTGATTGACACTTTTATGTAGGGAAAAATAAAAACTAATAAAATCAATAACAATGTTAATCTGAAGGGGGAGCATAAATAAAAGGTGAATTTCTTGAATTATTTGATCAGAAGCAGGTAAGTAGCATAATTCCCTGGAATAATCAGTAGGATAAATTTGGAACTGTAATTTAAATATTTATTCTTTGAAATTAATGTATGACTAAAGTGTGGAGAAAAGTTCTATTGTTTCACTTGCATATCACACCTGGAGCAGATCTGTGCTCTTCCTTTTGTGGGTAACATGCAGTCAAATTACCACCAGATGTTCATGCTGTTAAAGAACAATTGTTGGCTTGCCAAGAGTGCCACTGTTCAACCTTTCCATGATTTTCTTCTTGTAATATTGTCATTCAGCTACATTTTATTCTAAATTAATTGCATAGATGAGCTGCACAAAGTGTCCCTAACTAACATGTCACCTTTGTAATTTTTAAGTAAAGCAAAGCACGGGAAGATAATGTTAAGTTAGAAGCTTAATAGCTTGTGTCTCTTTCCCTTTGGAACTAAGAATCCTCTTTGAGCCAAATAAAATCTGTTGGTGAGTGCTCCAAAATTCAATCAGAAGCCTTTCCAGGCCAGTATGAGGGACTTTAGTTGATCTGTTTTAATCAGAAGGGTTGTTTGTATGTGTTTGAGCTTTAGGTCTGACTTTTCTATTTGCATCCTGAGGATAGGACTGCTTCCTAGGTCATTTCATTCTTCAGACCTGCTTCCTACTTTTATGGAAGTAAAAAGCTTGCACTGAGTGTGCCATGTGGGACAGGACCCTCTGGATCAAGATAAACACTGCCTTGGTGATCCTACACAGTCACTGGCACTGACTGTCTAATTCCCCACGCTTCAGCAGACCAGTGGAATGACACGTACAGACTAGACAATGATATCCAAAAATGAATGCCAGTGTTTTCAAATGTTGGTGCCAAATTTGTGTTTCCAAATCTATGTTGTTTAGAGACCTACGCACTCACCATTTAATAGTCATATTAGCTAGCATGGATATTTCACAAGATCGCTGGGAGTACGGTCAGTAATGAATACATATCAAAACAAGACCTCTAAAGTGCTTTCATTTCATAAGTTAAATTTTGATACACGGGATTTAATACTTCTGGGTAAAAATTTTAATGACATATGTGACTTTTGAATGTCTAATTTATATACAAAGTCTAGTTGACTGGTGGTAGAAATAATTTAACACAGACTGGTAGTTTAGATTTATAAAAAGGTGCAAATAAAATCACAAAACAGTGCCTTGATGCGATTTGGTTGCATGATAATTCTCAAGAGCTAATGATCTTCACTTAATCAACATGTTTTTCTCGTAAATCAGAATGAGACATGTGCTATTTTGGAAAAGGCAGGTTAAATAATTGTGAACAGAAAATTGCCTATCTTTGTTTATTTTTATAATAACTTAGAATGTTTTGTTTACCCTTTGGTAGTATAAAATAAAAAACCCAAGTCCTGTCAATTGTGTAGGTCTGTGACATTTAGCTGCACCTGCTAAATTGTGGGTCCACTGCACTGTGAAGCAAAACTCTCATTAACTCCAGTAGAGTCAGGATTTAACAAAGATGTCTAAATTCTAGCAAAGCTTTTGGATTCAGTGCAGTGAAATTGAAGCACATGGTAACTGTCTCACTGAAAATGGCTGAGAGTAAATGCAATAGAGGCTTACTGAATTTTTGTATTATTGCCATAATGATGAATATTTATTAAAATAAGAAGCATTTTTGTTGCACACAGATACTCTGTTGCTATTTAGCACCATATTTTTAATTTAATTTTCAGTGGCAGCAAAATGATAGGTATGAAATATGTCTTATTGTTATCTATGTCAGAATTTCAGAGTAGATTTAAATTACGTATCTAAGATCACAAACTTTTACCTTTTGCTACTCAATACTTAGCAGACACTGTCACAAAGTAATAGAAAATAGAGGGGATTGGTTTTCACAGGTAATTAGCATTCCCTTCTACTGCATGTTCCCCAGCTCAAATGGTTTACATTATCACCATCCAGTTGATGATAATACAGCTATTTCTAGAGATAGAGGCTCAGACTTTGAGCTGTGGAGGTACCTTGTTCACACTTAGCCAAAATAGCAGCTGTGTTGACAAGCAGTTACACCAAGTGGCAGTGTGTTTGTGGCACTGGAGGGGACTTGCATCCACATCTGCAGAGCCTTTAGAAAGAGACTCTGTGTACATAAATGAACCATCTCTATTTCTGTCATTTATATTTTTTTTTCATATTAGTAAATAAATCCAAAGCATTTTTCTCTGTTGGATATTTTCCTTGCTTTGATGAGGGCTGAAGATTCAGTACCATCTGTGAAATGGGGATGCACTCTGTGGTGTACTAGTGATGGAAGAGGCAGTAGACAGCCATTCAAATTAGTCTGGATAGAATTAAATATTCTCCTGGTTGTTGAATATTATGACACACTCCAATAGATAATCAGCATTATTTTCAGCCTTAGATTACTCTCTCCCTTTATTGACTACGGGCCAAGGTTCAAGACAGTCAAATCCATTCATTGCAGAGAAGAGTTTGCTTGTGTAATGGCTAATGAGGTAATTTGTGTGTGTGTGTGATGCAGTCTTATAATAGCAATGCCAGGTGTGGTAGATTTAGTGATTGTTGTTTTCATTACAGTAGAATGGTTATTCTGAAGAAGAGAATTGTCATTAAAAATTAAGGAAAATGGAGCACTGAATGGCAATGTAATTTGCTACCATCATACTCTGCAAATTGGTATTTAATAGGATTAATAGGCATTTTTGCTTTTGGGACATAATATATTGCCTTCTGATTTCATTGACTGAAGTTGGAGAGTTATGATAGGTTGGTAGAAGTTGGTTCTATCTTGAATGAAACATAGTATAAGATCTGAGTAAAGCTAATTTGATGCATATATTTGTTTTGCCTTTTAAGTGTCTGTGAATACTTATTTTCCAAAGAAACATCCGCAAGTTTCTTCAGTAGCAAAGCATGACTCTAGATTACCCTCGCTCTCTTTGGGGTTAGATATTGCATTGCATAATCACATGCTCTGTATCCTCTATTTTGGTTACAATTTCTTCAAGATGAAGTTTACTACAGCCTGTACTGGATTTAGCACAATTTCCATGTGCAAGAGAAATCAGCTGGAGAGTGGTAAATAATAAACACTGACATTGTTAGTGTAAACCTGGAAATCCTAAACTGTGACCTCGTTTGCCTTCGATGTCCTCGGCTGGGGTTGCCAGATTCTCAGGGGCTACATTCTGCAGCTTGTGAAGGACAGTCCTGAGGCCACTCCAGTGTTATTCTTGCAATCTTTTCACTGAAGCCCACAGCCTGAGCGTGATGGAAGCATGGAGCCATCAGTTCTGGTTGGATCAGCTCACTGAGACACCTTCATGTGGACAAAAGGGGGTGAGCAAACTGCAGCCCTACGGCTGCTTCAGAGACGGGTCTTTTGCTGTGATATGTACATAGCCATTGAGTTTTATTTTTCTCACTTGATGGGCTTGTCTGTGAAATGCCAGTCACTGCTAAAGCAATGCAGGAGTAGAAACATTCATGAGCTCTCGGGAGCGTTTGAGAAGCACAGAAAGTTCACATTTCTATTGTAGGTGAAAATTTGCAGAGTTTTATTTGTGATTTTTAATTATATAAGAGTAGAGAAGCACATAAATTTTTCTTCCTTGACATAGTTATATATTATCTGAAGTGTAACCTTGCCAGTTCTGTGTGAAATCCGGCCTGGGCCACACTGCCCACTCCAAAGCAGAGCTGTCTGTGTCCGTCTGGCTTGTCTTCTTGGCAGTCTCAGCAGAAAGGTCAACTCCCAAGGCTGTCAGAGAAGTGCTGCTGTATTGAGATACATTATTATCTCTCTGGGGAAGAGGCTGGGATAGGTTTTGTGACTGAGACTGACAATTTGTTCCCTAATTGTCTTGATAGTCCAGGGACATGTACGTTAATTGGGGAACAGCTGGGTGGGTCCATTGCCAAGCTGGCTTAGAAATGGTTCTCGGTGCAGCGCAAGAGAGCAACCAGAGATTATTTTTTTATTCCTGACCAAAAATGTTTCCATGTAGTTTGGAAAGTTGAGCAGTTTTATGGGAAATTTAGAAAAAGGTGGAATGTTCTGTGCTGGCAAAATTACATCTACGCAAAATGTCTGATGTTTCACCATCATTGCACAACATGGGGTGAGGAAACCAAAGTCCTGGTATAACTTGCATTAGTCTTACTCTTTACATTTTTTAATACCTTAAGTACAATACATTTTCTGATTTGAAGTCCCTATTTATTTCTATTTTTTTTTTAAGAGAGAAATGCTAATTAACAGTGTAGGTGCCAGAAGGTACCTGGGAGTAATAACCTGGTGGACCTCACTGGAGTTGCGGGCACGCGAGCAATGATGTAGCCTATTAGGAAGGCGCTCTGTCTGCTGTGAATGCTGCCCCTTCCCCTCTGTTTGGTGCTGATTTACTATTAATTTCATTTCAAACAAATGGGAATGGACTAATAGACTCAAGTCTATTATCCTAGCTTTTAACACCATGAAATCATGTTTAGTGCTTTGCTCTAGGGGGAAAATGAATATCCCTAACATTTTCCTCCCAGTAATGACAGAAATACTGATGGAGATTTCTGCATTAAAAAAAGTAGAATAGGGACAGTGTTGAGAAGGAATGGAAAAATAGTCAAATCTCATGCTTTAGTCCATCAACTGATTGCTCTTTGGGTTAGATAACTGCTTCTCATTTATGCTGGTACACATTTAGATCTTTGCATTTTCATTTATTTTTATTTGTTTTGTAGTGCTTTATCCAGTTGTGTTCTAATGTGAAGGAGACTTTTATTACTTCTGATAGGAGATTAATTATGGCACAACTACTCTTTCTTTCAACTTTTTATAATTGTTAGATAGCTCCTTAAATGATGCAAGTTAACATCTTGCTTTCATGTTTGACTATTTCAGAAAGCTGGAGCTCAGTTATAGCTGTGCTATTCTGAGCATACTCTTGAAATTGAGAAAATAAGACAGACCCTGCTGGGGCAGCCTGAATTTGGGAAGTCTGAGTGAGCAGGTCTGTGCAGAGACTGTACACCTCCCACAGCTCTGCAGTGAATATTTCCTCACCTGCTTCAGTTCAAACTCAAGTACGCAAGTTTCACTGCACTGTATATTTCAGTATTGTATTTTGTTCTTGTAAACCAAACCCCTAGTGGGTTATTTAATATTCAGGAGTTGTCTACTTCCTCTGCCCAGTCTGAAGGGCTGGCATGGGGATATCAGCAGTTGTAATAATGAGGCAGGATCCTTTGCAATTGCATGATAGGGAACAAATCTGTGATTTTGGAAATTAATAGTGACTGTTGAGAGAGTTGAAGATTTTCATATATTGATATACCAAAACGATTGGGACCACTGAAAACTGGCAAGAGTTGAGCGTGACTTGATATGATATCTGACAACAAGATCAGGAAAAACAGAGAATACATTGATAAAGAAAGGAGATTTGAATTATCTGGGCCAAACCAGTCACTTTTATTCTGGAGTTGAAGAACGTAGGAGTATAGGTTTTTTGCAAATGCCTGTTCTCCCAGTTTGTGCTAGTTGCCCCTCTCTGCACAAAAAGACAACATGCCATAAAGCATAATTAAAAAAAAAAACAAACAAGATTGTTTTTGATTAGGCTGATTATTCCATTAATATCAGCATAACAGTTGAGATCTGCTCTCTTGGCCTCTTATCTTCTTGTTAATATAGCTCTGTGTAATAAAGGAAAAGTCCACCTTCTCAGCAGAGCTAATTCGCTGGTCTCTGACGGGATGCTACTGTGACTGTGCTGCTTCCACTTCTGTAGCTACTGTGCCATAAGATCTCCACCTCTTTTTTTGGGTGGTTTATGTTGGGCATTAGAGGGGAAGTAGAAGACCCGTAGAAGTCAAAAAGTATAGGAATTACACCATGCCTACAACTTTGCAAGCTATTTTGAATAGGGAATCTTCTATATAACGAAAGAATGTCTAGAAGTGTCACAGTTTATGTTATAAGACTAGCGTAGAATAAATATTCTCTTGAAAGGACTACTGACAAGAGCCTAAACTTTTAGAAAAGCAGTGAAAATCTTGCTCAGGTGACACATGACTTATTTGGCATATTGAAATTTGGTCTGTGTCTGTAAATGATTATTTTATTTAATTAGAAAACACTTAATTAGACAAAGATTTGTCTAGCACCTCCTGTTCATCAAATCAGAAAGCATTCTCTATTTTAATTAGCGTGACATTTTCTATAATCATTTTAATGAAATGCCATCTGCAGTTCTAATAATACTGTGTACAGCAAAGACTGATTGACATATGTGTTGACAGCAAGGTATCAACCTTCTCTTATGTTTGTATTTAAAAAAATGTAAAATATAAGGAAAAGGGGGACTCTGATTTGCTAATGTTTCTGTTTGTGTTGCAAAGCAGAATTTTATTTAAACAACCCAAAACTTAGTAAATATTTTCAATGGGAAAACAAGCATTTATGATCTTCAGGTTAACACTATCAGTAATTTCAGAAGACTGCCCTGAGGCCTCCTTATTCTAGATATCGTGGAGCAGATTTTCAGCATTGCTTGGATGTCTGTTCTTCTCTTTCCTTCACTTTCTAGATTCTACTTATGGTCTCAAGAGTATTTGATAGATGGCCTTAATATCCAATGATTTCTATGCACAAAACTGCCTAAGTACTGACACTGCTGCATCCCCAGCAAACTGGGCCCTGCCTTCAAACAGGAGCCCCAGGGCTCCCCATTTGCCCTACTTAATTAATATTAATTGTATCCTTGTGAAGTATGGCATAATGGCTCTCTTTAAGTAAGTCTTGCTTTTCAAATTGGTGAAAAAACAGTTAATGTTCATCTGGGGAATACTAGTGAAAGAGAATAAAGAAACAGCTCAGTGGACTTACTTCACACAGCTGTTGTTTGAAATACTTAGATGATTTATTTGATAAATCAATTGCAGTCTAGATACCACTTCTCATAGCATTACTTACAGATAACAGCAATTTTGCGTAAAGATAGTAGAGACTGGCTCTAAACAATGGTGTCTTGAATATAGAGGATTAGTCACAGTTCAGTTTTGAAGTATGTGGTAACTTGCCCTTTCAACTCACTCTGTGTAATTTAAGTTATAAGACAAGTTGCTGAAGTTCAGTGACATGTGAAATAGGAGTTTATACTCATCAAATAAACCACCACAATTCAGTGTCCTACTTTCAGAAAGCAAATCTTTAAAGGCCATATAGACCCTGGGCCAAATTCTGACACTAGCACAATTCAAGGCTTGATTTTCAATGATGGTGATGTAATTCAGGATGGGAGTTAGTCCATTTGTTCCCCCAAATAATACATAATTTTTCATTAGAATTTAAAAGGGCCTGATTTTTTTTAGATAATGTGAATGTATACAGTGCCATGTGAAGCCAACTGGAACAGTGAATGCTGCAAATGAATTCTGTAGCATTTTGGACGTGGCAGAGTGTTATCAATTCAATAAATGAGTGTAAAGAAGTTATTGTAGAATTGATGGGGGTCAAGCTGCTTGTCAAATATGAAAAGTTTTGTATTGATTTCTTTGCATTTTATGATATTTTGCCTGTACTTTGGCATTCCCTGGAACAACGTATTTTAGGCCAAGCACAGTATAGAGCTGCATCTCCTGCAAACACCACATATTCTGATCCTGAGCAGAACCTTTACCACTGTTAAACCTAACACAGGAACAACAACCTTAGTAAAACTATTCATATGAAATGCTGCTTTCATTTAAAAAAAATAACTGTGATAATGATGATGCCATATTTGCATAATAGTTGCATCACTGAGGGCTATCATTATGCTATTGATATATACATCCAAAGTATCATTTAAATTGTAGGGATTAATCATTTCAGTGCACATGATAAAAAAATTTACTTTCAAAAACATACAATAGCATAAGAATTTAGACATTTAGCCTCACAATGGTAAAAGAATTTCTTGTCAGTTCTACAACTAATATCAATGTAATATTTACGTTACTGACTCAGGTGAAATTATTACGTTGCAATAATCATGGACGAATTTTGGTTTTAAAATTTTTTTTCATGTAATATTTTACTTAATATTGCATTCTTTGTGAAAGTCAAATAAGTTGTAGAGAACCTGTTTAGCAGCAGGTTCAGTCTACCGAGCTGCATGCCTACTAAGCAGCCTCCTTCAGAGTCAGGTTTGAAATAAGCTCAGAATCAAGATGGAATAAATTCTTCACAAATATAGTTATCTATAATAATAGCTGAGCCTACCCTCCCTTTTTCTGTTTGTTGGTCATCAGAGTGACTGCTGAATCACCAAGTTTGTTTCCTCATTCTCACAATGTCTTCAAACAAACCCAATTAGATTAATTAAACTAGACACTACAGTTCTGATGAAAAACTTTAAATATGTAATACAGAGAACAGGCAAGATATTTATGGCAGTCTTTGTTGAAACCCCTGCAATCGAGTGAATCAGTTTGGTAAGCTGTACCCGAACCATCTCAGCAGGTAAACTAAACCACCAGCTGCAGGGTGAGGAGGGGAGAAAGAGCAATGGCCCTTTTTGTCTGCTTGGGAAAAATATCTGTTCTGAGATTTGTGGAATTTGCATGCTGTGCCTTTGAGCATCGTACCAGGCGTGCACCCATGTGGATTCCCTGAATGAGGCTGCAGCACTAACCAACCCCAGTATCCCATCTGCAGCTGAGATCAATATTTGATAGTTTGTAGGAAAGTGGAGTAGAAGGCGAAAGCAGGAGACAAGTTATGCATCAGAAAGAAAAATAAATATCCCTTGATCCCACAGGCAAACTAAAATACTCTAGGTTTGAGATTTTTTATTAAAATTGTCTGAGCACACAGCTACAAACACAAGTTACATTGTGCAGACAAACCTGTATTCCCAAAGATTCATTGCAGAAGGGGATGAGAAGGTCAGTAGAGGGAGGTAAATCCACAGATTCCAGGCCAGAAGAGATCTCAACAGCCATCCAAACTCAACCTTGTAAATATTTACCAACATTCAGACTAAACTAATTCTTGACATAAAGATCTAAAGCATATCTTTAACAAAAAGACATCCCACAGCTGTTGATTCTGTCATCTTTACTGAGCTCTTCCACACATCCCAATGTTCATACCTGTCGTTAGCTTTTCCCTAACTATATATGTAAGACCTAGATGTCTTTGAACTTTCTTCTGAGGGCTCCTTTCAACCCGTTCTCTGCCCAGCCTGTATTTGATGCTATAAATCCTGTTGGCTAAATGTATATGGCATGTAGAAAAGTAGATAACGGAGAAGTAGTTATATTCTGATACTGTTTGGATTTGGGTATTAGTCTCACCTATCGACCAAAAATATGTTGTTCGGAGCACTGTTCAAGCAGGGGGACTGAACATGGCTAGTTGTTGGCAGCGGTTTGATGTCTTGGGCTTATACGTGCCATTTCTCACATTATGGTTTACTCAACTGGGGAAAGCTTTTAGTCCAGACAACTTTATTTTCTCTATAATATTGCTTAGCACTGTAGTACAGCGTCATTGGGGATTTTCAGTGCTAGGGTACCTGAAAGAACACATGCAAAAAACCCTAAAAGAAGTTGCAAAAATGTTAATGTTCTGTAGTAGCCAGTAACCTGAAACCACAGTAACATTCTGCAAAGTGTTACCTCTTTTTTTCAGAATGAATATTTAAAATATTTTTTCTTTATAAGAAGGTGCTATTAATTCCCCACGTCACAATCTAATTTTTCATCTTCAACAACAGCTCTGATAATCCTGTCCTAAACTCCATCAATCCCACCCCACTTCCCAGTCATGATCCTGAAATAGTTTAGTGAGCTCTTACAGTGAGCTGTCATTAATTTTACAGAACTTACCAGAGGACATTCCATAGTGCTGTATATCTAGAGTTTCTGTGTAGTCAATTAAAATACAGCTACATTTTTCTGAGTAAGTGAAGCATATTTTTATGATAGCACAACTTTTCCTCCAGTTATGTTTACTTCCGTCTTCATAAAATTCAGGGATCTGTAATGAGCTTCTCAGACATTACTGGGGATTAGTAACATTCATTTGTGTTTCCTTTAGATTTAATGTAGATTTTTCCGTATGCTTTCTACGTTTTTATAAAAAAATAGTTTTATTTTATTAAATATAAATTTCTTACATGGGTTTTAAATAACATGAAAGAATCAATAGTCAATCTGTTCCATATTATTAGAAATAGTGGGAAACTTGGAACCAATTTTTTGTAAAATCAAGGCTTATATAATTTTTATGTATTTCTTGGTAATTTTGCAGATATTGGTACAAACAGATATAAAACCTTTTTTCATAAGAGCCACTATTAATTTTGTATATTTTTTTTTCTTTAGTTCAGATGTATTCGATTATTTTTCTTATGGAAACTTATAAATCAAGTAAGGGGTAGAAGGAAAAAAATACACCAGTTCATCCCAGTGTTTTAAATGTTCTACAAATGGACCTATTTAGCTTTAACCATCCTTTCCTAACACTCAGCTTACACAATGATCAAGTATTCTGTGGCTCAGCACTAGTCATATAGTAAATGGACTATCTTAAGATATAGTACATATCTTTGTCAATCCAGTTACCAGAGATGCAGAATAGCACATAATTTTATTTTTTTAAGGATTTTTCTAAGGAGATATGTGAATATGGTATCCAGCAAAAGCTTTTTTCTTTGCAAAATTTTACTTTTGTATATGGTCCATTTTCATAGTGAATGTGATTGTACCTTAAGGTGTCAGTGATACCTCAGTGAGAGTGGTTTTATGTTCAAGATGTCACTTCATTCACAACAATCCCATTTTTGCCACAGAAAATGTTTCCATGTAAGTGAAATCATACTTTTGAGTGAGATGAGCACGCTATGAGGCATAAACTGGTATTTTTGAAGATCATGAGGCAAATCAACAAACTAGATATTATGAGTGCAATTCTTCTCTTGATCTTGTTTATGTATTGTAATGAAGATATTCTAATGACTGTAATATGCTGGTTTTCTCTACAGATGTTGTATTAAATACTCAATGCGTTTGCTAACTGTTAATGCCTTTGTTGTTGCAGATACAGCAGTGGTGTATAAAAATAGGAATGGACATGTTGTTGAACTGAATGTAGAAACAAATACAACTACATTATTATTGGAAAATACAACTTTTGTAAGTAATATATGTTATTTATTCATTTCTTAGTGGAAATCTGCTAGCATTTTTTTCCTGCAATGGGAGTGAAAGAGTATAATATTGAAAGGTTACAGAAAATAGGTTTATAACCTGGAGTAGTTTATATATAAATGGAAAATATAATCCCTTCCTCTGACAGTGCATAATTTCTGGCTGAAGTTATTTGATGTTTTATTCAACCTATGTGTAAATAACCCAGATGTTGTAGAATATGTTGGCTGTAGCCCATGCTTTGTTCAGGCCACTTGAAGGTTCATGCCTGGCATAGTCCTGGTGAATCTACCTCATGTCTATAATAAGAAATTTCATAGAATGGGATAATGCTACTCAAAATGTTTTGAGCTTTTACCTATTATAAAAGGAGAGGAGTGTTTGTATGAAGATTTCCCTTTAAGCAACTAAATATGCAAAGAAAAATGTACTTCCTGGTCCTGTTAATCTCTCGTTTACTTGTTCCTCTGTGCTTTACTGGCAAACTAGATGGTTGGGGATTATTCTTCTTGACCGGTAAATAGTATACACATGAGTGGTTTGCATAGGTTTCTAACTAGCAGAAATTGCTAAGAATTGCTTAGTCTACATTTTCTTTTCCTTTGGTTGGTGCTGTTATTCTCAGTGATACCACTTATATACTATCCCGTAATTCTCATTTATCAGGGTTTTGCAGCATAGACACGTGACTTGTCAATCTTTCCTCATAAATACCCTGTGTAGACCATTGGCTGTTATTGTTAATCCCTGTATTTTTAATTTAGTAAAACGTTTTGCACCTGCAGACCCAAAATGATGATTCATTTTTATCAACGGTCTTTGAAAAGGCTGATTTTATTCCTGGTCTCTTCCTGGCCTTTGCTGATACAGATTCCTTGTTTCAAATTGTAAAGTCCCAGGTGACCTTTTCTTCTAACTCCTTGAACTGGAAAGAGGAGAGTAGAAGTTCAGGAGAAATAACTTTACACTGACTTCCTAGGTCAATGTAAAGATGAAGGAGAAGGGAGGAGAGAATTGTATTTTAATAGAGTGCGTGCTGCACCTTTCCATATGCTGTGATGTGCCTCAGAGTATCTCCTAGCCCAAAAAAGATTGGTAGCTCAATTAAAATGGGTGAAAAGCTGAATTTCTCTAAAGTACAAATGCCAAAGTAGTGCAGAAGCATTTTCCTTCTTATCTGTATACGCGTGTATGAGCGCTTGCTTGGCTAAGTAGAGGATTAACTTTGTCAGGCCTACATGTTGTCTTTAGTGTATAACTTGAATCCAAGCAACTGCTTGGTCATCCCTGGCTATAAAACTTGACTTTAATGACAAGACTTGAGCTTCCTCACAGATGAATTCATATGCTTTTGGCTGCAAGTATTTGGCTCATGTGATGTCAAGTGTAATGCCAGCATGACAGGCTCATCAGGCCATTATGCTAAACCAGTCTTGCCAAGTAATGATGGATCAGTATGGACAGGCTGCTTCACGCTGAGAGCATTGCCACTTTTTGGAAACTTGCTCTTCTCTGGGCTTTTTATGGAACTGATTTATCCTGAAGTCATGCAGACTGAGAGCTCTAGACAGTAGATATCTACACTTAATTAGATGTGGGAAACTGGTCCAAAATGGATGATAGTCAAGCAACCATTTAACAATTATGTATGGAACAGAGACAAATAAACACATAAGTATGTTTTTTCCTGCAGAGCTCCTCTCTGCACACAGTCAAAAGCTGAGAGTACTAGAGGTAAATAAAGTGAATTCCAGTAATGATTATTGATATGGAAGTAGAATAAAAAGCTGAAAACAGAGTAGAAGACTTAGTGAGTTTGCTGTTGTATGTTTGGCAGAGAGCAATGAGAAATGGTGTTGTGCTGAGTTGTCTGTTGACAAGGTGGCCAGCAATCCTAAAAGGAGATGATAACATTACAGGGGCAGACTGTATGACTGAAATCAAAAATTGTCCTCTTCTTCTAAGCTCCATTGTCCCCAAATTCACACTGCTAAATGTACTCTTCCAAAGTTAGATACCTGGATGATTAATCAAACATTTTCCTCACTCAGTGTCACATCTGCTTAATCACTGGTGCATAATTAGAATGGTGCTGGTTTAATGACTCTGCAGAGCTGTCTTGTATTAATAAGAAATACAGCACAGATCCAACATAGGCGGTGGCAGTGCAAGTCCCCTCATTCTTCCCTATCAAAGGTTTTTAGTCATGGAATAGTCACCTTTCAATGGGAGTTAGTAGTCTGTTTTCAATCTGCGTTCCCTCTCCTGTTTGCCTCTCTGCTCAAGCAGCCTGCAGAAATGCTGGGTTTTTCTTAGTAATGTTGATAATTGTCCATTGAAAATTGAACTGCCATGATAAACTCATTGCGCAGAGGCAAGGAGCTAATAATGACTCTTTGTTACTACTGATTGGGCTGTATTTGAACCAGCAGCTCAGAAGAGATTTTCTTTTTTCCTCATTATTAATCCCCTGAAGCAGTCTTCCACTGTGTACAGATCACTGGCTCTTCTTTTGCATCTTAGAGACTGCCATTTTTGTGCAAAGTACATTTGTTTTATCCTTCTTTGTGTTGCTTGTTGTCTAAAAGTCAGATAGCCCTGCTGAAGAGCTGCTAGGCTCACTATGCATATCAGCAAAAAGCAGACTGCAAGGTTTTTTAAAAAACATATATGTTTTATATATATATATAAGATGTTAGAAAAGTTTTAAAAATACCTTTAAAAATAGTCATGCACCTGGAAAGAAGAAAGGCTAGTGCTTTATCATTCTAAGACTCCCATTTCTCTTCCATAGGGAAGTATCTATCCATAGTTTCTGAATTAAAGTGTTGGGATTTTCCAGTTTCATTAGGTTTTATTCAGCAATCGAAGATATTACTGCACTTTATTTGTCCTTTTCAAATGGAATCCTTTTCTGTAATCAATCTATTAGTAAAACAATCTGGCTTTTATAAGATTAAACTATCAGGAAAACAATATTGTGAATAACAAATACCATGACAGAAGTGAAAAGAGTAGCTTGTAAGCACAAAGAATATCTTTTGGCATCTCTGGAGATCATAATTTAAAGACATTTTCTAATACATATTTGTCCTCTGAGTGTATTCGTGTAGTGCATTCTGTTGAAGCTCTCTAATAAACAGTTAATATTCTGAGCCAGCGGCATACACATGTTAACAGCTGGAGGCTGGGCAAGTCTTCTATTAAATGGAGCCAAAAAAAGCCCTAGACATTAATCATTGTGTGGCATCCTAATGTTTGCGATGCTGCCTTGGTATGTGATTACAATATGTTCTCTATCACCTATCTGAGGTGCCTATCACCATGATCGTAAGTGACGCGCCTACCAGTTTTTTAGCATGCAGCAATACTTACACATTATAGTTCCAAAATAAGTAACATTATGCCACATTTATCTATGTAATTTCAATGTTTAACAAGCATTTTGTTTATACCTTTTGCCATCAACTATTACATAAAGTCATTAAGAGCAGGTTACCGGTTCACACACAGGATCTGGCTAAGCTGGAGAGGAGAGCATGAAGGACCACATGGTTTCTTTTGCTCAGGAGGCATTGCCCATCTGGTCCCTCATCATGCTTCTACCTTAGCCTCTTTAGTCTGTTTTACAATCCTTAAATCCAAAACAAAATGAAAAAAGCAAATACAGAGATGAGAGAAAATGTGTGTACGGACTACGTTATGGTACTTTCCAAATGTGTTTAATCCTCTGAAAGAAGCCTTTAGAAATTTTGCCTTCATTTCTCCCTCTTAAAAAAAGCTGCTATAGTTATGAAATGGGTAAGACTGTTATTTGTTAGCTCTTAGTTCCACTGCTTTTGTGGTGGATATATGAATAATTATTCAGATGCCGTGCATACACCCTGACAAGCACTCAGTCCAGGATCCTGGGTCAGAAATGAATCTAGCGTGACTCCTTAAGCCTTTTGACTGAAGATGATGGGATATACTTTGAATCATCAAATAAGAGGCTTCTGGTTTGTTTGTAGTGTCTAATGTTACAAGTATAATTGTTTTTAGTTTGGAAGCTCTAGAATAGGGTCTTTTACTCGCAAGAGCTTCCCTCCAGCTGTATGCTTTGGACTTTTCTTAAACCCAGCAATTCCTGCCTTGGTCTCCCCCTTGATTTTGGTGCCTTTCCACAACTCTTTTCAATCTTGAGGGGAAACTGCATCCTGGTGCACAGCAAACAAACCTTAGTAAGTTGCAAAACTGTTTCCAGAGGCTTGCCAGGAATATACCCTACAGTATGTTGTACTGTCGTATTGCTGTGGACCACCTTTTACACAAGGATGGAGAGAGAAGGATTACTTCTGGCTGCCTGCTAATGAGGGGATGGCATCAGAAGGGTGAGCAGAGCAGTAGTCGTCTTGGCTCATGAATCATGATTAGGCTGTGGCAGCCCAGTTGTGAAAACCCTGTGGAGGCCTTGCAGCCAACAGCAGAGAATGAGACTGTTAGTCTGAGCAGAGCTTTTGGCAGGGACTGTGTTGTGGTGTTTCACAGAGTATTGTTCATAAACAGCCCTTCCTGTTGACAGTTCTCTTCTTTTTGATGTTTTTGTTTTGGTTGTGTGTTCTCCACCACCACATCTCCTTCCTCTTTTGATGGGAAACTCAGTGCAGTATCTTAATGTGATTATATTTCCTTTGTTGATTAATATAGATTTAATTGCAAGAGCAGTTTACATGCTTATATTTTAAGAGCCTTGCGTAAGAGATTAATGAAGGGGTGAATAATGGTAAATACATTAAACACCATTATATAACCACATAAATATTAGTAATTGTTGCAACACTGGACATTTTAATGACTCAGACATGTTGTAAATAGGTGGTTATGAACAATGTAACATTATCTCTGCTCTTCCATGCTCCTCTTAAATGTTAAATAACCCCCTCAGCAAAACCTTTTCAGTATAGGGGGTTTTATGAGTTAGGGTTTATTGTTGCAGTGCACCACTGTGCATAGAGGTGGGAAAGGCTGACAGATGGAAGGATTTGCAGACACTGTGGTTTGGTGGTAGCCGTTGTTTTTTGTCCAAGTGAAGGTTTCCACGTAAAAAATGCAGGGGATGGTACTCCAAACTGTAAGGTTAGGGTAGCTCTGTGAGGTGTCTCTCTAAATAATAGTCCTGATCAGATCATTCCTTGATATAGAAAATAGTTAAGGGTTAACTATATCAAAGAAGGGGAATGGGAGGGAGAAAATTCTGTGATTTACTGGCTAAAGGTTATTTGCAATGGTGCAAGGCTCCTGTGAGCTGCACAGGTCTGTTCATGTCTTTTTTATGTCCTACAGTCACCTCCTCATGGATGTGAAAATATTTTGGGGCAACCTGGTTTAAGGTGATTTGGGGGAATTCGGTTTGTGTTTTTGAGAACCACCAGGATAGCCCCCATCCATAAGGTAGAGTTCAGCTTAGACCATGTTTTAAAGCCACATTCATCTTTTACACTGGATAGGAAACCTGACTGTTAACAGTTACAACACATAACATTGCAACATTTTTGGATCTACATTAAATGCTCAGATGACACAAGAAATATAACCTTGGAAACCCGTTTTTCAACATTCTAATTATCGTGAATTTTCCTAATTACAGCCCGATTCTCTTCTCAGAGATCCCCTTTTTTCCTGCTATAAGGCTTCCTTTTCTGCTGGGCTCCACTCTCAGCTGCTCTCTCATCTGTCCTCCCTGTGGTCCATCTCCTTTCAGTTGCAGTAGTGGTAATGGAAGGAAAACCCCATCGATCTCTTCATTGCTGGTACCACCCAAGGAAAATGCTGCATGCCAAACGCCTTCTCAATTTGCAGATGGTGTAATTCTGACCCATCTGATTCATCTTATGCATTGCCATTTTGTCAAGGCCTGTCTGATAAGTTGAGCTGAGTACCTATGAATGGTAATGAACTCCCATACATCAGTGTTCAATTATACCATTAAGTTAAAATTCTGATTTGGATGTAGGTATGTAATACAGAGAGATGTGTAATTTCCTAACTAGTAGTATTGCTACTAGTATTTAAAGTAACATTCTAGGCTTGAAATATTTTATCCTGGATGAAAAACAAAAAATTTGAAAGCCTAAGTATGTGTAAAGTAAGCACTAAACAGTAATTGGAGAAGGATAATAACGAGAGTGTGGAAGATGTAAGTTTCTGGGAAAAGTAGAAGTACGAGAAACTGGAACAGAAGGAGGGGTAAAACTAAAGAAAAAAACCCCACAACAACAACAACAAAGTAAAGTCCACAAAACTGAAAATTTCCTCTAATTAGTTTTAACTGTCACGAAGTATTTCACTTAAAACTACCCAACTGAAACTTTGAAAAAGGAGTACTACAAAATGTTTGGGATATGTTAAGAATACATTCTTATAGCTCTGGGCTATATTGTATTATAGGTAACTCCCATTTGTCTGCTCTACGGTGTATTTTTGAAAGACTATGAATAAGGCACTGATTCGAATGTTACAGTAGTTAAAATCCACAAAAATAGTAGACACAACATTTTTTAGTGGGTGAAAGAATAGAGCAAAGATGAAGGGATTACCCAGTACATCCATAATTCAGAACTAGGCCTTAAGAAAACAGAGGAAATAAAAGGGAGCTTATACTGAGGGGCTCTTGCTGAGGATGTAGAACCTAAACCCAGGCAAAATCTTCTCTTAAACACAATCATAACAGGTATTTCAATTAACAGAAAACCACACATAAAATGCAAAAAAAAAAAAATATAATCAATGCACAATATTGCCTTTGGAAATCAAACAAGAAAATATTGTTCAGCAGAATTTTGTTTTCCATTTTAATGATCAATATAGAAAGGGGGAAGAAAAGCCAGTTATGTGTGGGAGGGTGGTCCCTTATATTTATTTGTTGCATAATTGGTTTTTCTTTTCCTTTCAATCTTATTCATCTTCTCATTTTCTTTTCTTCCCATGCAAAACTGTATTTAGCAAGGAATAACTGGAACGTGGAGGAGAGAAGGTGGAAAGCTGAAAGGCAAAAGACTGTTTAAATGCACTGTGTCCTTTTGCCTCCATTTGGCTTTTACATTTATGATCTATGGTGACTGAAACTAGCAATCATTGCTTGGCCATGGGATTGTCACATCATGCATCACTGTCCAGGAGAAGAATTAAAAATCTTATCATGTGAGGTATTTCAAAGAAACCTAGAAATCCAATGTTTAATATGGTAAGATCTAATTATACAGTCAGTGGGTGTTTTGGTTGAGCGAGGAATGCAAGATTAGATATAGGATCATTCCTTCATGTCTGAAGTGGTGAAACGATGTCAAATTTAACAATATAGGAAAAACAGATGACAGGTTCATGAATTAAGAAGGGCAAACAGTGTACAGGTCTTTAAAAAATGTTATTTTTTGGCTTGGAATAATGCAACAGTGTGCAATGTAGCTAAATTAGGGATTCCAGCGATTTATCTACTCAAATGTTTTCTAGTTGCATACAGCTGGTGTTTTTCGTAGGGATTTTAAATCTTGATGTGGCTAGGTAGAAGTGACGGATTTTAGAGACATAAGAAAATTACCTTCCCTTTACCCTTCTCTTCTGCCTTTCCTCTGCTGTGGTTTGGAAAGGGGATAAGGGTATATATGGAGTGCCCAGTGCAGCACTGCATTGACTTACCCCCAGTCTCCTGTGGGAGACTGTGCAGGGATGCAGAGGGAAACTAGCCCTCTTCTGCATCCAGGGATTATGCCTAATTAGCCATCTATATTTCTCCCTGTTTCAGAGTTTATTTGTCCAGAGCTACCTTTCTTAGAGATCAAGCACAGATAAACCATAGAGGCATAGTCAAAAGTGGCAGAATTTAGTTCTGTCTTCCTGAATGAAGGCTCAACAGCTCCCGATAAAGTAAGGAGCTTGAAAAGAGTCAGATATGCAGATATGCTAGTGAAACAAGCAGCCTCCAGATTTTTGATAACAAGACACGCAAGGTTTTTAAATTCCCAATGGTTCCAATCTGGTATTTTTCCAACACTTTCTGTAAAACTCAAAAATACGTTCTTCTGAGAAGAGAACAAACCTCTGGGGTCAGAGTCTTCATAGACTTCTTTTTAATGAATAAATATATCTAATCCCGGTAGTGAATGTCGCCATAAACAGTCTCCCAAGGGCCCGAGTAGCACAAGTCTCACCTCCTACAGCAGGGACTGAAACTTTCTTTTAAACCCCTCCTTAGCTGATCTTATCTCCTCTATCACAGACCCAGGCATCTGTTGGTAGATGAAATACCTTAGATGTGTTTATGGAGAAAAAAATGAAATCTGTCTTTTTTTAGTGAACTCAGTGACTGTGAGCTTAGTTGCAGAAAGAATGAGTCAGGTGATTATTTTTTTCCTATTAATCTAAAAGGGCTTTTTCCATACATACAAGTCAACAGTTTCTGAATTTAGTGCCAAAATTGTGCTTGTCTTTCTTTGTGAAAAAACACCAAAACCAGAACTCTAAGGAAATTTAAAGGACTTTAAGTCATTCAAATCTCTCTGAAAACCTATTAGAGCTAAATTTCCTTAAAGGTAAATTGTAAATCTAACTTAAAAAATGGACTACTTATGTTTTTTTATGATAATTTAAAGAAATCAGCATTCCTATCAGCTTCGTCAACGAACACATGATTTCTGCTAGTCTAATTTTTATTTTTGTGTTTCTTAAGTGAAACATTAAAAAGCATGAAACAGCTTTATTCTCCGTTTAATAAGAATAATGCCATTATACCAACAAAAAGAAAACTATTTTGCCAAAACCATTACCTGCAATCAAGAGATTATAGCTTATTGGCGTTATATGTACGCCATGCGTCTGAGGTATTTCTGGAGGCAAACAGAATTTTACAGGTGAGTGCAAGCTGAATGAACAAGGTCATCTTCAGTAGAATTCAAATGATTTTAAATCCCAAACCCACAAGACTCTATACTTGGCTATAGAATATGTGAGTATCTCTTGTTGGTGCTGCCTTGAACTGCCAATAGCTTGCAGCTGAGCTACTCAGGTGTTTGCATTAAGTGCATCATTACTTTTGTGGTTGCATAATCAGTGACTGAAGTTTCTTGCTAAATGCATGAAATGGTAAGCACCACATTCCCCAAGAATGAATTTGGAGAGCTGCCTGTGTTATATATTGCTGAAGATTGAGGTAGAGGGGTAATAATTAATAAACTGCTAGAAAGCAGAGAAATTTCACCTCTAAAAATGTTTTCAGTGATGTGCCAGCAAAAGGGAATGGTATTTATAGATTAACATTAATGTAGTCTCTGCTTAAAACTGGTGAACTCATAAAAGCTAGTTTGAGCATGGTAGAAATCTGTTCTGAAAGCTTTTTAGATACAAAATGATGTTTTTAGTTTTTATTTTCTTTCCTCAAGATTGCGGATTTGTCTTCTAATTTTTCTCACTGTTTATTTTCAAAAATAATTTTTTCCCTTTGATTTCTTTGGATAGCTTGATTGTAATTGTGTTACCTAGGAGGCTGAGTTTAATCTTTATATCAAAATGTACCATCTTGTTAGTCTATTGGAAGACTAGTTAGAAGACTAGATTTTTTTTTATTATTTTTATTTTTTTTTCTTTTAGGAATCACTCCTTAGTTTTTCTGAATGTATTATTTTATGACTTCTTGTTTTTGTACCCTGAACCACTGTTGAATTTGTTAGCCTCAGCAGTGAGATTAGACTAAACAGAACAGGATTCTTAAGAAGCAAAATAAGGGAAAGCCTTCCTTTGAATAGTGGATAGATCTTGGTTTTGGATAGCTAGTTGTTTGTTTTGTCTTTCTTGTACGTTTGCAGTTCTGTTGTTTTTTTCTTTTCTTATCTGCATTTTTCTCTTCACCCTTTTCCTTTCATTCTGCAAATAGATGTCTTGAGATTCATTTAAAATTATATCCTTCAGTGCCCTTTAAAGCACACTTGTATCTTCCTCATACATTAGGTGCATTAAATTATTTCTGACATCGTTGTTACTCCTTGATTAAATTACAGCCCTGAATTCAATTGGGTGTCATGTAGTCTTGGCTAGATATAAAGCAATATTAGTTTTATAATACTACCTTATGTTTCACTTTACCCTCCACTAAGCATTTTCCTTCTTACAAGAAAGAATTTCTCTTTAGTGCAAGTTGTCTTGCAAAATGCTTATGTATGTGGCGTTTAAAGAAAAGCAGTAGAGACATAGTGCACACCTATTCTTTTCCTTGTATGTTATCTTTAAGCCTAACCTAGTGATGCATCTCCCTTATAATCGTTCCTGAAGTACATGCCAACCAAAGTTCTCTTCCTTCATCCTCTGTAAATGGATTAGTTATAGTTGATATCCTTGAGCTTAGTGCTTGAAATCATGATAAAAAACTCATCAGCTTTGTAGCTGGTATTTAATGTTGAAGCCAAATTCATCTGTTGCCATTGTGCCCATACCAGCGAATTAGATTAAGAATTATTTGAGTCCTCCTTTTGTGTAAACAGTGTAGGTGTTCTAAATCAGATCTGTCTTAGGAATGGGAAGTTCTTAAATTACCTTAGAAGGTAGAAAATTTGAAAAAAATTACCTTTCTTATTGCAAACTCACTTTTATTATTACTTCATTTTAGGTAACATTCAAAGCATCAAGATACTCAGTTTCACCAGACTTAAGATTTGTTCTTCTTGCATATGATGTTAAACAGGTAAGCTAACTATTGGTAATCAAAGATCCTCAAAATTAAAACTCTGAAAACCTTGTTGTTCTATTTCATCTGCAATGCCATATAATATAATGTGATTGATGAACTTGATTTCCCTAAACTTTCTGATGAAATGATGGTGAAGCGTGTATTTCAGTGCGTACAGAAATACTGCAAGGTTCTTCAGTGAAGAGTGGCTCCTCTGAAATGTCATGTGGGGTTTTGTAGTACAGGTTTCATAACCCTTAAACTGTTCTGTTACTAGCTGATGATTTGAAAGCCTGTCGTTTGATATTCCTTCCTGTTTCAAACAGCTGTACATTTATGAACTATACTAAAAAAAAAAAACCTAGGCTGATTTATGTCATGGAAATTTCATTATTGGCTTCAGCAGTCTGAAGTATATTCTTTTTTTTTTTTTCATAGTATTTAGAGATTTTGCAGGCTGTTGTATTGTCAAAAATAGTTTCAATCGATAATACTATGTAGAGTTTTCTAAAATAAGTTATTGAACACAGAAATGAAAATGGTTTTATGAAATTCCTCTGTGCATATTTGTGTTTGTATAAAAAGTTCTTTACAGAATATCTCTGGATTGGTAGACTCAGTGGTTATTCAAGCAAGTTTGGGTTGCTTGGGGTTTTTTTTTGTTTAGTTTGTAGAGCAAAAAAATACCTATGACCCTAAGGTGACACTCAGAAGTTAGTGTTCAGAAATGATAAAAGATTGTTACTGTTTATCACATTATACCAGAGTGTAGTAGTTTACTTACTGTTTTGTGTTGGTAACTGATAATACAATAGCTGTGTGTTTTGGATTGAAATTCGTAGAACAATAAAATACTCGTTTCCAGGTCAGTATGCAAACCGTTTTGGCCTCCTGGTAACATCGCTGCATTGACTGGTATATCTGCTTTAAACATTATATCTCTAAACCTGAAAATGTGCTGAAAGCTGATCTGAAGCATTCTAAAGGTGTTGATGTAAAATGATTCATCTACTTGGGACTAGATTCAAGTAGGTTTCCTTCGACTAAAGTGGAATCTGGATCAAGCTGGTTTTATGATATGTGTTGACCAATACACCAAGAAAGAGCTGCTGTTGTTCAGTTCCCTGTTTTTGTTGTGGAGGGTTCCAGTTTTATTCCTTTCTGAAAAATACTTGCTCTTTGCTGTTTCCATTCTTGATTGCTTCTTTTTGTGTGAAAAAGTTTAATAATCCCTTATATTGACTTAATTTCTTCATTGTATTGATGAATTGAAATTTTAATTTTGGATAGGTTTGAGATTTTCTTACTAGTTGCATATATAGCTGATGTAGAAATATAGGCAAACATGAAAATATCCATCACACTTTATTACATCAAAAAGTAGTAACATGAATCCATGCCCCACAATGAAGATGGCACGTTGACATGCAAATTGCTCTCAATGCATGCTGAATATATCACTTTGCAGGAGCACTTCATTCCATATTTCATTCTTGGGTTTGTTGCAAAGAGAAACTTTTCCTTCCTTCTACATTTCAGTTGCTGGTAGTTACTTAGAGGGATGAAGTTTTCAGCATTTACATTTTGCATCTAGCCATTTCCTTTGCTCAAGTATAGTGAGAAGTAGTAATTAAAATGAGAAATTTGGGTTCGGCAAGCAGTTTTTGATGGTAGTCCTTGGCTTTGGATGAAGCTTGTGATACTTATTCTTGAGTGGTCCAGCTGGGCTGATGGCTTTCAAACCAAAACCATATTGTGACTGTTGTGTCCTCTAGAAGTGGTGGTGACGGTGCTAAAGTTGGTTAATAGATATTGTCAGCCGGATCCTCAATTAATATAAATAATAAGAATGCCATTGAAGTCTGTTACCTCCTGAGAGGAAACAGTTCCTTAGGATGGAAGGGAAAATCACGAAAAAGACTGTAAGCCAATTCTTTCAGAAGTTACAAAATATATTATGGCAACTATGTGGCCTTTTTTTCTCTTGAAATTTTCTGATTCTTGAAATATATGTTAGGCTGATGAGGCAATTCTGTTTTCTCAAGATCTGTTCGGGGAAAGGTATGTGATGCCTTGGAAAGCCTTTTTATTTCTCCATAACTAGTGCTTCCCAATAATATGAAGTTAGTGTTTGTTCTTCTTGGGTCATTTTTTTTTTCTTTTTTTTTTTTTTTCCCCCTCAGTCAGGGCCAGAATTACTGGGTCTGGATGAGAGGAAATCCACCTGTCTGTCTTACTTTTTCCTCAGCTGTTAACTATGAATTATAAAATTTCTTGCCTATAAAATTAAAATTAATATTAAACTACGTAATTTGAGTTTTTCAACTTTGTTTCAGTAGAACCAGGCCAGATTATTTCTTCATAACTCATTTTTTACAGAACTGAGGATTTGTTTATTGTCTTGAGTTACAACACGTGGTTGAGCCTTTAATGATACCTGGTACAATGAACTGCAAATGACTTGTTGTAAGCGTTTAGATGCTCTCTCCATCTGCTGTAAATTGCCACAGACCCCTTGACTCTAGTTCCTATGTTTCTCTTCTTTGTTAAGATTTTGTCCTTCTTTGTTAAGGTTTAGGTGTATAATTGCACTGTAATGTGTTTGATGGGATTTCTGCTTTTGTAGACTGTCAGAGCTTTGGGGTTTTAAAATCATAATGGTTGTTTACGTACATTAATCTGTGTTTTTTATAACATACAGTAATACAGCTGGAACAGATTTATTAATCAACAGTTTTATAAATAAGCTAGTGTGTTTCAGCTGAACAGATTGGAGAAAAATAGAGACAAATGTTTCTTCAAGACATTTTGTCATGAAACTGTAATTAGAAACAAGGTTATTTTGATGTTCGGATTAAAAATAAATGTTCAGTTAAATTAAATAGTTGAATATTTATTTTATTGTTGTCAGCATTTTCTTTAATCTTTTTTATGCTTAGAGTGGCAAACTTTAATTAAATTTGCAGTTGTTTCAGCACAATTAAGAATGTCCTCTATGCATAACGGGACATAAATCTGCATGAAAATAAGCCATCTTTGAATACAAAAGTAATAATTGAATGAATCATTTAAATCATGCCTAATAGAAGAAACAAAGCCATTTCACGTGGCATAGCAGCTGTTTTGGTGTAGGTCTATGAACTTCATATGGGAGAAAATGCCTTTGCTGAGGAATTCAAAGGGTTGTAAATTGATTTCTGGACATCAAATTCCCGCCGTCTATATCACAGCGGGTTATGGAAGGTAAGCCAGTATTGCTGGCTTAAGCACTGAGGCTGTTTGGCTTTTTTGTTTTTAACAGAAGGCTGTGGTGAATTTAGAGGTACTTTCTGTATGTCCTTTGCTGCAGTGCTCCATAGCTCTCCAAGCTTCTGAAATGCTTTCATTGATTCTCCAAGTTTTTGACTTTGCCAAAACTTGCATGGATCGACTGTTCAGGCTTCCTTTCTGTCACTCACCGTAATTTGGTCGGCATCACTGAAAAAGTCTCATTTTGCAAGGCAGTAGATCAGTAAGTAGGAACTAATTCGAGAAACGAACATGTACATTCTTGGTGAATGTCCTGCCATCCTGATTCTTCTGGGACAGTATGAACACAACAGCAGGGAAACCATTGTATGTATTGTATGCAGAGAGGAGATAGTTTTGCAGTGCTATTTCTTTTTGATTTTGATTTTCCTTTGAATATTGTCAAGGTATGAACAAAGAATGTGATGCTCTGAGAGGCAGAGCATCTAAGGCAGTTGCGATTTCCAGATTAAAAGTTATTTCACTATTGCTTTTAATAAGTACTGTGTTAAAATGACATTTAAATTTTTTCTCACTCTGCTGGTGGTGTTACTTACAATTGCCAAAACGTGATTTATGGTTTTGATTAGAAAATGGGAATTGGACGCTGTTCTTGCATCAATGGTAGAAGACGGGGGAGTAAATTTATAGTGCAATGAGCACTGTGGTTCTAAGAAATTCTTTTTACCATTGAGGAACTTCGGTGTCCCTCAGCAGAAGGTTATACCTTGCGAGATGTCCCTGGAGTCCGCTTGAAATGAAAATAAGCTTTATTCTGGATATTAGTGGGTTTTTCCTCAGACATCATAGGCATGTTCTCCCCATGCTCTTGCTAGAATATAATATGCCACAGGAGAGTCAGTGAAGAAGTAAATGAGATCAATTCTTTTTCTCTGTAACTCCTCTTTTTTTTTCCTTCATTTGATTTTAATAATCCCTTCCCTGTGATTTTGTTTTTTTTCCTGCAAACTGTCCTTTCCTTCTCCCTGCTTTCAAATCCCTTTTGAATACCAACTTTCAGGATTTTTTCCTACCTTATTCCCCTTTCTATTACTAATGCATCATTTTCTGCTTTCAATGCAAGATGAACAATGTTCAGGGTTTTTTAGCTCTTGGTTCAGAAATGTGCTTAAAAACAGATTAAAGTTCTGCTTTGGTTTAGAATCATAAGCATTTATGCACCCTTTAAAAAAGGAAATGTTTTCCTGAATTAAGGCTTCATGTTGTAATCTTTTTTAGCTAGAGAATTTTAATAAAACAATATATTTAGCTTAAAGCACCATGAAAACAGCTTTTAATAATTCTTTTGGTAGGATCAGAATGAAGAATAATCCAGTCCTCTTCAGAAAGGTAGGAGAAAAATAGTTTTAGATCTAAACATCACACATTCAGTAGGAAAAATATTGCAAATGTTTCTGAATATTTATATTGAATTCCGAATACTTAATGTATTTAAGTAAAGATGAGAGTTCAACATGGTGTCTGAAACAAAGAAACCCTAACAGAAAGAAGTTACTTATCTGCAGTGTGCTGATGCCTATCATCACTTTTCTGCTGTAATATCTATTTTTAGAGGTTAATGATAGGGTGTACTGACCACAGGCTACGGCGAATGGAGGGTGAACAGCAAGTGACACACTCATCAGGCTTTTAGAGGTTGCCTCTGATACTGTCTTACCTGAATGCACTGAACAGATCTTCAGGAGTTTGTTGCAGATTAGAAAAATCCGTGGAGGGAAAAATTCAATGAAGTTTTAAATTATTATTATTTTAAATTATCTATTCTGCATTAGGAGAATATCTTTCCACCAATTAGGTGAAAACTAAATATTCAATTAACAGTAATCTTCTCGGTCAGTGGAATTATTTTTTTTTCTGCAAAAATTAAAGGATAAGTAAGTTACCTTGCATTATGTCTTATTTTTATCTTATTATGTCTTATCAAGACACTGTTTGGCGTTAACATGTGCAGGTGTTTTCAACAAGATAGTTTATACAGAGCTTATGAAAATCTGAGTTTGAAGAGAATTATCTGGAGAACCAGCTAATAGTTGGAAACATAGGCAACAAAGATGAAATGAAATCTGTCTTCTCACACATGGAAACAATATTTTCTCAACAAGATTATTCCATACAAAAGATTTATAAAAGACTTCTTAAAGCAGCAGTGATATGGACAACAGTATTTTATGTAATGCTGTCTATGAAGAAAAGATCTGATATAAAAGTTGTACTATTGACTTTTTTCTCTAGAAATGCATTCTGTGTTAGGTAAACCTGTTTTTCCTGAGGTCCTCAGAGTGATCTTCTTTCTGTCTTTCATTTCTTCTTTTTGAGATGAGTCCAGAAACAAACCGTGCAAGTGCATACTCCTCAGTTTACGAGTCCATAAATAAAAGTCTAATCCAGACATGACTTTCCCATTCATCTATATCTCTCATCAAGAATGTGAAAGACCAAGTTTCATCAAGCTTAGGGCAGGGAGAAAAAAAATGAGAAAATTTTAAGTGAAAGCCACCCCTTAAAATTTGAAGTTTTTTCTTGCAGATATTTTTGTGGTATATTTTATTCCTCTCTTAGGTATGACAAGATTAGATGTTTAGAAGGTCAGATATTGAGCAATTCATGGAAGTGGGCTGCTCAGATTTCCCCCTTTTAAAAGCTGTTGTTTTATTTTGAGTGGAAATTTTAGCTGGATTCATTAGAATTTGCTAACATAATAGCTAGGCTGTAGATGATCTTGGCATGCTACTCATCTAATAAATATATTTGACTTTATATAGCTCCAGACATGCAAGGCTTTTTAAAGATATAAAAAGAGAAGGTGTTTTCCTGAGGACATGATGTGCTTTGTATTAAAATCTGGAAAAGTGCATTTTCTGGCACTATATGCTGTCATGAATTATCCCATAGTGAGCATTCTTACAAGTACACAGTGTCCCACTTCTATCCAGGTTTATGTCTAAATTACGTGGGAAAATTTAATAACCACCAGTCCCTATACACAGAAGGTGGGGAAAATCTAGAGAGTCTATTTTTGAGAATCATGGGCATTGATGTTTGTTTATATTTGTCTGATAAACAGCCTTTTCTCATTTCATCCATGTTGAATTGCAGTCCAGTGAGTACTTGCATTCAATTTATTAGGCAGCCTACTACTTAATAGAAGTAGCAGAGTTATGCCTGGAGCATCCTCATATCTTTTGCATTATATGTCTTTAAATATGTGCTATTATGTTTGGATTATTGGTTTATTTGTGATGAGATGATGGGGCTGCTCTCTGTCAGGGAATTACTGCCTCCCCTGCTGCAGAACAGGGGTGAAATGTCATAATTTCTTCCTTCTAAAATATTCTGAAATAAAAAGGTAGAGAAACTGGGGAAACTATTTGGATGCTTCCACTGTTTTGTTTTGTTGTTTTTTTTTTTTTTAACTCTAATATGAAAGCTATCATGTCACATACATCTGCATATCCATCTACTTACCTATTTTTCAGAAGGGTTTTATTTAATCTAGAAAGTTCTTGATTTCTTCAGCTGACATGTTGATTCATATATGCAAATTGAGTCGTGTAACTGTTAAGAAAACAGATCATCCTCCACTTTTCATTGGAAACCATGAGACAAAATGTTACTGCTATTCACATAACTTACTGGGTCTCTCTGCCAGGACTTCTGTTCCATCTGAAATTTTATAAGTAAACAAAATAAATAATTCTATTCTAGGTACAAGATGGCTCTTTTTTTTTTTTCTCATTTAGCATCACCAGAGTTGAAAAATCAGTATTCATGCTTTCAATTCTTGTTCAAGGACAGTATTGAAAGAATAACATGGTGCTTTGCTATTGTTCAGTAAAAGTGGATTTTAGGGCATCTAGCTTTTCAACCAAAGTGTTTATTGACAGAAAAAGTATTTATTTTCAATTATATTGTCATTCTTATCAAGTATGAATACTGTTATTTCAGGAGGACTTCAGTAGCATCCAGCTGAGTTTCCAAGATCCAGTAGTTTAGAAACTCAGTCTTAATGTTACTGTGATTTTCAGGTGGTCATATTCCTACATCACATAATAATCCACAGGAACTGGAATCCCTGTGTGTTAATGCTATATAAATAGGCAAATATTACACTATTTAAGTCAACAGCTCCCTTAATCTATGAACAATTTATTTTATACAGCATAAGTTCTAGCTTCTGCTGTGAAACTGCCAGTCGTATCACATCCTCCCTGTTCTCTTCTGTGCATTGATAATATGCAGAAATGTCCCAGAAGTGAACCCATTGAAGCAAAGGGTTTGTCCATCACACCCCATAGGCACAAAAGCACTGTGTATAAAAGGTGGGTTTTTTTAAATTCCACTTATCTCTTGCTACAATCTGTTGTATGTACCCATGATATTACCAGAAATAGAGTATAATCAAAAGCTAGTTTTATAATTATATTATAAGGTATGTGGTTTTTTAGAAGATGAGGTACTAGTGACATTCTTCTCAAATGTCTGTGATAAGTCTTCCTCAGCAATGCTGAATGGGAAAGTAAGTTTAGTTTGTTGGTTTTGGGTTTTTTAAAAATAAATCAGAAAACCAACCAACTGAAAAAAAAAAACCACCAAAAACGTGAACAAGGACAGCTAGTCCAGTGCATGGACTGTTAGGAGTCCTAATTGGAGACTGTATTAGTAGCTGCTTGAGGCTGGAAAAGCTGACCTGAGCTTTAATCTGGTTTAAGATCTGCCAGAGTTCACCACAAGCAACTAGAGTCAACTGATACACCCATCTGTTTTTCAAAATTCTTTGTTCCATGCTCCCAAGAAATAATAGTTCCCTTCCTTACTACAAAAGAATATGGACTAAAAGAATATTTTACGTATCTCTCACTTTTGACAGGTTTTTACCCTGAGCATGAATCATTGTTCAACTTCTGCACTTATTGATTTCTCAAATACAAGAGCTGGCTCACATCTTCAAATACAGTGAATAAATTACTTCTGAGGAGCAAAATCACTTCATGGATCTGATTGACCCATTATGTTAAAACATTTTGCTGAAAATGCCATGTATTTTTTCATGATGTAGATACTAGCACGTTCCAAAATGACTCATTGCACATCTAACTTGAAGACTTACTCTTTCTATACGTTCTAAACATAAACAAGATTGAATTACTTAAAGAACATCCCTCTTAACAAATGCCTTCAGCCTAGTTCATGTGTTCAATACACTTAGAAAATCCATTTTAAACAGTGGGTGGTGGTTTTTTTTTTCTTTTATTTCATTTTTCATAATATCCTCTATCTGAAATTCAATAATAATGTATCTTACTGAGAAATGTGATATGCATTATAGCTTTCTCATTAAACTTTTAAATAAGCTACCATTAGTATTGATGAATGTGATCCCAAATGGTCACTTAATCTTAAAATAGTCATTGATCAGACATTCAAAATTTTAGTCTTGCAACCAAACTAGTACATGTTGTAAGTGATCGTGAATTTTATGCCAAGAGGAATTAACATCTTTCTTTTGCTGCAGTTTAATGATTAGATTTACAAACCAGGAATGACTTAGTGAGTTTATGTTTTTTCCTAAATGCAACATTTGCTAAAATCTTTTCAGATACCTCTGATATATGAAATAGAATGACCAGTCTAGGAGCCCAAAGTTTTCATCTTTTGAAATATTTTGTCTTTGACTGTTAAAAAAGCTAAATCAAAACTCTCTGTAGAGGAGCCCTGCTGGTTTTCACATTTTAAATGTATCTAAGGATGTATTTAAATATACTTATATAAGAATATGTGCATAAATTTAAATAAAGTAGNNNNTAGATGGAAATACTTATTTTAAAATAGCATATGGACAAAGTAGAAGCATATGCAAAACAAAAAAGTTTATACTTCTCTAGTTTTATTAGTGTTGTCATAAATCTTTTAACAGAAATCTGTCAGCCACTCTGTCTTGAAATCGACCCCCCCAAGCATTACATTCATATCTTATTTCTTTTGTTAAATACAATTAAATACACTATAAGCTTTGCCCGGAAAGGCTGTGCACTTTCAGGACCCAGCTGGACCAAGCCCTGAGCTAACTGGTCTGCATTCAGAGTGGATCCTGCTTTGTGCAGGAAGTCGGACTAACGACTTCCCCGGGTCCTTTCAACTTGGGTGAGTCTCTGAGTCAGTATTGTTGTGTCAGCAGTATTTCCCCTGAAGATAAAGACACAAGATTAAAAAAAAAATATTTTTTTTTAAATGGTTCCCAAAAAGACAACAAATGTCAAATTACTACCCAAATGTCCAGTTTTGTAAAGTGCCAAGTATTCCTTAAAGCATTCTCAATAGAATGTTCTCATCATTTTCTATTATGTTCGCTTAGATTCTTAATCTCCGAATGTTTCTATACCTTTGTGTATATGAGAAATCTCATCCGCTGCCTCTCCAGACGCATGAACAGATAAAATTCTCATTGCAGCTATCAGATTTGGTTGGAAGAAGTTCTGAAATGTTTGTGCTCTGCAAAATGAGGAAAATCAGATGAAGTAAAAACCTAAACTCTGACTGAAGGTTCATTTCTTATTATGATTAAATAGTTAAACAGGCTAGCCAGTTCTGGAAACCAATTATTCTAAAATGTGAGAGGGTAAAAAAATAAATCTGCTTTTTCCACTTATTCTGCATAATTCTTTTTCTTATCAGCAGCACACATTGAATAATAATTAATTTTTTCTTAAAATAGAAAAGTTGGGAACAAAATTAGTTACTTGGAAAAAAAAAGTCACAGCAGCGGGTAAGACTTGCAACTGCTTTTTAATTCCAAATTGCAAGTTCCTGGTCAGAAGAATCTAATGCACAGACTAAAAGTTTGACTGTAGCATGCTTAATTGATAAATGTTTTTAGTATTGAAGGAGAGGCTTTTTGTATTGCACATTCATTCCAACTGCTTAAGGGGGAAGGTGTTGACTTTTTTTGTTTGCCTGTTTTTATTAGAAAAAACCCAAGTATGTCAAAATCTTAAAATCCTGGTGCCTTTTTGGAAGAAAAGCAGTCACTCCAAAGACAAGTTCAAGTGTCAGTACCTGTGGTAAGGACAACCTGTAGCAATGGCAAGTGGTCCAGAACATGAGCAAACATGTTTAAAAGCTATTCCATAGAGAATATTTGCTCTTCCCAAATGCCTGTACAGAAATGATCTTGAAGCTGGAGGTTGTTCTGTGCTGTGGGGGCTCCAAAGCTGCTTGTCACGTTTTAGAGAGCCAGTGCAAACACATCAGAATTTAATTTTCTTCCACAATCTTTCGCTTTCGCTGTGCAGGCAATATCATTAACTTTATATTTAAGTAGCAACCTTTATCTAGCAGGCTCCTAAAGTGCTTATCGCTTCAGAACTTGATGAAAATGCCATTAAAGTCAGTGGAACTTTTTCCATTGACTTTAAAATGGGCTTTTGGATCAGCTCTTGTGTACCTATCACACAAATGTAATAAAGTCATCTCCTTAGTGTGACAGCACCAGCCAGGTGGACAATAAATAAAGTACAGCGTGCCACTAGGATTTTCAGCAGGATCTTGTAGAGAATAGATTTATCAGTGTTTTCAGAGGCTCATTTCTGCTGTAAGTCAGCCTTTAGGTCTGTAGGTTGTTGGCACCTTTGTGAGCATTACTCATCTTGTTTCCCGTGGTGTTCCCTCTTCTTAGGTCCCTAACTTCTGACAGCTCACTATCATCACTGTTATTTTCTGTAGCATTTGGGGTACAATTTACTTGGCCCTGGTGCACTGTCAGCTTTTAGTGGTTCTAATTGCTGTCTGCACTGTCATTATCATAAAGATATTTTAAAACTACATTTTCCTCCAGTGGAAAGCTTCCTGAATGTGACCTTCAGCTGCTTCTTCTGGATGCTGAGACAAGAATTGATTCAAGTTCTTGACACTGTCACCTTCATCCCTCTGTAGTTTCTTTTAAGAGCCTTCCTTCATTGTTGGTGCTGAGGTGTATGTGAACATGTTGTGTTTCACCTGTTGAAGGCTAAGAGGCTGCATAGGGGGGAGTGAGAGCAAGTTCATTCTTCTCCTCCCTTATGGGGAGCCGAGGTTGGATTGGTACCACCCCTACTTGCATCAGCTGTTCTGTTTTGGAGATTTGTGATTAAGGAGCAATTAGAAGATGAAAAGGGCCATTGCACTGCTCCCTGGGTTTTGCCAGCTGTGCTGGCCAAACTCGCAGAGCGGAGAAAATAAGTAACCGATATCTGTGCTAACTGCATCTGGATCTCAGCTTTTCCTGTGGTAATTCCTTGTCTCTGTACTGTCCCCTGGGGTTGGCTGTGTCTGAAACTGTGATCTAACAAATTCTGCTCAACAGCTTGAGCTCCTATTCCAATTCTGATGGACAATTTATGACTCTATATAGTTCATTCCTGCAAAAATCCACTTTTTTCTAAATTTAGCTTGGAGGAGAGTTTGAAGGAAGATCAGCTGAATAAAGGTTGGTATGTGGAAAAACTGTTTTTGTTTTCATACTATATCCCTGAGTGTAACATAAGCATTTGGACAACTTGATTATTATTTGTTTATACATTTAGATAATTTTCAGCTGCATTTGACCTACTAGTTCTAGTCCTTACTGACATCATGTAGTCCTTGGGCATTCTAAAGATGCATCTGGCTTTTTCAGTTTCCTTTAAGCCTGGGTAAGATACAGAAGATCAAGCTGGCAGAAATAATTTTGTTTCTCTTTCTAGCATATTATGCCAGCGCTACTTTATTTTTGTCTCAGATGTCTTCTTGAGTCAGCAAAACTAACAGTAATGGAAATTTACTACAGCGGTATAATTTTAAAGGACATGGGGTTAAATGTGCTTTTAGGTCACCAAAATGTCTGAGGTTGAGGGCAGAACATTGGTACTAATGTAACCTTTTTTGGAGTCTTCTTTCAGGTGGTAAATCAAGTAAAATAGTTGGATGTACTGTTTAAGTTTTTAGCCTTTGTTGTGAGGTTTATATTTGTCATGTAATGATGTTTGTAAATGTTGGTCAAAGCTGAAGTCTTTTCTTGAAAACTGTTGTGCTATCTTAGCGTGGCATTGTAACAGGAAGGTTCAGGTTACCATAATGATTGAAGAACTTGACATAGTGTAAATACACTGTAGTTAGACTTAAATTAGCAAATTGAAGTGGTATTTACCATTTTAGTAGAGAACATATGGCTATTTCTTTGTTAATTTTCCTGTATTCTAATCTCATATCTCTCAAGTTAAATAAAGCTTTTGTATGAATTGTTAGCGAACTTAGATCAGTTTTATTTTTGAGTTTGTGGTTCTTTTTTCCATGTGCCTCAGTCTCAGCCCATGCATGATCCCAGAATGCTGTGCCTCAGGTTCTGGAGTCTCAACAATGTGAAAAAAGATGTTAGGCTCATCATAGAAATAATCTATGGTAGCTTTCAACCAGAGATCCCCAAGTGACATGGAAGTGTTCATGAATCATAGCTCTCAAAAGTCTTACAAAGATGTTTTTAAATTTGAATGTATTATGTGTTTTAAGATATAAAACATTTAAGTATATGGTGATACAGGAAAGTTATTCTCCATTAGCATTATATCCATTTTATATTAAAAAATAAAATCAGTTGCTTTCATTAAAAAATTCTGGGCTATTCTGTGATGTATTGTTTGCCCTAATTATTCAGTTTGTTAAAAAATTAGGAGTGTTTGGAGTGGATGGTTGATAGGATTTCCACATAGTAAGCTTAAAACCAATTAAGCATATATATACACACACATAAAATAAAAATGTAGTGATTAAATTCAAAGTTTGGTTTGAAACACCTGGAGATACATAAAAACCAGTCCTCCCCAAAAGGGCAGACTATCAAGTTTTGATGGTTGAGAAAGGAAAGTTTTATATTAATAGTATTTTCCATCAGCGGAATTTCACTGTGACTCTCAGCTGTGATATTCATTACACCAACCATCTGCTTTGGCAGTGCCATAATTTCTTTTTTCAGTATCTCAGATGAAATTAAAATCATCATACAGTGAACACTGCTAGGAAAATAAAACATCTAAATATGAGCTTCGTATTAAAGTTATTGTAGTTCATTGCAATTTAAGTTCCATTTCTATAGTATTCCAAAAATAGAAGAAAAACATTAACTGTTGTGAATATTCAGGGAAAGGCCATCTCTTTCTGTGTTTTTGCTTATATTAGTGTTCCAGTAGTTTTTGCAACCTTACAGTGAAATAGGATTTTAGAACTTGTAAACGCTAAAAGCAAATGAATGGGGAGAAACACAGAATCAGCCAGAGTCACAGTGAGGAACAGATTGCTCATCTCTCCCACTCTCTTCCCAATGTCATTCTTAACTCTTTTTCTTGCTATAAATCTTAATAGTCTTAAGTTTCCAGGTATTTTTATTTATCCTAGTAATGTGTTGTTATGTTCTGCCAGGGACCATTCCCAAATTCTTGTTGTGTTTTTTTTTTGTGAGTGCTTCCATAATCAGAACCTTTTAATACCAAGCTGTCTGATAAGCCTCACACCTCTCTCTTTTTCTTTCCTTTTTCAATTTTCTGGCTTTTCTCTTCTTGCCTCTCTTTCTTCTACCTTGTCTAGTGTTCATGAGACATTAACTTTCTATTTCTTAATCCCATCACTTCCCGGATATAATTATGCACTCTCCTGTTGTATTCCTTTTCTTTCTGTTCCCTAAGACAGAGAATTCCCTTTTCAAATATATTTCTTGATCTCAAAAAATCGCACTTAATCCATATTCTGTCTACTTTATTATTTTACTTTATTATTTTACCTCTTACAATTAGTAATGTCTACTTTCCTTATTACTTGTGTTATATTGGATAGGTTTATAGATAAATCATCATAACAATCTTAGGAAGTGTGAGGTAAGTATGTTCCAGCAAAAAAATGGGAATTCAGAGCACACGGTCTCTCTGCAATTTCCTGTTATTTGGCTACACTGTGGGATGAGTGTGCTTAAGAAATGATTAAACATGAGAAGATCCCTGATTTCAGAACTCCTTTGCTCATTTTGCTGGCTGTATCTTGAGCTTAGAGGTGTTATGTGACTGAGATTGGAAAAATCTCCTAATGAACTGGGCAGGCGGTCTTATTCATGCCAAGTGCAGCTGGATAGCGGGAATTAGAAGTGTATCCCATTTCATTCGAATTCCTATACGCTGTTTGCCATTGTGATGACCTATCAAAAAAGTCTGAGACTACAAAAGGTTCCCATGTATAGAAATGACTTTAAATAATATGCAGAGTAAAAAATTGATAAAGTAGATGACGAATACTGGCAGCTTAATTTGGTCCTCATTTCCACTCTTTTATATCTGATAAAGTGCTCCAAATGGATAATTATTGCCAATAGTGGCTAGCATATCTGTCAATCTATACATTCACTTATCTTAAATAATGGAAATGAAAGTCAATTCCTGAACTGTATCTCTTTCAGAAATGTTTGAGACGCTCTTTTTTTTCCTTTTCTTTTTAACCTTGAGATTATATGTATGGTAGTATATTAAATTAGCATAAAATGTTACGATCATTGAGAGTGATATATGGACATGTGCTCCCTTACAGTGCATCATGAATAATGATTGGTAATTGGTTCAGGACATTGATTAAAGAGCTATTGAGCAAATTGGAGATGTAGTTTACTACACAAATGGCTTATCAAGTTTCATCTCTGTTGTACTTGCTATTTTATTACTCTATACTGAAAATATTTCGTGAAAGTATGGCTGGACATACACATATATATGGCGCTTTACATGATTATTCAGTCAACCTGTGGAAAAAATTATTTATTCAGAGAGGTTTTAAAAAGGGATTATTCTAGTATCTCCAGAAGAGTTCTCCATGAATGATTTTAGTGAAACTAGATGTTTAGATGTCATGTCTTTAATTGTGGAGGATCATGGAGAGCACATACTAGTCATAGAAAACCTATTCTTACCATATGAACAGAAATCATGAAGCTTGGCTATTTGATATTAGATATTAAGACCAAAATGAGGCTAAAATAGAAGAAACGTCTTGGAAATGACACACTAATCCTTCATATGTTTTAAAATAGTTTGGAAATAATGATTATTTTTTTTTTGTAGGTAGGTGAAGAAAATACACATAACACTCTATACAGGAATAAATTCTCAGAGATTTGTGTTCCTGACATATTTTCTCATTTGTTTACACAATACTTTTTGCTGTGTTATCCCTACAAGGTGTAAATTCAAATATGCCAAAGGAAAAACATAATTCACCGAGAGGCTTTTATTTTGGAAATGTCATCACGTGTTAGAAAATTACATCCTCAACTTAATAATTTACATTTTTGGAAGAAAATACTTTGCCAGCTAGCTTTCCGCATACATAAGAACAACACAGTTGTCTTGAACAACAGTTCCCTTGCATTTTTTTGAGCAGCATATTAAATTACAGCACTGTTTTAGAGGGTTTTTGCTCTAATAACAATAATGGAAAAAGGACAAATCACTCTTTATCCATGCTTGCTAAAAAATTACGTGAAAGTATCTTAAGAGGGGTTGCCGTAACCCCTCTGCGCACATCTGCACTATATCAATCAATATGGGAAGGAGATCTGCAAGTCATTTGGTGTGGCCATGCATAGCAGGGTGCAGAAGTAGTAAAGATCCTGAAAGAAGGGTGTAGTTGTGTCAATGTGTCTTTCTCTTGACAGTTACTCTCCATTTGATATTCTATACTTTTTATGACATTTTTTTTAAATGCTCTGTGTAATTTTGCTCACCTTTGCTCAAGATGTTTAAAGGCAGACCCTGAAAAGATCCAGGGAGATTGATGTGCTATCTCATAAGAAGAGCTAAAAATGGTTTGCTTTGTTTTATTAAAAGGATGGGGTGAGAAAGTCGTCTATATATGAAAGACAATGTTGCCATGAGAACAAATAAATGAATATAAACTACAAAGTACCAGAATAAGTAAAAAGTGTTAACCTCCAGAGGAGGGGCTCTTGCACCAATCTTCCTGTAGTAGAGCACATGCAACAACCTACCCAGGTTGAGGGGAAAGTTTGATCAGCTTTTGCATGAGATTCTGGGAGAGCGTTGTGTATTACAGCAGTGTGGGATGCATTTGAAAGAGGAGAGGTCTTTTTAAATCTTCTTACTTAGGAATTATGGTGCAGTTTACAAGTGGTTGCAAAAGTAAAAAAAGAATAAAAATTAACTTGTAGGATTTTAAAAACTATGAGAAGCTGATCAGAACCAAAGATAATATATTTCAAAGAAAGAAACTGTAACGAATGTGGAACAATTCTACACTATAAAGTAGGTGGACTGGGTGTTGTATGAGATGATTTCCATGTCTAATTGCATTTGATCCCTTTGATCTTCAAACTCTAATATATTTCTCCCTGATGATTTCCTGCTTTCAACTGACTTGCTTTCATTTATTTCTAGTCCTACACAAGACACTCTTGCCAACCTCTGCACCATTCATCTATAATCTATTACCTTTTTATATTTTTTATTTCTTAAAACATCTTCTCTAAAATATTTATCACCCGGAACTGTTCACCATCAAAGTGAGTTAACAAAGAAATGTTTATTAGCAAACTTTTCTGATAGTGGAAGAAATTTTCTGGAGCTCTGGTCTAGTGAATTCTTTTCCTGTCCCACTGTAGTCACTGACACAAAAGAGAACCTCTTGTTTGCAGGGAATTTCAGACAAAAAAATTCCTCCAATTCTATTCAACTTGACCATGTTAGTCAAGGGAAAGTTTTCAGTAGCTTAAAAGAGACAAAAGTAACAAATAGTGGTTTGAAGTTTGTACTAAGGATTTTGTCCTCCATCTCAGGTTTTGGCAGTGGATAAAAGAGACTATATAATGATGAGTTGAATCCAGTGAATAGGTTCAAAATACTCAAAGATACCTAAGCAGATTAAATAAGGCTGAAATCAAAGCCTACTCAGTAACAAACTTTAATGTAGACAGTGAAATGCTGTATCCATGATACACTGAAAACTGATGTCAGTGTCTTATCTTGGGTAAGAAGAGGCATTCATCTACAGATATGATTAGAATTGGGAAGAGTCTTCTCTCATTAAAAATATTTAATCACCTATAAAGTTTGCATTACTATAGTGTTTTCCAATCATGGATTTCAAATTATTTTAAGAATATACAGAAGTTTATGTCATGATTTTGGCAGACTGGTTTTGTTCTCTCTGAGAACTCTTATTTTTCTCTCTGAGATCCTACTTTCTCATGCTAGTTTGTACCCAGCCTCTGCTTTGGAATAAAAATCAGTGTCTGGGAAAGGATAGCCATTAGTGCAGGATAGTGCATGTCACGGACCTTACGTTTAGTGTGGATGTGACCAGTGAAAACTTACTTGACGGGCAGTGAATGTTGTTATGACCCCTTTGCATTACTACTAGATTTTAGCTCCCTTTGTTCAAGTTAAGGGTGACCTGTAAGGTTTCTGCTTCTCAAGCAGTTGCAGTTATTCTATTGAGGCATGTGATTGCACTTCTGCAACACGGGCCATGACTTGCTGTGCAAAGGCATGCTGGGCAGAGATTAAGCTCTGGCAGCAGAAGGGAGGTTCAATGTCATGGCCAAACTCTTTCACGCTGTGAGGAGGCAGGGATTAACTGCTCGGGTCGGTGTGCATCTTGCGCAGGTGGGGTCTCTTGAAGGCTGTCTCCGCAAGAGGCTGCATGGCATTGTGCTCCTGCCTAATTCCCCTCCTCCTCTCTTCTATAGTATTAGGTATTATTGCAGGATCTGTTAAGTGTTATTGTGAAGTGCTGTAGGTCATTGGTCTTTGTAGGTCAGGATAATTTTTTTGCTTATCTTTTCCTGCTTATTGTTAAAATGTGGTATCTCTAATTCAATAAATAGCAACTAAAACTTGTAATGGCAGAATAATTTTAAAAATATAAGAACTTAATGCACTGATGCACAGTATCTGGTTTGGCTTTTGCTCGTTCGCTTTGGAGTAGCAGATATAA
>JAOXJM010000079.1:9315443-9328447 GCA_026413425.1 Tringa solitaria
TAGTTCCAACCCCCCTGCCATGGGCAGGGACACCTCTCACTAGAGCAGGTTGCCTGAAGCCCCATCTAGCCTGGCCTTGAACACCTCCAGGGATGACTATCCAGAAAACACTTCAGTACTTTTGCTCCCTTTAAGATAGTAACAACTATGTCAGCACTTACTTGGTTATTGCACCATTTTTCACACTTCTGTCTCCATGACTGTGCCCATAAATTCACAACTTGATTCTGAATTCTTTGGGAGGTGAAATCTTTGTCTCGCACAGAGGAAAGATCCTGCCAAGAAGTGGATCAACTGCAAAAAGAGGTGTTGATATGTCTGTCTTGGGCGTAACTTGGACACCTGCCTCTCCCTTCTCCTGAAGATTGCAGTCCTTGCTCCAGACTGCCAGATCTCTGCAGAGAGCAGCTGTTGCCTGGATCTTGCATCTCTGTGAAATACCACCTTTGCCAGAGTTCCCGTGAGACGTGGGAGCACAGCCTGAAGCTGAAAGGGATGGTGCTCATAGCCAGGAATAGCTGCTATGAAAAATGAGAGTTAAGTGCAAAGACAGATACTGCTCTTGAACTGCAGGAAGACTAAAGAAGAGGTAGCCAGAAAGGCAGGTAGACAGAAAAAAACAGAAGTAGAAAACTGTCTGTGTTTGACTTCTGCAACTCCAATTGATGTCATAACCTCACTACATGGAGCTGAGTAGTGATTGAGGTGGGCAAAAACCCAGATCAGGAACAGACCTGCCAGCTTTGACAAAAATTATGTCCTTTCTGTGTGTGTGTAATAGGGTCATATGGGCAAGAATATGAACCCAAGTTTCAGATATCTTTAAGTTAAGGCATAATAGAAGGATTGATTTAACAGGTGTTTTAATAAGAGAAAGATACCTTGGAATAAGATAGTTTGCTTAGAAGGAGACTTGATGTGTTCATTAAAAAAATAAAGTTAAATGTATTTATACAGTATATATGAGAAGCAAACAAAATTGTATTGCCAAAGAAAGACGTAAATGGTTTCTGTTTTCCTGCATCCTCCCTTAATTCAATTGCTCAGGAAGCTGAATTCGGAAAAGCACGTTTTGCATTGTGCTCTAAAAAAGAAATGCTGATAGTTTGATGGGGAAAGGAAACCTCATAGGATTCACATATGGTGAGAACTAGCACACTTTCAGCCTTACAATCTCCATTAATGTCGGTATTGTCTGCAAGTCAAAGAGGAAACAGAAAAGGTGAGAGCTTTGCTTTCGCTAGGCTTCGCTAGCCTTTGGCCTATACCTGCCGGAGTCTTGATCTTATTCGAGCAAAATGCCATAGATTTCAGCAAGGTGATCATTTCGGTATTAAACCTTTGAATATGAAGGAAAGTCTAATGTGTGCCTAGAATTTGTGGGGAAAAAACCCAAAGCAGTCTGGGCATCAGGCCCTCTCTGATTTGTTTTACCAAGGAGATCAGGCTGGATGCAATTTGAGCTGAGATTGTTACTCGACTTTCATGGTCACAGGCAAGTGCAGGCTGTTTCTGTTGTCAGCCTTGTCCTGACATGTTTGCATCTGAGAAGGATTTGGTTGCTGCTCAGGACAGCAGAAGAGCCTTTATGGTGGCTTATTTTTAAGGGTTCTAATTCAAAATTCAATAAAACTAACAAAAAGATTTCTTCAAATTCAAGGGTTTGATGGCATTAGGTAGGTCATTGAAGGGCCCTTTGTGTGTTTACCAGAATTGATTTTTGAAATTTATATGCTAATAACAGTAGCTTTGCCTATAGCGTTTTTTGGTTTTAGACATTTGAAGTGTTCGGACTTTTTTCCCTCTAACTGCTCTGATTTTGTTGCTGGTCAGACAGTGTCAGTTCTGAGATGGTCTAGGTAGTCGTCTCCCACTTGCAAATCCAGTAGAAGCCTGAATAGTCAGTATGGGATCACCTGCGGCTTCTGGGCTTTGCAGAGATGAAATTAGTACGGAGGAACTTTCCTATTACTCATCTCAGCAGTGTTGCCCAGGGGAACTGCAGGCATCCCTGGCTTGCAGGTCAAATCTCTGTGGCTGCTGCAGTTTGAAGGCTGTTGTCCTTCATCTTCCCTTATCTCCTTTCCCTCCCTCACTCCAAAGAAGTTCTGTTAGGAAAACTATACAATATTTTGGCAGTAAAATTTTAATTAAATGTGGTATTTCTCTTACCCATTAGTCGTTCAAACTACTTTATCATAATCATTTTAATTTGGGAGACTGAAGCTTTTGTAAACAATACCTGAAATTCTCAGAACAGGGAATAAGAACAAAAAAACCCTGTTTGCATAGATTTAATGTTGCTTAATGGTAGTGTGATATTATGTATTTTTCTTTTACCGATTTTTATTTTTTTAAATCGATAGCTCTGTGTTTAGTGCATTTTTAGTGAAACAGATTATTTCTAGGCTTTATTTTTAAAAAATTAAAAAACCAGAAGCAGACTAATTTTAAGAATCTTTCTCCCATCAAAGCGCTCCCTTTGCCTCTAAACTCTGAAAACGGTGGCTGAACTTCAAAGAGAAATACTGTCTCCCTTCGTCCAGGCCACAGCCTTCAGCCACACTAGAAAATATTGGAATGACTTTCAAGTTTAATTATTTAAAATGCTGAACTGGAATTGCTTCTGATGAACTCTCAATTGAAATGTAACTTTTCTCCTTTTTCCTGTTTTGAGTTAAAACTTCAGAATAATTTCTAAAACACGGTTATATGCAATCGAGGCAGATCTGCTGGGAAAAGGACTCATTGGGAAATGTGACTTTACAATGTAATTCTTGCTGAAACCTCAAGTGTTTTTGATAAACATGTTTTTGCTACCGGAAAATAAATTTTACACTTTTTTTTTAATTATTTTTTTTCACCCAGCCCATGTATGTCTGTCTGTGCCATGAGATATATACATAAGGCAAATGGGCTGATGGCACATGACCTGCATTTAATCTGTACGTGCAACAGGGATATGTCTACAACAGCGTGTGTTTACTCTGAATTGTACAGCAGATACAACAGAATGACAGAGACTGCGTATGGGTGTTACATTTAAACCAACAGCATTATTGCGTTCACTTGGGGGATTGTTATTCTCGGATTTTGTTTTGGTTTTGTATCGCAGTAGCTTTGCAGATTTGTTTAGTACTTAACGTAACTGGCAGCATTTCAAATGTCATACAGGAGGCTTTATCAGATGAGCCATTAGCTGTGAAGTTGAAGGCTTTGAATGCACATATGTGCACAAATAAATGGAGGCTAAAAGAGGAAAGATGTCTGCATAAAAGGATGGGTGCAGTGTGTTTCAACTAATTATGTGTGAATACAGCTTGCACTTGGTAAAGATTTCAAGTTGGCAGAGCTTTTATGTCTTTCGCCATTATTCCCAATTGCCATCATCAACCCCAATGCAGGAAATCTTTTTACGTTTATCTGCTGAACTAACTCTAACTCGTGGACACTTACAGCCTGTTCTTATGCATAATATCTGCAGGTGTGGTGTCTGCATTATAACATGAAACTCTATTCCATATGCCTCAACTCTTGCTTATGGAATACCTTTAAAAAGGGTAGACTGCAGGACTGGGGAAAATCCATGCACAACGTTATATAGTTTACAACGTAATTGGTGTACTAATCTTTGGAAGCTTGTAAGTTGTTTCAAAACTCTCAGTGTGTACTTGGAAGGAGCTTGAAGGTGACACAGAGAATCTGTTCTGCGTTTCAGTGAGATAGTTGTCAGTTGACTGCATTCCTTCTAAAGATCCTCTTGTCGAGTTTTCTGTTTTGGCATCAAAAATTGCTATTTATCGGATACTTCTTTTTTAAAATGAATGCCCGCATAATCTGCTTTGGATAGTGGACTCTGGCTTTCATGCTAAAATATGATATAAATATCCTTGACTTGAGCAGAGATTATTCTTAGTACCTCATGCAGTTCCACACTATGATGATGTCATTGAACTATGGGATTGTTTCAGTGCTTGACTTCTTAGCTCCTGAGCTCTTAAGAAATAATGTGATTAAGAGCTGGCTCCTGATTTCATTCTTTTCATTGACTTGACTTAGTGGTTGCCCAGAGAAGTTGTGGATGCCCCATTCCTGGAAGTGTTCAAGGCCAGGCTCGATGGGGCTTTGAGCAACCTGGTCTACTGGGAGGTGTCCCTGCCCATGGCATGGGGGGGTTGGAAAAAGATGATCTTCAAAGTCTCTTCCAACTCTAATCATTCCATGATAAGTCATGTTGTGAGCGGGAGCTGGAAGTGTTGCCATCTAGAGTATTTGGGAATCCATATTTCCCGTACCTTGTAGACTTGTGTCATACAACAATGAATTACTGTAAGAGCTGAACATAGAAGAGCTTGAGTAGTAGAATAACATGGGGTGTTATAGGGGAAAAATTCTATTAAACGTTTTTCATCGGGGGATTGTTCACAGGGCAGTTGTTGATTTCATTTTCAGGCTACTGGAATCTTATTACAGAATAGAGAATCTTAAATGAAATCTTAATTTGAAAATCCTTGGCTTATCAACCAATAATAAGCACAGGCCGTCAGAGTTAAAATTTTAGATATTTTACCAGAACTGGAAATTAGAAAATGGTACTACATACAGTTCTTTTAAGTTGACTATGCAACAGAAAAAGCATATAGCACTCAATATGTAAGAACCTTAAAACACAACAAGGTTTTATATTGAAAAGCTTGTGTTAGTGTGATTCATCAGATTCCTCGAGGGAGCTATCGTGACTCCCAAGGCAGGTGTCTAAGTGTTACTCTTCGTATACTCTACGTATAAACAGTTCAGATAAACATGCCTTGGTGAAGGCTTACCGCTTCTAAGTATACTGAATCCTACTTTGTAACCTGGATACGTGAGGTACTTGCTACAAGACTGCTCTGAAGAAAAAGGTAAAGATTCATATGCCATGTCTTCCCTCTTTCTCCCTTCTGAGAAATCTAAAAGCTCAGACTATTACTGAAGTTCTCCAGACTGTCAGTTCCATGGGATTTGAGGGTTTTCACAAAGGAAAAGTGTTATGTAGATTGTAAGGCTTGACTTCTAAAAACACAAAACAAAAAGCTGTCCCTTTATGTCTCTAACAATGTGCAAGGAAACAAATCACACTCATCAGTGGAAATGAGTAGGACAAAAGCAAGACATAAAACATTTCACCAGAGATGCGGAAAGGATCCTAATCAAAAATTTTAGATGTGTAAGTCAGGAGATTTGCCTCTCTGGTGTCTCACTATTTTTCATGGAGAAAAAGAACTTCTCCAGGGGTGATTCAGAGCAGAAGCTTAACTTAGAATGGTAGGTTGGTAAAGTTAGACGTTGTGATACTTCCAGTATCTTTTTTAAAAGATTTTGTAATTATAAATGCTTATAGAGATCATTCCAGTTATGTCAAATTTGACTAGAGAAAATTTAAGAATGTTGATTTTTAAGTTGTCATTGTCAAATTAGCAAAATGCAGATATCAGTTTTGAATTTTTTTTCCTTGGGAATTACTTGTGTATGTTGGGCTTTTGTTCATTTTAATGTCAAATAAACAGCATAATATAACTCCTAAAGGACTATAGAACATTTTCAGGTTTCATTCTACTTGAAAATTCAAGCAGATTTCAAAAGCTGGAGTGTCTTTATAGAACAGGAAATGTCTAGTTTCTTAAGAATTTTACCTGGATACATATCTCATCTTGCATTAGATGGTTTGCAAAATTTTAGATGAAAAATGCCTCTTTGTAGTAATAAAAGCTGAATATGAATGTGGTTACCTGGGTTATTCTGTAAATTCCCCACGGGAGGTTGGTTATCATTTTAATGTGATGACATAGTAATTCTCTACAACTCCATCAAAACTTGAAACAGTACACCTGAGAAATATTTATAGTTCTTATTTTCTTGGTAATAGCTTGTAATAATATGGCAGTCTTCTTTCACCCCTGCCGTCTCTTTTTTTTATATATTTATATTTCTGTGATACTGTGCTCTGATTATTGTTTCTTTCCTTCCTTCCCTCCTTTTTTTTAATGTAGTGCTACTAAAAACAATTCTAATTTTCAAGAAATGTTTTATAGTCATTTCACCTTTTTATTTTTTCTGCTGAATTTCAAAAGTTTATCAGTGGTCAACATTTCAGTTTTTTAGACTGATTACATACAATAATCATGTTTCTGAGTTGACTATCAGTTATTCCTCCTCCTCCTCTCCCATGTCTCACTCTAAACGTCAGCACTTCTTATCCAACTTTTGTCAAATGAAATTAAGAGTAGAAGTATCAAGGTTATGAACATTCCGTGAATTTTCCTCTACATGTCTTCTAATTTTTTAACAAGAAATCCAAATCAACGTGATGGAAAATCTTTCTATAAAGAAGTTAGGAAAAAAAACTGTATGAGAAGTCAAAATTTAAAAGTGGTTTGTCTCTCTTACTTCTGGGGGATCCCAAATTGTCCCCTTTTCTGACTTTCTTTGCAATTCTAGTCCTCAAGAGTTTGCAGGATCTGCTGTGTGCTTCAGGTCATTCACATTGTCTGTGTTTGGACATCCTCTCCAACCTCTCACCTTCTCACATTGTTTTCAGGATGCACTTCAGTTTTTGTATGGCATTAATAAGCTCACTTAGTAATGGGTTCACGAATATACTGTCATCAAACACGATGAGAGGCCATTACATAGTTACAGGTTTATACTTTTGATCCACTTGCCAATTCAACCTTTTGTGTTCTTGCCTCTTTCAAACAGGGTCTCTTTTCAAGATCTTTATTATCAATTGTTCTCAGCTTTATCATTATCTGTTGCCAAATCAATCTTTGTGTTTCTTTGTATGCAATATCTGTTCTTTCTTTTACTTCAACATCTTACCTGTGTTTTGCTCACCTGCCATCGTGATCAACATATTAGAATTGTACTTGTGTATTTCTTAGGAACCCATTTGCGCTGAAGGCACATGTTACTTAGTGAGGCAGAATTGATTCAGCGTAATACAATGGAGTTTGTTTACAATGGAAGTTTATTTAACCAGTCTATTTAACATTACATCTCTGGTATAAATTGCAACATCGACAAGTTACAGAACATCATGTTATACTACGGTGGGCAGAAGGGGTTAATTTTTTCATTGCTTCTTTAATTAACTAAACTTTATCTGGATTAGCTTGAATCAGTCTTAGAAACCTGCAGGCTTGCCTTGCCTTTGCAGTCCACAATGTAAAAAAGGCAAAATCTCCCTGATTGGATCACTGTTAAGGAAAGTAATTTATTTGACCTAACAAGCTTGATTGAATCCTGTTAAGCCAGGGAATTTATTTATTTTAACTAGGTTCTGTGAGGTTGTAACTGTCTGTTTGCAGTTTCCTAAAAGCCGGTGGGTTTTTTATGCATATACTTTATAGTTCATTGAACTAGCCCTGCAGGTTCATCATCTTTGGGGCTACGACTGTTCTTGTGTACGATAAGCAGCCAGTGTTGGCTTTGATGTGAGTTAGAAATTATGTCACGGAGCAGAGACTGTGACCTATTTGATTGATGTGAGTAGTTCATGTTATTAAAAATAAATGCATCCACAAATTAATGATAAAGTTGCATTAATTTGTAAGGTTCTATTTGGATACACAATACTTTATGAAGTACCTACTAAGTCCCAAGAGGGAAGTACCTTTGTGTTAAAATTTTAGAGGCATTGAGGACATACCATAAAAAAACCCTGTTCTACTACAGTACCTACCTAATTGTACCTTAGTTACAGGTAGAATTTGGTATAACAAGACCATGTACCTTGGTTTTCTTGGACGCAGGTCAGAGTGCACCTTGATGAATAGACTTCCAGAGATACTCAAAGCGAATTAAAGATAAAACTCTGTGTGAATTGTAATAGAAATTTTGTACAAGTTCTGTTCTCATTATTCTTTATGAGCTGTATGTACTTAGGCATTTCTACCTGAGTTTTATTTCAGTGTTTCTATATGTTTATGTATTTTTAATGTCTTCTCGTTTAAATGTTTCAAGTAATCTGTTTCATCATCACCTGTTAAGGGAAAAGAATTTGTGCTTGATTGAATGTGAAATAGAGTTCAGCCAAATTTAAATTATTTTAAGAGTCTACAACCCATAACCATCATGTACAAAGACAGAATTTCTAATTTGTACAAGATATTAACTTTGAAGTTGACATTTCTTTTCTCTAGCAGTGATTGCAACTGCAGATTCTGCATAAATGGCATATTACGTAAAGTGAAAGTTTAATTATAAGGGGAAATGTAATTGAATATTTCTGTTTGATTAATAACAAAGAAGCAGAAACATCACATTTGATTTTAGAGAAGCAGTGTAAAGGATGTTGAAATACCGCTGTCAGTGAATTAAAACGTGGGACAATGCTAAGATGTGCTTTCCTTCACTGCTTGTGACAGCATGGGCTGTGACCTTGCTACTTTGATTTCTGCTGGATGTGGTATTAAGAGCATAGTCCAAGGCAGACAAGATATAGGTCATAAGGCTTTTACTGCAAACTCTCCCAGCTGGTTGTCGATATATACTGTCTTCTTAGTGAACATAGCACTATTGCCTAAAGGCGCAATACAAGAGCTTTATTTAACTAAGTGAAAACACACTGAAATGGTGAAAAGGCTGAGTGTAGTCCTTTCCTCAAACTACCCAAGGAATAAAAGACTCAGCAATTTCAAAATCAGTGGGCCCAATTCACATCTTATGTAATATAATGTGAATCCAAAATAACCACAGAGAACTCAGTAAAGTCACCCCGTGGGGAAGCACCAAGGAGAAAAAAGGTGATGAACAAAATTGTGATTTTTTTTTTTTAAATATGTCTGATTTTCAGCCTGCTTAATTTATTTAAAATTGGAGGCTCTTAAAGCATGTGTTCTTCTCATTGGTCATTAAAGATTACTAAAAACTGTCTGTGTTATTTCAGCTCCAGAGACATTTCCAATGGCTCTGTGCTGGGCTTCCTAAGCAAAAAGCTATCAACTCTTCAGAGGAAGCTTGATTCACTGCCACATGGCACATACTTTTCTCTGGGCAGACCATTTATAGCATGTAGTTCCCACGTGATTGTGGTATCACTCAGCAAACAGTTGTTCCTAAACGTACACATTTAATGTATGTAGGGGATTTTTTTATCAGCAAAGATACTTTACCTAATATTTTGGTGTACAGGAATTAAAACACAAAATACTGCTGAAAATTCAAATGGGCATTAATTAAAAAATCTGACTAGTACTTCACTGAGTAAGGATCTTCAAATAAACCTCCTCCTTTCAACAAAACTACTGTCTAAGTTGTAACTAGAAGTAATCAGTGTCTGGCTTTATGTGTTGTAGATGTGGATCTCTAAAAAGTGGTGTGGTTTACAACATTGTTACGGGATATTGCTTCAATAATTAAGATAAAACCCTCCTGAGTAACCAAAACCACTTTTCAGAGCTTCAGTTCTCTACCCAACAAGTTACCTAACTTTAGTACTTGGGACTAGCATCTCTCACAACTACAGATGGAGAGGTGATGTGATCATAGCCAACACAGTCCTATGTGATTTTTTTTTTTTAACGTTTGACTCATTAGGTACAAAAAACCAAGTGGAGTCCAATTTCTAACACTAAAAAGGTATGAGGCACAGAAGAAAATTGGTTTTGATTTTGAAAATATGATTCAGCTTCACAGGCTGGTGCTTGTAAATGGATACTAGTTTTCCTACAAAGTTTAAGTATTTCTGGAAATAACCGTATTTAGTAAGTAGAGCATTAGCACTGCTTGATATTTTGATAAATGATACTGCCCTCATGATGCTGCTTTTGAATCTGCACCTTAGGAAACTTGTAGTGGCCAGCATATCTGCACTATACCTAACCCATGTATCTAACCTGTGCCTTTTTGCTGTAAAAATTGAAATAGAAGCCTCGTATTTAATCTGAAATGTATTCCAGGACTCCCGGTGCATAAGAATAGCCTGATGGTGCTGCATGTGAAGGAGGAGAAGCTTCTGAACTTTTCAGTAGGGGATTGAATGTATATTATGGCAAATAGATCATTTTAAATTAGTGTTCTGTACATTTAGGATAGAGTGTATTTTTACTCATGCATAAATTGCCTCTGAACACAATTCAAAATCCCAAATTTAAGATTAGCAATGAACATTTCAAAAAAGTAAATTAATATCTTCACGGGGAAGAAATATAGTTTATTATAGAATCACCTACTATTTCCAATGTAATTATGGCTTTGTCGACATTTCTATGAAAACTTTTATTTTTATGAAGGGGTTTGGAAAAACCTCTTTCCTAATAAGATGTAGCACAGCCTGCAGCTTGGCAGGCATTGTCTGTGCCCGAGGTATGTCCTGCACTTAGTGCTCTCAATAGGCAACTTTGACGTTTCTCCTGTGATAGGTCACACCCGAGTTGTTGGAAGATTCCCAGAGATGCTGACTTTTCATTTTAAGTAGCCTTTTTATTATCTTAAGTGGGGAACCATCATACCTAGGATGACTTTAAAAGAGATCTTTTCTTGCTGATGGTATCAATTGCTGGTGGTGGCAGAGTAGAGGGAGACCTGACCTCCCCTCATGACCTCCAGCCACACTACCAGCAACTTTGAGGGGCTTCTGCAAGTTGTTCATGTGAGAATCACCTTAAACCAGGGTCTGCTTGCTACAGGGGGTGGCTGCTTCTCCTGAGGCTCTTTTAGATGTTTCTGTTTCTATCAAGCACACAGTCTTCTGTTAGGAACTTCTTCACATTTTGCAAAATAACAGGTCACTGTCTTGTACCTGCTTTCCCAGCACTTTTAACTAAGAAGCACCTCTTAACCTGAGCTTGAATTCTGCATGTTTTAGGGCTCATTCTCAAATGTTTCCATGTCAGAGAACCCTAAAGGTGAGAGTGGCATCGGCATCTGTGTGGAACAATACAGAAAAAGGGACCTAGAAAATACTGCCTGTGTAATATAAATAATGAATGAGGAAGAAGTAGAAAGAGTTTATTATGAAAACCATTTTATTTTCTTACAATAAACTAAGGATGGGATATTTGCAATTAGCTACTTACTGCTGCTTTAGCTTAAAAATCTATAAACTGTTGCTGTATCCACTGGGACAGAAAAGATATAATTTGGTCTAAGTATATTTCCTAGACAATAATGCATATATATTAAAAGATAATAGTGAATACTATTATATACAATAAATTATAAAAATTTAATTCAAATTTCAGAGCTAGTTATTAGCCCTCTACTAGATGTATAGAAGTTTGTGAGAAAATTTAAATATATTAAGCAGATGCTATTTGAACACACTGACTTTCTGCTTTAAAATCATGACTTTAATTCTTGTCTCATCTTCTGTTGGTGATTTTGACTTTGTAGCCTGTAGTAGCCTTTTGGTTCTGATGAATCTCTTCTGAAACTAACAGAATGAGAACTGGAGTAAAAATCAGGTTAAATAAATGAAGCGGAAAACCAGACCTCCTCAAAGTAAGATTACTGGAAGTATTGACAAACTCATAGTTAGATTGAGTGCCCTGATGTCTCTAGGTGTTCTTGTAATGTGAGCAAAATTAAAAGTAGGAAAACAATAATTAGAAATTTAAGAAAAAACATTGATCCTCACTTCTTTAATCTGCAATTTTAGTGAGCCAAGCATGTTTGTGAGGATAAAAACAGGTACAAATTAGAAATTTTATTGATTGTAAGATTTGTAAACTAAGAGAAAACCAATCAGGGAATTCTGAATAATCAACTAATACAAAAGCTATTTTGCTTCATTTTATACTTGCTAAACCCACTCCCATTGCTGGGATTTGGTCTCACTGAATGGCCTAATCTACATGGGAAAATTGTATAGAGTTATCCTTCATCTTTAATATAGAGTTTTCGTTTGTGTTGTCTTAGAAGCAGGCAGATTCATGTCTGTGTCCTGCCAGGAAATCCCATTTGGAGCAAAGGTCTGGGGAATCCTAATACAGAATGGAAATTTTTCATTCTCACCCACTCTGCTGTATCCCGGTTAATTTTCTCACAATTTCTACATTAACCAAAAATGATATGGGGTCAGCTTGGTGACAAAATGCCATATTAAAGATATCAGGACGTTTTGGTTTCCTGTGAAACTGTGCCCTGGTTACTGGAAGCAAAGCAGAGTACCTGAGTCTGAAACATGTTACCCACAGGCTTGTTCAGAAGGGACACCGAGTAACCTCAGAAATTTCTAGTAGTTGTTTTTCACTCTCAGCAGGCCTGTGTTTCAGTGCAGCTGCATCCTGCCTTTTCTAGAAACTGCTACAGGGAAGGAAGGAGTTAGGAGGAAGGAAAAAAGGAGAAGGAAACATAAAAAAGACAAAAAATGCAACAAGCATCATCTTTCTGGGGACAGTGAAGGCAGTTAATAAGAGAAAAGAGGAAGACAAAATTGAAAGAAAAGAAAGAAGAAAGGGACCTAAACATGAGAAAACAAGAGAAGAACAAAAAATGAGAAGTTGAAAGGGTAGGGCATAGAAGTAAAAAAGATACAGTGTAGAAAAAATTCAGACATTATGAAAAATCTAATCAGTGTCCTTAATTTCCAAGTCGTGTAACTTATTTAGTAGAACCTATAATAAAGCAATCAGACTGCAGCACCTTGGAGTTACCATCATGACACATTGAATTAAAAAAAAAAAAAAGGTTTGGTTAGAAGTGGTTTGTTTTCTGTTCTAACCAGAATACTAATGTGAGTGGATAAGGTGATAGAGAAGACTGTCTTCAATATCTTGTTTCATGGTTTCCTAAAGACTTTGTAATTTCAAGAAAACAGAATGACTGTAACTATGTTACTGTTTGATGAGTCTAATCCCCAATGAGATAGGTGTTTCAGGTAAGGTGTGCATTCCACTCAGTCCCTCTGTTTGGCTGCATGCTGTATGGTGCTTCAGGGGTGCAGATGGACTGTAGCTCCTCTCTAGGAGGCTTCAACCACAAAGCCCATGTCAAAGCCTGGCATGAGCAGTTGATGGGAAGAT
>JAOXJM010000079.1:9332994-9374221 GCA_026413425.1 Tringa solitaria
GCAATTCCACATCTTTCTCTTTGATTTCCTAAGATCATAAGAATATGCAGAGGCGTTTTTATATAATGGTTGCTTTAATGAGTATGGTGTCATCAAAGACGGAGCTTCATTTTCAATTTCTGTGCAACTACTAATGTTTCACTCTTATGAGATGGAACATTAAATATATATACATATTCATTTTTTCCCCATTTTTCTTTCTTTTTTTTTTTAACTGTTTATATCACCATTTTCATATGTGCCCAAAATGTAATGGAAGCTTCTAAAAAAGAAATTAAATAATTTCTGTAAAAGTAGTCTAACCAGTTTGAGCAGATTGTGTCCAGTGGAGGACTGCAGAATACATGATGATGTGAGTGTATGCATATATGTATGTAGGGACCCCTCGTCTCTCCACATTGTCCTTTCCTTGAGCAGAGGATTCATAAATTCAATTTCTTACTCCAGCCCAGGCAAATCTGGAATCTCATTTTGTTAGGCTCACAGCCACAGGCTCACAGCCACAGGCTCACAGGCATGTGCAGGCTTTTAGCACAGGTTCAGCTAACCTCCAGGAGCCAGTGCTGCTGCTGGTGCTTTGAAAAGTCTTTTTCTGCTGTGCCACAGGCTGTCAGCTGTCCTCCCTCCTCTTCAGCAAGAGATTCTGAGATTTGTTCTCAGAAATGGCAGAACTGTTTTTCTTGAAGCCTTCAATAATAAGGAAAAGCAAGTCCAGTGCTTTTTGGTGGAATGCCCTTGTAGTGAAGAAAAAGGTGAATGGAAATGTTAATGTTCAAGCTCTGCCAGTCCTAAGCATGTGAAAAAATGTTTTGAGAGGTACCAGCAACCTGTAACTACAGGCAAATATTATATAAAGCACCTTCTTTTACACATTTGTGAAATATTTAAGTATTTTTGAAATGAAGTTTTTCCTCATAATGAAGAATAAGTAGTCAACATACCTGCTTTACTTTAATTTTTTAAGTTCGAAGTTTCATTTAGTTTGAAATCAGATGCAGGTCTTTTGTTGTCTTGGTGTAAAATAAAAAAAAACCAAAGCAAACGCAACAAAATATGAGCAAACCCATAGACCTTATCCTTTCCTTATTTTCTCCACTTCCCTTTCAGCTCTTTGTACAAAACTTCACACATTGAGTGGATTTAATTCTGGAAAGTTATCAACTTTATTGCATAACTATGGGAGATGTTTCTCTAAATGTCAGGTATTATCAGACCATAGCACATTTAGAAGAACTCAGACTGTATAACCCTAAGGTTAGATGTATTTAAATCTGACTTCATTACATTTCATACAAGACAGAATATCTGTATCTAAAAAGGCCTGCGAATTTTTTGTCTCCCATTAGTTGCCATACTTTAAAATCTGTAGAAAAAAGCCTCAAAAGGAGAGCCATGAGATACAATAATGTGTTATTCATTATGGAAAAAAATACCTCTTCAAGAACAGACTAATTTCTTCTCTGACAAGGACTGACAAAACAAGATTTAGTTATTTATTAATATAAAGTGTTCCCATTAAGTAGTATAACTTGCCTGGTTTGAAAGTAAATTTGCACAGAAAGATGTTCCTATGAGTCCCGTTTAGAATTACTTGGATCTTTGGAATGTCCCTGAAGCGACTCAGGAAGCTCTCCGGAGGCTGGCTTTGAAAGCAGGGAAAGCTAAACTCAAAATGGGCTGGAGATGGCATATCTGAACCCTCTCCCTGGTGCCCAGACTGATCATTGCATGAGCTGTCCCTGCCTGTGGTCTCCAGACGAGGACCATGCTGTACGCTCTGTCTCTTGCTGCAGCTGGTTGTGAACCTTGAAGTCTTTGTCCCGTTGGGTGTGTGAGCAGTGGTCTCTGGGGTGGGCAGGTCTCTGGTGCAGCACATCTTCAGATCTCAGCAGGCAGGGAGGGAGTGTCTGCTGGAGGCAAGGAGAAAACACCCCTTGCTGGACACCCCGGTGCTTGTGGAAGCCGGTGGCTGCTACTTTTTTGAGCACTGTTTGAAAGGGCAGCAGTGATTGCTGGGGCATGAAATGTCAAGGTGCAGTGAATAGTGGTCTAAGAATGCTCAATAGAAAAGAACAAAAAGTTCAGCTGTGTGGGATACCAACTGTATTTTATGTGTGATAGTAGAGCAATTTAGCACCTGTTTCAAAACTGAATATTTTTTTTCATGTGTGTGAAGAATTTTAATGTAAAAAGGACACCTCTAGGAATAGTCAATAACCAAGTTTCTTCCAGTGATTCCTTTTCCCACAGGACTGCAATATTGGGTTGCAGTCTAAATTTTGCCTGTGATCCACTTTACAAGCCTGAGTTCTGTTTTACATCTGGCTTTTAAATGATACTGAAAAATTCATCCTGTATTCACATAGGGTTCCAGCTGAAATTAATAGAGAACTTGACCGCATGATGCAATTAAATATTTAACTTCCATCTGAATCTTGATGCACAGATGCTTAGTTGAGAAGCAGAACATGTAGTGCAGTTGCTGTAAGCTGCCTGAGTGGCCTGTAGTGGCAGAGCAATAGCTGATTCTTTTTCTCCCTTTTTTCTTTTCTTTGCAGTTTATTGCAGCAGTACCTAGGAATCAGACTGTTTCCTGGTTTCATATGTCATCTTTTTTGTTTGTTCTTGCATGGGCCTTGCTGGAAGTCTGGAGAAAATGTATGACCCAAAGAAAGAAACAAATGCCTTATGCTTAAACGTTGTACAGATATAGAATAATGGGAGCAAGTAGAGAAAATCAGTCAAGTACCGTAGCCAGGGATGTGAAACCTGTGAGTGAACTGCACTGCAGATGGTGGCCCTCTGAGCAGGGTAGAGAATGCTTAGGAGAGCACCACACCTCCCTACATGGCACCTTGACTGGCTCTCCTGCTGTGCATGTGAAAGTACAAGACAGGAAGAGGAACAACATAGGAATTGTCTGTCGTTCCCTCAGATTTTGTGTCAGCATATAGTTATGGCATGGCCAGGACATACAGGACCTAGCAACTAGGAAATTGCCCTAGGGTGACTGAAGATGAAGAGTCATTAGAAAGTACTTCAACAATAATGGAAGGAAAAAAGAGGAAAAAGTCAATTTGTATCTCCAAGAGAGAAGGAAGTGCTAATGACAGTGAAGTCGAATGTTGATTGTTTTGTCCCAGTGTTCAGCAGCAAGGTTACCTGTGGTCTGATGGTTAATGCATTTAACATCAACATCAAACGGATAAGAACTTAGCTTAAGATAACAAAACAAAAGGTTAGACTTGCTCTCCTGGCCCTGATAAAATTTGCTGTAGGGAAGCAGTTGAGATAATGTAATTGTGATTATTTGTTATCTGTGAAGACATATGGAAGTAGACAAGATTCATAAAACTGAAAAGAACAAACAGTGTGTCTTCCCCCAAAAGATACCAAACAGGAGATTCTGGGTAATTTTAGTGAAGAAAAGGAGGGAGATAATGGAATTGGGAGATGGGGTGTTTAAAGCTGAACTGCTTGAAAGTGCCTAGAAGATAACGAGGCAGCAGGATGCCAACATCCATCTGCGAAGTTCAAATTGTACCAATCAGTCTAATTTCTCTCTGTAATTGTAAAAAAAAAAAAAAGCCTGGTGAGTAGATAAGGAGTGGCAGGTGTGGTACATCTTCCAGTAGAATCTTACCTGCTGTTTTCCATGGCATTGCCACTAGGGAGCTGAGGAAACATGGTCTGACTGGGACCACCATAAGTAAAAGCAGGTTGCAATTCTGTGCTTAGAGTGAATGCTGGCAAATAAATGGTTCACTGTCAAAAAAGATGGATTTATGGTTCATAGGGCTCTGGCCAGAGACCAGTGATATTCAACATTTTCGTTAATGATTTGGGTAATAGGACCAAGACTGAATTTATTTAAACTTGCATATTATACCAAACTGGGTTACAAGCAGCCGCAGGGACAAGGTTAGAATCAAAAGCTATATGAACAAATTGGAGAAGTGATCTGAATATACAAGTATTCAATAGCTACAAAGCTATGTAGCTATTCAATAGCTACAAAGGCAAACTCTTGCACTTACTTGGGAATAAATCTAGTAAACAAATACACAATTGGCAGTGTATTATAAACAGTAATATTGTAGGAAAAGCTGTGGGGATTACAGGATGTCACAAATTGAACACACAAAAACAATGTCCTACAGTTTAGGAAAATAAAGGAAGTATCACACTTCAGTGTTTAAGCATGTGTTTTCTGTAGGACATGTGAAGTCTTGATAGCATTAAGTTAAGAAAGAGTTGGGTTTCCTTAGCTTCAACAGGAGAAAGCTGCAAAGATAAGTCTTCAAATATGTAAAATATGTAAAAGGTTCCTTAGAATAGTAGGATGATAAACTCTTATCTTTTATATGCTCTTGTGATAGGAGAAGTAATAGGATTAACTTGTAGCCAAGGAGATACAGGTTTGAATGAAGAGAAACCTTTCTAACTCTGAAGATAAGTTAAAAACTAAAATAAATTTCTTAGAAAGCTTGTAGAGTTTCCACCCTTGGAAGCTCTTTGTAACCTGGTTAAACGAGTGTCTTCTGTGTGCTTCAGGGGCAGCTAATTCTGCGTTGAGGTGAGACTGTGGTTCTCAGACAGATTTTTCTATTATTTTTGCATCAAGCATTGGTATTTGGATACTTAATCTCATACTGTTTAGTATTACAGTCTGCTGCTCACTGTTTCAATGCAGAGGATAATCCAATAACAGAGACAGTCTATTTATGCACATCTTTGAGACTTAACAAATTCCCTTTTTCTTATCGACTGCAAAACCTGTTTAAGTTGCATTAAATACGACCAGAATGTCGATTAACTCTTCTGCATTAGCAGACAGGGTTATAAGATTCCAGTTTCTTTACTACACTGAGCTGTCTTCTTACAATATCATGGCAGAGAAATGCATGTTAAGGCAAATCTGATGCAGCATAGAGAAAAACCATATCATGATTGGGAAAATTAGGTAAGTAGGAGGAATTAAAAAATTGCCAAAAGTAGTAATTCAGAAGATCATGAAATAAGCACTCTTTGCCTTCCGAAAAAATGGAAAACTGAATTTAAAGCTAATATTCTGTAATGACAGTTCTTAAATTTCTTGGTGTCTGTCCTACTGAAAAGTAACATAATTTTCTATGTTAATAGAACATTTGTATTTGTGAAAAACTGTAAGTTGCCTTTAGTTGGTTTTTATTTTTTATTACTAGCAAGTATTTAGTTAAAGTAAAATGAAGTTGCACGTGAAAAGTTCACTGAAGAGTATGTATTTTTTACATCATAGTTTTCAAAAAAAGGTGGGCTTTTTTCAGTTTGCACATAGCAATTTAGTACACAGAAGTAATTGCATGCTAATTTAATTAGACAAGGAATCATCTGTCAGTGTCAGAAAGTTAATGATAACTTGTAATTTACTGCTAAAACACTGTGGACAGAGCAGTCTACACATTCCCCTAAAGTGTGTCCATGGAATTTAATTGCAACGCTTTGTGATAAAAATCTTGGATAAGGTGTTAAAGAAGTAAATGTGTTGTTATTAGTATGGAATAAAATGGATAACCTTGCTAGCTACAGCCTGGCTGTGCAAAGCATTGCAATGTCTTTATCTCATCTTTGTAGTTCAGAATTACAAGCACCAGAAGGGTAATTGCTGGAGAAGCTCTGTGGTCAGATTAGCTGTAGTGGCCACAATGGGAAAGCCGGAGAATTTTAGTGTTACATTTTACAGCTAATGGTGGTCTAATAGAGATTCATTCAGGTAGGAGCTATGCCAGAAATGCAAATGAAAATTGAAAAGGGTCTTCTTGGGAATACTGGAAAATGCAGGTTCTCCTAGATAAAAATAGTAATAGGCTCCTGGGTGTGAGTCTTGTTAGATCAGCTCTATCAGAATAATACATATGTAAAGAAAGCAGTCTTCTGTAGGAAACCCCATCAGTTAATAACTACAATAGATGATGAAAGAGTTAAAATTTCTTCTATGAAAGCACATATTAGCTGCCTAACTTTACCTGCTTCCTAAGTAGTGATAGAGAAGTTTCTGCTAACCGAAAGAACTCAGTAGCATTTAGTTAAATATGTCTTAGTTGTCAGATACCACTGACCTAATTTGAAAAAAATATATATATAAAAATTTTGAGAAAAAAAGAAGACATATTTAGCAAAGACTAAAGTTCTTAATAGACCATTATAAATTCCTAACCCACTAAATGAATATGCAATTAATCATATAGCTTGCACCCATATATACCAAGCAGTAGGCCACAGAGATTTGTATGTACCCTGTATTACATCAGTAGCGCTGTGCTTGTAGGGCACACTGCTCTTGCTGATTAGCATTTTTAGTATTGAAGAAATGATCATTTTTTTAACAAGTACTAATTTTTAGGGTCACATTTAATCTCGTTCCCAAAGCGTTGATGTGTAATCCATATATGTCTGTTATTTATTTGTTTAATGGCAAGATGAGGTCTACATGTGAAATAGATGCCTGAAATAGCTCTTTATGTTCGTGAGGATAACTGTGCTCTGTACCCCTGAGGACCATGAAATTTTTTTACTGAATTCAATCAGATAAGACCTAGACTTTGAGAGAGTGCTGAACTGGTTACACCACTCACTCTCAGGCCACAGAATCAGATAGAAAATAGATTTCCACCCTATGAGAGGTTGGATTTATGTGAATCCTATTCTTCCTCCTCGCTATATATAAAGCTTTACTGCTTGTTTTAGTCTAACACATGGTTGTTATCTTTGAAAGAAACCTGGATCATCGTATATGTTTCCATATGTTTTTATTTTTTTTTTAAATCTCAGCTTCCATATTGGATGTATAGATCTTGTAAGTAAAAAATAATTAAAGGGAGTTGAATAAGAGTCATTCAAACTGCTGCAGCAGTATTAGTAACAGAGGTTCTGTAGTGACTTTGCTAAATCGACAATAAATTTCTGTAAGGGAAGAGAAACTTTCAGGGAACTTGAGGTCAAGAGATAGACCAAACAGAAATGTCTATTCTCCCTCTTGAGTAAGTGGCCTATTGTGTATCTCTTATGAAAAATAAACTGCATTTTAAAAAACAGAAGACAAAATCAAATATATTAAAAGAGAATATAGATGTTAAAAATGGACATAGCTCAATAGAGTCCAGATTTAGAAAACAGTACAGCAAATGAGAAGTGGATTATAATAAAATAGCCACTGCTTACTTGGAAATCTAAGAAGCTTAATTTGATTGAAGTCCCATTATTATTTTTAAAAGGACACAAATGTGCATTTTACTAGGTAGTTCCTCATCCTAAAGGTGCTTAAACATTTTTATAACCCCCACTACTGAAATTAAAAAAAGGATTGATCTGTTTTTACTCATTATGTACGTAATCACTTCAGGTTTAATCATTTAATTCTGCCCACTGAATTACAAGGAAGATGAATTAAATGTCAATTAAGTGGTTATATCCTGGAATTTGCTCCACTTGAGTATGTGAGAATAATAGAAGTGCTTTATATCAGGTATTTGATGTAAAATCACTTGGTTTTCTTTATTTTTTTCTTATGATGGCTGTAGCGCATGTGGAAAGTATTTGAATGCCTAGAGGTGTAGATAAGCACCAAAGGTGATCTTTAAGAATTATGCTAAAGGTATGCATCTCATTGACTTATTGACATCTCATTGACTTTATCTGATACCTAAATGCATCCATCTTTAAAAAGTTTAGAATTCTACTCCCCACATCTGTTTTATGCAGAAGAAGCATTGAAAATTATGTCAAAGGTGGCCACGAGACTACCCTGGTACTATTGTTGTCCCTGCAAGAGAGCTCCAGCATAGAAAAATTTCTTGAAGCTACAACCTATCCCCATGGGTTGCTGACTACTTAGTTCATCTCTATGAACAAATAACTTCAAGGTTTCATTGTGCAAATAACTGAAAATCTCTAGTTGTCACTTCTTTTATGTATACTCTGAGCATATGTGTCAACTAAATAGCAGTATTTATTTTACTACTTATTTGTTTCTAGATACAAATCACGCATTAATGAACTAAGCAAAGTTTGCAGAGATGACTAAAAATCTGAGATATATCTTTAATCTAAGCCATAAATTTCCTTAGCTGTCTCTTTTCAGATAGATTCACATCAGAGGTGGGAATTTTTAACAGAATCGGGCAGTAAACTCTTTTTATCCAGATCTAGATTTGAAAGGCCAAAACTGAGGATAGGCTTCCCTAACAGAGGATTTCTTCTGTCAAGAACTTTTCCTTTCAACTTTCCTTTTTCAGGTGGCCTGCCAAAATCTGAATCTAGATTATTTGCTTCGAAATATAATCTGAAACATTTATGTTGGGTTTCATGAACATATTTGAATTCATTTTGGGATCAGAATAGAAGCTCAGAAAATGTACAAGTGACCTGTCAGGCTTGAAACCTGACTTGTAGCATGTGCAGCAGTGTTTAAAGAACAACTCCACCTGAGTCTTTAATTTGGTGTAGTGAAACTGGATCATGGAAATGTTTAATCTATGTACAAGAAAATATATAGTGTTATTGATACTTGCTTAGCTGATGACCGGTGTGGAAGATTTAAAGTGCACTTACTGCAGCTTTTTAGTCAGTGATTACTAGAAAAATCCTTTTAAGCTGCAATCACTGATGCAGCTTTGTTCTTGAGATAGCAACCTGAGATTGCATCTCATAGTAAAAGATGTCCTACAACAGCTTGAAACCAGTTCTGTTTGTGTGCCTAGCAACCACCATGAAATGCAGTCAGTTCGTAAGCATGATGGACTACCTTGTAAATCTTGTTTACACAGATTATCAGAACAGGGCTTTAATGAAATACTTGGAACTGATGTCTCTGGATGGAAATAGGGAAACTAGAGAGTTGACAGATGGGGAAATCTATAAATACGATCAACAAAATTATGAAATGTTGAAAGACAAGGGAGGAGAGGTCTACCATCACAACAAAATTAATTCTCAGGGGAGCCATATTAATACAAGCAATACCATCTGTACTACCAGTTACACAGAAATGCCTGTGACCCATACTTTTGGTATGTTCTGTACCAAACAACACAGATGAATAAAATACAGACAGTTTTTCTGTACTGCTGAATTCATTCTTGAAGATGCCTTTCTCTGCTTTGACAAGATAGTAGGTGAAGATGATGGATGGCATAGTTGCCAGTGCCCTTTCAAATGTCTTACCAAAAGCACAGTGTCAAACAGGAAGCAAACTATACTGCATTTTATCACATATGTTAACACAAGACAAACCAAAGCCTGTAACATGGAGGTAATGGAAGGAAAATGTGTGGCAGTAATGAAACTTTGCTTCAGATATTCTGGGAGAAACAGGCTCCTCAGTAGCCATTGCTAGGTACACCATTAACGATGAACTCATGTAGTACTAAAAGAATAACAGAAAAAGCTGGTTTGCCAGTCCTTAGCAAGAGCTAATATCTGATGCAAGTTAACAAGTGGTCTGATATATTCTGCTATTGTACAATCAGACCACAAAATAGTTCTCTGAGAAATGTTTTACATCAAGAACAAAAGTAGTTGTTAATTATTTTCAAAATAGAACAAAACAGATTGTAAGAACAGTCTACAAAGAAAAAGGATGAAACTAGATTAAAAAAACCCCACAAACAGAAAAACCCACCACCACTCTACTAGTTGCTCCCACAAAGAATAAAAAGACTAGAGAAATAAGGCAGTGAAGTATCAAGCTAGCTCCTTTATCACTGGAATCTGGAATTTGCTTCTTCTTCGTTGAAGTGGGGACAAGTAATCTTAATGGAAACCCTGTATCTTTCTAGTAATATAGAATTACTTAGCCTGAAGGAAAAGGGTCAGCCTGACCCAGGTCATTGCTTAAAAACTGCTAAGGCAGAGCTTCCTTTCACTAGGAGCACCATTGCAACAGCATAATTGCATCCACCGTACAAGTGAATGTAAATGGGGATGGTTGGCACTGCTTTGGCTTTTAAGAAATAATACATAATCCTGTAGCGGAAAATATTCTTCCAGAGCAAATGCCCAATGAAAAAAAAGGTCTGTGTGTTTTTCAAACATTTTAACTGTCCTGTCTTACAATTCTCTTCTTGTAGCTCATTGTATGTCAGGGGTATCTCCCATCTACATTATGCATTAGGAACCCATCCCATCTTTCTCAGAAAAGGCATTGGCTGCATTCCTGGCTCCTTGATCAAAGAAAAATTGGCTGACTGTCTCTTCTCTGACTAGGCCAACAGGTCAGTCAGGAAAGCAGATAAATTTGCTGGCGTTTGCATCTCTCAACAGTGTTGAAAGGAGGAGTGTTGAATAAGTGAATTCCTGCAAAATGGGAGTTAGCAGTTACTTTGGTACAGATAGAATGAAAAATCTTTTAAAATACATACGCAGACAGAGTTGAAATACCTTGAAGTAGATGGCAAAGACTAGACCTTTATGTAACTGTCCCAGAGAAATGTTTTAAGCACGTCTTTGCAAAGTTGTCTTTGTTGCACATCAAGCTTTAAACCAAGCTTCGGTCTCATGCTCTGAGGAGCACCAATAGTGTGACAGACCTAAGAGATCAAATGGTTGGGTCCACTTTTTAGAGGAATATTAAGGTGTGCCCCTTTATTATCCAATTTTTCTGTTCTTTTTAAGTAAAGATAAGTCTTTTGGGGTATTTGAACATGAAAGATTGTTAGCCTGGGGTCTTAGCCAATAAATTAATGTTTCAGTGAAGGCAGTCAACCACCTGCACAAATTTAACCTCTTTAATTCTATTTATTGTCTGCAAATGTAGCACCAGATTAGATGTTTCCTGTAGAGGCGAGTTTGGTGTGAGGTATTCACACTTTGTTATAGCTGCTTTGAGATCACCGTGAAGTAGTCCCTTGTACCAAATGAATAGCTCTCTATCGTGACCTTTTAATCGCTTCATCATGAAGAGGTCTTTTATTTGCTAAAAGAGTCTACTTCATGTTACCCCTGTCAAAGGAAATGTAATAGCATAAAACGGCCACAACAGAGACTTATACAGAAATATGGTACAATAAAAGAAAATTAGTGAAGGTAGGCCTAGTTGACTACAAGCAGCATCATGGCTTGCTAATTGGAAGTACTGGAGTGGATAACTAGCTGTGAGCTCAATTGTTGGAAACTGCATATAGAGGTGATATTTTGCTCGGTTTTATAACAAGGTAGTGGAACAGAAGGGGAGCAATATAAGCCAGTTAGCAGGACCAGCAGCACCAAAGAAATCATAGAGATCAGGGAGATGAATAGGGCATGACCAAAAGGGAAGTTTAAAACTAAAGATGAAATTTAGCATAGTGATCCTTGTGGAACTTACTCTTATGGACAAGATTTTCTTTTCATGCTGTCTTAACATAGGTGTAATTTATTGAAGATACTGGAGTTCACAATCCAATGCAGAACTGGTGTAAGAAGGGGAAAAATCTAAATTGCAGTGTTTAAATAATTTGAAGAGTTTAAACAGGGTTTCTAAAGAATGGTTTGGAGGGATAGAGTCCTGTCCGTGTTGGCTGCCTGAGTCATAAAGGTTTGATAGCAGTACAAGAGCTTTTAATCACATGGATTTCAAAAGTAGTTAGGAAACCTGTTCACAGTTCAACCTACAGGCAGATAAATACTCAAAGTCAAGATAGACAAACAGTAATTTTCTCACAAACACATTATAAAAGACTGAATAAGGAATTAAATTTATTGAAAACCAACTCAGTAGCATATAAAAAACTTCCTGGAGAGTTTAGCAAACAGAGATACCATTAAAGGTATCTTCGTATCACTCTGGGAGACTCCCAGGGAAAAGAATATGACTTATCACACGTGAAACACCCCCTGCATTCCTGCTTTTCCAAGTGGCTGTCCATGCTAAGTAATTAGTGATGTTGCTAAGCAAGGTAGCGAGAGGCAGGAAGGTTATGTATTGAAGTACTGAACTGTCAGATTGCTGAGAAAACTGTTTGCCTTTTTCACTCACATCTTCTATCCTCCAAAAGAGGAAGGCTCTAAATGCCAGTCAGCTCTGCATAAATTTCCTTCATCAGTCCCAAGAGTCTGTGTTTTCCAGCCACCGTGCCCACACACTGCACATCTGCTTTCTGCTTTCCTTCCCTGCTGCCTGTTCTCTTTTGATCTGCTTCTCTTCAGTTTCATCCCTTTAAGGGACTCAGTTGCTTTATTCTGAACTTGTCCTGTCTTTTTATTACTTCTCTTTTTTCCTATCCCGATATTTTTAGCCCTGTCTCTTTGTCTTCCTTCTTCCATCTTGCATGCTTGCTGTTTTACCTATCTGCTTCCCCCAGTACAGTTTTCTTTTCCCTTTGCATTTCTTCAGACCCACAGGCCATTTATCTCATTGCTTGTCCTTTCTCCAGCTCCACAGGGTCTTTACATCTCCTCATGTCATTTTAAGTAAGCAGCAGAGGAGCATCCGGTATCTGCTTTCCTACTGCTGCCAGAGTGAGTCACATTGTCTGGAGAAGAAAAAGAGATACTGAGACTGCAGTCTTTACTTCAAAATTGTCCCATTGTATGCCTTGATTTTATTTTGTATCCTCATCATTTCAGGGCATCTTCAGTTTTATTCTCAGAGCCTGGACATTTTATTTTGTGTGGAACATGATTTTAGAGAATTTCTCAACAGCCAGCTTTTTTACTCATTTCTTTGCATGTAATGTTTCACTTGAATCAGCCTGTGCACATTTTTGTAAATATCACCACATGTAGAAGTGTGTCTCTTCCAAACAAGGTGGCAATTTTTTAATACATTTGCCAATTTTCTCTTTAGCGATCTGTTTGAATAAATACAATATGCGAGGAACATATTACCTCGGAAAACCTGAGCGGAAAAGCAAGTCTTGGCTCGATTCTTTCTTACACAGTATCCCAAAGATCAAACTAAATTAAACCATCACAAAACACTCTAAGAGACTTGATGCAGCTCTGCCTTCAAGAATCAGTGATTTAAAACATATTTTGGTTTCAATTAACAGTTTTCAATATGTGTGGAGATACTAAGGAATTTCTCATAAAGGATCCCTCTAATACAGGATTCAGGTTATACTGGAAGGACCCTGGAAAGAGATCAGACTGTTTAAAATATCAGGCAGTATTAAAGTACTTAAATACATGTTTTTCTAAGACAGATTTAGTATCCTCAGCTGCAATGACCAGAAGCAACCACCCTCACTAGCCTCATATTTCTATGAGAGTTAAAGTTCTGTTTGTGTTGTCAGAATTGGTATCTTTAGTTTCTTCTTGCCCTAGTCCAGATCAAGACACACATGCACATTGCATACCTGCAAATCACTTCAGGAAAAAACACGTGTCTATCAATCCCAAAGTACTCATAAAGTCAAAAATTTAATCATACTGCATACAAATATGAGCATACACTTGAGAATGATGTGTATGTACGCGTGTATCAATATAAAAAATTGCGCACGATATGCTTGAGGCTTGAGATTTACCAGCTTCGCTGTCATGTAACAATGATTTCAGTGAAGTCATACCTGGTTTTTAATGCTGAAGGTGAATAAGCCAGAAAAAAATTCATATAGATTTTTGTCATAAGTCATCTCATACAAGACTCGAGAAACATTTTTTACGTGATAGTGTAACTAATAGCATTTCAAATGACAGTGATATATGAGGCTTTCAGAAGTAGCAATGCAGAACATTCTTTTTTGAATAATTCACTCATCTGAAGTTATTACATATTCAAAAATGATTGAGTCGCATATCCAAATATAGGGTGGTCTGTCTCAGCTCTTGATGTAGGGGAAGAAAAAGAAGTTTCAGCAGCTATTCTGAACTGTGGTTTGAATCACATTACTGTTGGTTAGATGAACTGAGTTTAATTGATTGTGAATTAATTAACATTCTGTAGTGGATGTCTTTTTCTTGAGATAATTAATCTTATTGAAAAATTGTATGTGGAACAGTTGAAGCTTTAGCAGATTTTTTAGAGGTGCTTTTTTTGTTTGGAATTCCCTGACAGCCTTTTTTCTTACAGATAAATTACTTGTCTAGAAATGTCTCGCTTTTATATTTATTTTGGTTTGGCAGCATATAGTTGTTATGGCTGGCAATATTTCATACCCCAAACTATTAATGCTAACCATAAATTATTACCAATGATATGCAGTGTTTTTTATCAGTCACGACAAGTAATTGATGTCGATTGAAACAAATAAATACAATGCTTTGTGAAGTTATAACCTTGTCATTTAACTTCAGTGCTGCAAATGCATCAAGCTATCTTAGATTAACTCTTTGCAATTAGATACAGAGCTTTAAGAAACAAGATATTCCACCTATAAAGGCCAAAAATTATGCAAAAATATATACAGATTTAGCCATTAGTAATAGCAAAATTTACCATTATTTTTTTGGTTTCCAGAATTGTGTAGAAACAAGAGGGTTCAAAGATATGTGGAAACTCATCATCTCATTATTGTAGACTCCTCGATTGGTTGTTTCTCAAGGTTTACTCTGAAACCCACTGAAGAACACATTGGAAATCTGTTTGTGTGTCGCATTATTTAAACTGAGAAGTCCCATAAACTTTGTTTTGGATATAGGAGGTCAGGCACGACGATCAGAGCAGTCCTTTCTAGCTGTATGAAGTTATGTATCATTAATTGCAGTTTAAAATTAAGGTAAACTGAAAAAATTTACTAGATTTTGGTGAAAATCCACAACTGATGAAGGAATTAAATTCTGTGCCTCGCTCTACCTCAGATATAATCCATATGAAATCAGTCATTAACTCATGTGATTAAATTCTTGTTGAATCTAGGACTGGGAAAATAATAGCCAAACACTAGACCTCTCAAGAAGAAAAGGTACCACTTTTCTGAAGCATGGTGTGAACCATTTCTGGTGTATACCCCTAAGTGGGTTGAGCTTTGGTATTAAGGGTCTGAGGTTTCACTGTATTTGTTGCCATGGCATGAAATCAACAGAATTCCAATCTCTAATCAATACCATTTTTATAAACATGCAGAGTAAGTCCCTTATTGATACAGTGTGTGTTTTATTCAAACTCTTCATTTATAGTATAAATGTTATATAGTGGTTTCCTGTGTCTGTGTCTCAAAAATTAGTGCTGCAGAGCTCTCTCTTCAATTTTTACATACTCGGGCAGTCAGTTACATGAAACCCAAACATGACCATGCCATGCTTCCCCTTTAGAAGCAGTTCCTATGCTGGAGAACACATGGAGTCAGACTGGACAGACAAATGGGGAACATTTGAAGTGAATGATAATGGAATTTTAAAGGAAGGTGGATTTAATCAGATAGTGTTATTGATAACGTTAGCATTATTAATTTATTTATTGCATAAATTGCAAAACGGATGGAGGATTTATCCAGCAGCTGTACTTTGCCTTTGCCAGTAGTCATGCTGCTACTAATTTATTATTAACTCCATCACAGGTTTTACTAACAGGGTTGTCACACATCTTGTAATACAAAGGGAAGAAAAGAATATATCATTTTTATTGTTTTGTTAAAGTTCTGGCTCAGCACATTAGATACTGATTCCATTCTCTTTGCACTGCAATCCTAGAAAAGTCACATGTCTTAAAGGTCATAAAAATGAAATGAGGAAGAAAAGTTTGTTATGTGAATGGAGATCCATTTTTTTTTGGAGATCAAGAAGTTGCTGCTTGGAATCCTGATGGCATAAGACAAAAACTAACACCCTTCCACTGTAACTCATTTGCTTTCAACAGACTACCAAAAAGGATGAAATCTGGCCACAAATATTTTGATGTTCTGGAAATGTGTAGCAGGATAAAGAGTTTGTATCTGACATGAATGACCTGCTCAAAGTCTTTTCTCATTTTCATTGCTGGAAATTGGAATTAAACCAATATTTACTGAGCAAAACTGAGAGTAAAATATCACTAGCTAGAGGAAAAATATTTTAGATAATACTATACATAATTTATATAGCTAATAATTATAGACTTTGTATAATTTTGTATAATTTGTATAGGCTGTATTTTATGGAGAGTGAATTTGAATATATAGTAACTGAAAATACATGATACATCTATTTGCTTTGGCTGGCTCACTTCATGCTTGCTGAAAATTAAGTAACAAAAGTCAGATCTCTACCGTACACAGAATAAGATGTAAAGTCATCCAACCTCCTTTTAGTCTTAATTTGTATGTTGTCACACTGTGTGTAGATACTAATTGCAGACTGAAAATGGTGTGGCTGGATCAATGCAGTGTCATGCTCCAGAAGCCGACCCAAAGCCCCATTTCTCAAGCTCATGCACAACTAGCTCAGTGTTGCACATCATCGCACTCCCACTTAACTGGGGTTAAATCATGTGGAATTAGATGGGTTGTGTGCATCTTTGGGATAGAATCCCCAAAGTCATCAACACAGTTTCATATTGTCTGCTATGTCACTTTTGATACTACTGCTGCAGGTATAGTGCAGTAATCCCTTCAAAAGGTCTTAGCAACCATCCTGTGCCTCTACATTTCGTTACATTCCCCTCATATTCTCTCCACTTGTTCTTGCTTATTATTTGTAGTTCATGGCATGTTCTGCAGGCTGCGTTTTTCTTCCAAGACACTTTCATCCTGAAGGCAAAAAAGGAAGCAATATATGTTTGCATTTCCTTGTCTAAATTGAATTTTTGAGTCTTTAGTGAAGGTTTATTGAAGGTTTGATCTTGGAGCTGTGAATGAGACTCCATGTGTTGTCGCGTGGGAGTACTTCCTTGCATGAATTACGTATGAATGATTGGTTACCTTTTATCTTGGCCTTGTAATCGCTTTACCATGGCAAAGTCTTTTGGTTCAGTTTTGAGCATAAGTAGATTTTTCAGTAATTCTTCAAATGCTTAATTCAATTGTTGAAAAGAGGATGAAGGCAAAATCCTACTCATATTGCTGTTCTTCAAGCTGTGTACAGCAGCCAGTAGTTCCTGTGTCTGGCAGCCACCAAGGCAGTTCGAAAACAAGCCAAGCCATTAAATGAATGTATTATGAAAGATCTTAAAGAGTGAGAAGGACTGCTGATGAATGAAAAAGTGAGCATCCTTGACAAGATGAATTCCTGTTTATTTCCCTGCTTCACTGTATCCTCTCCCTTGATTTCTTGGTTCAAGTGCATTTAGTGGAATGTATTGTGACATAGGCTATTAATTGGGAAGGATCATTTTTAGTGTTAGGTGTGTTGTTTTTTTTTCTGCTGGGCTCAGGAATGTTTGTTTCTCAGTAACGTTGTTGTTGCATGTGATGGCCTGAAGAGATAAATGAGATAAGATTTGTGGGAGGAGGTAATAACTTTTATTAGACCAACTGGTGTAGCTGGAAAAAGTAGAATAGCTTTCAGGCACACAAAATCTTCTCCAGGTCAGGTTCTCTAAGCTTGGAACTGCCAAATAACTGACTTGTGCCTGTGAAGCAATAAAAGGAGTTTCTTGGTCTTTCTGTTTTTATGAATGATACTGTTTGGGAGGCATCTGTATATTGTAGCAGTTAACACGTCCCACGGCTACAGTTTATCGTTCTGTTTTTAATTCTAATTAATTCTTAGAATAATAATATAATACTTTATCATGCAGACTAGTAGTCTCTTAAAATACTAAATTTTGTTTTCTGTGTGATCACAAGTGTAAATTATCTGACACCTCACTGGTGAATCATAAAGATCTGTACAGTTTTGAGCCTTATCTGAAAAACTGCCTCTCTTTCCAAGTCAATGTATATGTTTTGAGATAAGTGGGATGGGCATGATGGCATAGTCTGCAATTTCAGTTATGTAATGATACTCCACTGCATTTTTTTTTATTTAATGTGAAAGGCATGACTTTTAATCAGTCTCTTTGTCATTTGCTCAGTACAATACAAATAAATAGATACCTACCATAGGAATATTGTGTGTGAGATATATATACCCCATTTGGTTGGTAAATTTTGGGATAACTGAAAATATTACTGCAGATGTTAAAATTTTCTGTGTATTTCTTACACTGCCACCTTTTATCGTTCTTGCTCAGACTGAGTGCTGTTATACCTTGTGAGAAGTCTTATTTGAATCTGAAAGGAGAATTTACAGTCTAGCGGCACTGAGAACTGCAGAGATAGGTTCAGAATATGGGTGTCTGCGTAGGTAAAAATGAAAATATAGGATAGCCTGTTCATTACTTTGCAAAAAGTTATGCTAGCAAGGGGGCATCGTTATTGCTCTAAATAAATAACATGTGAAAGAATATAATGGGTTTATAATGTAGGAAATGGATAAAGGATGCATCAAGTTGTTTGGCGTGCCTGAACATTTTGTGACTGTAGTGCTGGGAGGTTCTAATTTCATCAGCTCTCCTCCATTTCCCTGGAGCTCAGGGCCCTCATCATCCTATAGATATACTGCTAGAGAGGTTTTCTTGGCAGCTTTTTAGCACAAACACTGTTCTGCTGAGGGATATTTTACAAATTGCCCAAGGACAGTGCATTGAATATATCCTGGTGCGTATTACAGAATTGGTGGAGGGGATTTGGCTAAGTGTGTCTTGCACGCTGTTTTCCTGCATCTTGCTGGGCAATGCATTGAGTTCCATGACAGTATTTCATTTTTAGGGACCATTGAAAGACAAAGACATTCCTTGAAAGGTAGAAAATAAAGGACATATAAAACCCAGAACAATATGTCATCTAAAAGTTCAGATTGTGATTGATAAGTGTGTTTTTTTTATTGTCGGCTGTTGGCTGAATAATAGATTGTTATTTCAATATGTTTTGACTGGAACAATTTGTCTTAAAATACTTTTTTCACCTTTTTCTCTTAGGTCTTTTGGATTATAGTTCTGTAATTTTATTTGTTCTTCATACACAAATGCAGCTAACTTTTTCAATGTTGAGCAGCATCACATAAAAGCCTGTTTTCAGTTTATAAACTAATTAATGACTGAATTCAGAAGAAATATTTTATGCAACAGTAGTTACTTAATGCATTCTGTGGCAAAAGAAAAATTAAATAAATTCTATTGTGGGGGAGGTATGCTGTGTTTCTGCTCTAAAATGCCCTTTTCACAGTTCTTAAATGAACATTGTGGGGAATGTTTTCCCCAGCTGGTCACAACAGAAGCAGGCGAGTTATTTACTTGTCAGAAAGGCCTGAACTCTAGCACAGCATATGTGCCACTCATGGAGGTAAGGCTCCTCACAGTGTCCCCCCTTAGCATGTATAGTTATATTATTAAATTATACAAGGCCTTATACATTTTCCTCCTTACAGTGCATAAATTACTGTAACGCATTTAATATTGTAAGAAGCTTTGCTCTCCTACATTGCTTCATTTCTTAAAAATGTTCCCTGTGTCTATATTCATTGATTCTCCTTTTTGTACCTAGATGATAAGTCTTTTTTCACTACAACCTTTCTCCCTTTTCCTCGGTTTCACACTAAAGTGTGTAATTTTTTTTGTCAGCTGGAGTAATTTACAGTCCATGTTCAAATATTAGCCTTAGTTTAGTCTTTTGGTTCCACCCGGGTTAGAAGGCATGGAGTACAAGAAATATTTGAACCCATTTTGGGATAGAAATGATAGCACTTTGGATTTAAATGGTGAAGATGATGACCAGCTTCCACTGTAAATACACTGTAAAAGGGGCCAGTGCAACCCCAGCTTTACCAGTGTGAACTCTCAGTCTGTATCTTTGCAAACTCCATCATTAATTACCAGGTTTTTTTTCTGATTAGTGCACATCCTATAAAACAAGAATTGCAGGGTGGAATGCCCTAAGCCTCCGTGTGCCTGTTCCAGAAGGGATGTGGCTGGTGGCAGCATTGAAGGTTTGACCCTGGTATTTTGAGAGTCCCTGATACTCCCTACAGTTAACATCAGGCTTGGTGCCCTCAGCTGGGCTTCTCCTCTGTGATGCTGGTATATCAGGGATCAGGAGACGTGTGGTCCCAGCCACAGACATGGCTCTGTGCAAGCAAAAGCTTTACCATAGTAGTGGAGACCCTAAAAAGGATCTCCACAGGTAAGCCCTTATACAAAACTGTGAGAGCTTCCTAGGAATATGACAGTATGTAAGCCAGACTTGAGAAAGAAAGGTTTTTCTATATCCTCTTTCTTTTTGTTTGTTTTAATTTCAATAATGATGGTGTTTCAATTTGTGGCCTTCGTGAGCAGGATGAATTAGGAAACTTCCTACTTGTAATTTATTCAAGATGTTCCTATTAAGAAATAAAAATAAGATGAATAATTTGAGAAAAATGTCAGCATCCCGTCTGAAAGTGACTTCATTGTAATGTTGGTTTCCTCTGGTTATGGAGCTCTTTCAGAGGTACTAATGCTGAAAACACAAAGATATTAATAAGTCTACATGAACATTTAGATAGAAATTTTACCATAAGGCAAGAGGAGAGTTTTCACATAAAATATGAAATGTTGTTCTTGCTTTTTTAACATATTTTCTGTTAAAGCTCTCATTATTTTAGCATTTATTGTTGAAATATATTCTGTCTAATAATTTACTTTCTGAATATTTCTATTCTAAATACCTATCAGCCCTCTGTGCATTATCTGGGCATGCTTTTCCCTTTTCCTGGAAGGGCAAGAGACCCATTCCTCTTCCCTGTAACTGGCTGTATGACACTGTCCCCTTTAACAGCAGCTGGCAGGTGCCCCTCTGTGTAGCCTCTGGCAGTGTAAGCCCTGTGCAGAAGCCACCACGATTTAACTGTTTATGTCCCTTTGATCTGCTGTCTTTCACCTCTAGCAATATAATATTTATAAAGGAAAGCAGGAGCTTTGAAGCCATCAGTTTGTCTCATTGTCTTACTAGCAGTACTTGAATAACTCTATCTTGAAAGGTCCTCAATCATGTTATTACCAAGTTGTTTCTTTCCAGAAACCCCACTGAAATTTAAACATCATGGTATTTAAGCAAGTAGTATACTTCTGCTGTATATATAATTACATGTATATGTATATATAGCATAGAGACATGGTAGTATATATGTTTATGATAGCTATTTAGAGAAAATCAATCAAATTATTTAGAATATTTTTCTTGGTGTCTTTGTACCTCCTACAGCAATCATAGTATTATTATAATTTGTCTCTATTTCTGTCCCACTTAGCACTTCTCAGAAGAGGCTGATACCTTGCATGACCAAACAAGCTGTATCATAAACTGTAAAAAAACCCACCCAAACAGTTTGGGGCATACTTATTAATATATGTGTGATTCTTCTGACTGAAGCAACACTTTCAATGTTAATCATGAAAGACTTGGAAAATGGAAGTGACTCTTGTCTAGAAGGGAAATTTTATAGAAGGGAAATTCAATGGTTGCACAAAGTAAAGTTTCTGCTTTTACAGACCTTTGTGGGCTTCTTGCAGCATCGGCCAGCAAAGATTCGAAATTCTTGGTGTGTGTTCACAGGGAACTAATAATGGAAACAGAGTCAGTGGAAGGATGTTTCAGATGGTTCTGTTACTGAATGACCTCCAGCCAAAATAACAGCCTCTGAAACCCGTCTCGTGTGCTATAGCGGCAAATTCCGATGGCTCTGTTTATGTGTTATCCTCCTTTGTCTCTTCTCTTTGGAGGAGATACCAACTGATTCCTGGTACAGACAATATAAACTAAAGAGTTCCCAACACACATATCTATATCGAGGTATTGGCTTTTCAGCTGTATCTGTTTCCATCTAACTGGAACTGGCCTGACACTGTCCCAAAATATGTCCTTCATGTGCCAAGTTGGAGATACTGTAACTGTAGACATGAAGCTACAGCAAGTCTAGTGAATGTCACCCTATGTTTCTTTCTGACAGTAGTTTACATTAAAAAGAAGAGTCTCTCTCTTAATACAGTAATAATTAGTCCCAAATGTATTTTGTATTTACTATGAAATAATTTAAATTCATAATAAAATACAATGGGTGTATGCTGTTTTCATGGTGCAAGATATAGTGGTAAAGAATGTAGTTGGATTAAAACCAATCACCTGAGTCTGAAAGACAGGAAAATATCTGTTATTCACTATATACATATGTACATAGATTAATGTTTGTCTTAGAGGAAATGTGTAATAGTTTGTTTTGATTTTAGCCCTTCAGTGTGGTGGTACCTCACATTACATGCTGTAACGTGCTGTTCTCCACCATGGATCTTCTGGGTCCATATATATCAGGCTTTGATATTTTGCATTTAAATGACAATCCTGTTGATTTCAGTTGACTTCAACAAAATTTTAAACAAAGACAGCAGCATAAGACTGTACATTAGATTTGCTTTTCTCTCCCATTCAGAGAAACCTGGGGTTCCTCAGACCAGAAGTCAGGGGAAACTTTTTGGTCAATTAGGAAAGTTTACTAACAATCAGCTCTTTGTTTTACCTAAAATGTTGCATATGAAAAATTTCACATAAAAAAAACTTTCCCTGAATTTCAATGAAAGCCAGTCAAAATCAGACTGAAACACATTTAAGGAAAGCCACACCAAACACAATCCCAGTAAGCACTCAGTTTTTCTATTCTGTTCTGTGAGCAGTAGCTCAGAAGGTTGTACATAGCAGGTCAGAAAAATATCATATGACATCGTATCTGCCTGCAATTCAAATAAAATAACTGTGATGCCAATACATGATTTTTATCATGAAGAAATACAGGAAAAAAAGTGAATATTTTCTTAATGTATGCTTGTATGTTTTTTTGGGTTTAGTTTGGTTTGCTTATTTAATCCTTCAGTTAAATAGGAATGCATATTTTTCTGATTGGGTCCTTTTTTGCAGTTATTGGACAGATTGTCTGGTTAAATTAATATATGAGTATGTGTGTCTGTCATACAGTCTTCAAACCCTGGTTCAAGTCTGTTTTTTAATACAATAAACCTTTCTTTCAGCAAGAAAGATATCAGTGTTTACAGGAATTGAAAGACTGTGATTATCATAATGGTAGTCTGTACTTAATCCAGTATTTCGTTTTGTAATTCTTATGTTTTTTTATTTTATTTTTTTTTGTCACAGGTTTTTCATTATTCTTATACAGCTTCATATGTGATTTATAACATACATACAAGGTAAGTCACATTGTTTTTTCAATATGTTAGCATCAATGGTTATATACATAAGGTGATGCCGGTGTGTTCAAGTGAAAATGTTTACATTTTTTCAAGGGAAGTTTGGGAGTTAAACCCTCCAGAAGTAGAGGATTCAGTTTTACAGTATGCAGCCTGGGGCGTCCAAGGACAGCAACTGGTAAGCATAGTCATTAAAAATGCTATGGTGGAAGTACTTTAATAATGTATTTACAGCAGACAGACTGAAGTAAATAAAATAAATTTAAGGCCTTAAGATAAGTTTTCTTATATACTTCTGCCTGACGCTAGCAGGGTCCTGTTATGGCTTTATGGGGATTTATTTATTATTTTAATCCCAATAAGCAAATTGTACAATTGTTGAAAGAATCATGTCTTCATCTAAATATGCACTCAAGTAATTTTCAGAATAACCATCTTTATCGCTACTACTATGAGAGAAGGAAAGTTGAAGAGAAGTTTTCAAGTGCAAGATCAGTGAAAAATGTGGGCAAAAGCTTAACATCCAAAAGTGGATGTGGTGGATTCTATGAAAAGAGGTGTTTTCATTTCAGTATGAAAATTACTGCCAAGGTCAGTTATGCCGCATTGAATTCATAATAGTAAAACCATAAATGTTATGTTTCACATATTGTTTTCTACCAAAGGTTTTACCATTTTTTATAAACATAAATAGTCCATGATCATCATGACGAATCTCAATATGAAAAGAAAAAAAATGTGGTCTTGGAACAGCAGTCATTTTAAACTGAACTGTGTTGGTAGTTGAAGGCAAGAGAAAGACTTACAAAAGCTTCAACTCTCTGAATAAGAAATTCAGATAATCCTTGTTACAATCTTCTGATAAGCTCATTAATGCCCTCAGGCACGATCCCGGAGTCTCTTTGCATATGTGACTTGTTCATACAGAGAGGCTATAAGTTGAATGTCTAGAGAATATACCTTGTTGCTTATATCATTCATCAGGATGGTGGAAATGTTAAAAATGTTTCTGGTTAGAATGTATTGCATTAAGCAAGTGGAGGCAGGAAGGAAAAAGTAATTGGAACATGCTTGGCAGTTTTTAATAATTAACCATATTAATTTGTTAATACCAAGAGCATGGTGACAAGGCTGATGGTAAGAAATACATAGGTTATTTACCAGGCAGTGTTACGGAATGTGGCAGCCTAGGTAGGTTGTAGCAGAAAGGTGATGCCTTTGGAAAACTGAGCAGAAGAAAAAAAAATTTTAATTAAATTGCAGTTCTTAAGAAGATTTGTCTGTGGTCTACCTCTGATTAGTAATACAAAGTACAACTAAAATTACATGCAGTGATTACTGAGAAATGATTTTTTTTTTTCACTGAGATGTATCTTAAGAGCAGGGCAGACTTACCAGTCGTAAACTTCAGAAAAATAATGAATCAGAATAAAGCTAGCTTTATGAATTTTGACCAGATTGCCATTTTGGAAATATGTATGAATATTTTCAGATACAGGCACAGGTGGACTACTGTTAAGTCTCAGATCTGCAAAAAAATAAGTGATCATTTTAGATATAACCTTAAATATCCAAATTTGAAAACATTAGCATGATTTATACTTCAGTGGTATAACACTCCTCATATTTCTTAATGTCCCTAGTAAAGTTAATGTCACGCTTTAAAAATATCTCCTCTACTCTGGGCTTTATGGTGCCATATGGTCTGCAGAATTAGGAAATAATAACTTTGATTGAAACACAAAATCTCTTGAATGACACTAAGTGTTGTCATATAGATGTAAACCTGCAATGACAGCACATTGAAGGTGACTTCCATAAGAATTGCCAATGAGAAGGATGTCCTCTTGAAGCTGCTTATGTGGTAACAGGAGGCTTCTAAAGTGACAGAAGTGCCTTGCTACATTACCCTCCCACTTCAGCAGCAAGCCAAAAATGTAGCGTAGAAAAAGCATGCATGAATAAAGACTGTTGTGAATAATGGTTGTTGCAACTGTCCAAAGGAAAAGCTGCCTCTAGCAGACACAGGGTGGTAGAGATCATTCCAGCAGCATAGGTTAAGTAGAGAAAAGATGTGTGAATGAGGGCACGTTGCTGTAATGTTTCTCAGTTGTAAAATTTGTCACTAGAAAAAAGCACTTTATAGGTGAGTTTTGAATAAAGATAGTACAGGAAGCAATTGGTGGTGAAACTGGGTAAAGAGGAAGCTGTAAAGGTAAAGACCTAAAGCATGGTAATCCAGCAGCAGTAGCTATCGATGGCACATATCTGGGTTCAAACAAAGATGCAGTCTTACAGATTCCTGTTGCCAAACACTAACATTGGTTTACCAGAGTCCCTTCCTAAACAATACTTATGTGTCTTTTCCAGATAATAAGGAAATAGTAATAATTCATAAGTTAAGCAAGCAGTGTAATACATACTCTAAGTAAAATTAATCACAGTGTATTAACCTCAGCAGTCTCCAAAAGCCATTCATTACTGCTGAAGGACAAGAGGAGAACAAATTAACTTCATAAAAAAATCATCTAGAAAGACCTGTGACACATAACCCGTGGCCATCACATAAACAAATTATATGTAGCCCTCTAAAATGAAGAGGAATAGCACCCTTCCAAGGTGTTGCACAGAAAAGAATAGCAATACGATAACCATGACCGGTCAGCAAAATTAGCATGAGATGTGAAACACAAGGCACAGGTATGCCTGACTGAGCCAAAACTCTTAACTTTATGATATAACTATTTAGAAGGTCCTGTATTAAATCCAAATGATGTGAGAAAACACGTGGACTTGGATCAAATATTTTCAATAAATTGGCTATAGTGTAAAATAAGGTGTTTCCCATTCTTAGTTCTGCAGAAGACCTAAGTAATGATGTATTTAATGAAAGGAAGTTGTCAGACATTTCAAATAGATAATATAAGATGAAGAGGCAAAAAAAGAAGTTAAATCTTTGAGCAGGAAAATTTGTATGAAACCAGGAAGTGCTTATTGCACAGAGGAGGGAATATGACTGCAGTGAAATCAAGTACACAGTGATGCTTTACATCCTTGGGAAAATCATGCATCAGTCTGTTATCTACTCTTATGAATAATTTCTAGGGCTATCTAATGGGACAGCAGGTCACATGTGGCTTGTGAAGAACAACAGAGTTATGTTTACGTCAGCTACCAGGTGACTGGGCCATAATACCATTGTTTTGAAGCTACCATGGTGTTTGCAAGTTATTTCAGTTTCTTGCTATTTACCTAGAGTAAAGGATTTTGTAAAGATTAAGAGAAAAGCTCCGAGAAACATCTGCTGTTTGAGTCATGACATTTTGGTGGTGAAATTGAAAATGTTTGCTATTGAGGAGTACAAACTTTTATCTCATGAATTACTGTATTTTAAGGTCACAGAGATGTTATTTTTGAGAACTGCTTTCAAGGTCACATTCTTTAAATTGCTATTTTTTAAGTGTGTTAGAACTAAGCCAGATCTAAAATACCTTTTCTGTATGTCTTAGTGTGTTAGGGAGCTGTTTATGTATTTGTTAAATATTTTTCATATTTCCTCATATTTGATTAAAATTTTGGAAGAGCTCAGTTGATTATCTCATTACTTCTCTTCTATAGAATCCCTTACTGCAGCATTAAGTATTTCCACAGAAAACAAACCAGCACAACGAGGCACCCAATTGGTTTCATCAGCATTTTTCTTCCTTTTGTTTGATTAGAGGCCTTGTTGCATGTGTCTGAGAAAGAGATACCCCATGCCTGGCAGGAGGGCTTTACTGAGGAGGAGAATGCTTGGGGGGATTTTAAAGGGCTTCTGGTCTAGAAATTCTCAGGTTTTATGCAATTTTCTCTCTTCTTTGGCCTTATCTTCTCCAATAGTTTGTAGCAAAGGTTTTCATGTTTCTGTACTGCACCTGGCTTGGATCCGACAAGGGGGAGACAGCTTTTTCTGTCTGGATCTGTCTTTGGAGATGTATCGCAGTAGAAGCCTGAATATAAAAACTGACCTCTGGTCTCCAGTGTATGTGGAGTTTGCTATGAAAGATGTAGTGATTCTCTGAAGTGCTTCTTGCCATGTGTATAGTTGTCCCAATTAGTCATTGGATGGATTACTTTGGGTAGCTCCAGTGAAGTGTTCAGTTTGACATAGCTTTTTCTTAACAGTTTTACATAAATTTTCCTCTGCCTGGGTAGTAGCATGTTGTTTTATTTTATGTGAAAAACTGTATTTTCACTTTCTTCTATGAACAAATATCCACATAAATCTCTTTGACTTTGCATTTATAATAGGTGTTTTATGTCATTTATTGTATTGAGCTCATTTTTTCTTTTGATATATTAAGTGCTTTCGAAGGGAGCTTGAGTTCTATGTTTGGATGGATCAGCATAAATAATGATCGATGGACTTGTGTACAAATGTCTATGCATAAACAAATGCATATTTTAACAAAGCAGAAACCAAGAAAATAGTAAAGCTATTCAGAATACTCAGAAGATAATTTTGTAGAAGCTTGATGGCTTTCTTTGTCAAAATTTGATGCCATCAACCAAAACATAGCATTATAAAATGGTAGGACTGAAGATGAGCTTTTACTATGCTTTAAAGTAATTTAGGTCATAATTGTGCAGGATTACATATTATCCTGTACACACAAAGAACAATTTGTTGACTGTAGCTGAAATGTGGGCTCAGGATGTTCTCATCAATTTTTAGAAAATATGTTAAATATTAAAAAACAAGAAAATTACCCTCTTGTTCCGAAAAATGGAACAGGGGAGTCACAGATAATAGTGCTTAGAAGCTGAAGGTTTTACAAAAAGAATAAAAAAAAATCCAGTGAAAAAGGACCTCACCTTATATTAAAACTACCTAAAAGCAAGAACCAAAACAGAGAAAAATCTGCTTTAATTGTTGTTAACAAATGTACCCATTCAACAAGTCTCTGCCCCCCTGCTTTGTGATCAGTCACATTTATCTCATTGTCTCATTTGGAGGTTTATCTGTCCGTCCCTTCCCATCAGCACCTATTGGCCCAAAAAATGCAAATATTTATCAGATTCTTGAATTGCTGTATTAACATGACATTTCCTTACAATTGCCTTCTCTTGAAAATTTTAGCTTTTTCTACGGCTTTCAAGTACCATTTTAGATAATAGAAGTACTGCAGCAGAGAAGTTCTTTGATGTTACATTATCTGCCAGGTACCCTGATAAAGCACTGGACTATTTTTAGTAAATCAGAAATTATCAGGACTATGCTAGACACATACCTTGCTCAACAGATGCTTTAACAGCCATTAGTTGCTGAATGCTTCATTTGCTATTTGCTCTATCAAAGTTCAAAGTCCACCTACTAAAAAAAATGGTAGCTTAACTTTCTGTAAAATATTTGCCATGTGGTGTTTTTTTTTTTTTCATAATTAATGTTGTGGGTACTTGGCACCCCGTCCTGGCAAAAACACTTCCATTTGCAAAAGAAGAAGAAAAGACCTCTCAGGGTTCATGAGCCAAGTAGAAGCTTAATTAATGCTAATGAACTAAGTCCTAAATAAATATATTTAATCTGCTGTTTTTATTTTCAAAGTCTTTTGCTCTTTTGACTTGCTGCATTTTTATATGAGTAACTTAAAATCACATATGGAAATGTCAAGGCTTTATTTCGTCTTTCCTTTTAATCATTATGCTGATGAGGCAAATGACAGTAAAACTGAGAGGAAAATGTCTGCTTGAATTCATTCTGAAAACCAGAAATAAATAAGAGCATTTTAATGTGACATTAACCTCAGGTGAATTTTCTTATTTAAAATATATGAGGAGTTCCTTATAGAACTTCTGTACTTCAAAGCATAGTTGGAGATCCTTTGTCTTGCTGAGGATGTTTCTGTGAAGAAAGGGAACTGGAATGGTTGAGCGTTGCTCACTGAGTTGAGTCATTAACGGATTTGACCATCATTCTAGCAAATGCTGAAGTCGTGTCTTTCTGAAGGGAATGAGAAATTAAAGAGTCTACTAAAGCCTTTTTACTTTCTCTTCCAAATGTTTTTATCACATTTCTAGATTCCAACTCGAAAACTTGCTATGTCAGGGGCTGAGGATTTGAATCAAAAAGTGAAAATATTTAGAGAAAAAAAGGCACACAAGAAACTGTTTTAATACCAACTTTTGGCCAGCAACTGAAGTTTGATTGTGTATTATTTTGCAAGACTGGGCATTTTGTGTTAGATGAAATGTGATAAATGGTCAGATCCTGTTATGAAATTATATGAAAGCCACTTACTGGCATACTTGCAAAAGCTTTCTGCTGCTTTATTTTTAGTACAAAAACTGCTTTTTTCAAGGTCATGACAAGTATGGAAAATATAGTTTTCTTTACATAAGAATTAGAGTATCCCTCCTAAGCTGCTGCTACACATTGCATTTCCTCTTGGATTTCTCAAATTAGCATTGTAAAATGTAAATGTTTTTTGCCTTTTGATCTAAATAATTCAGTTGGAACTATTCTTCAAAGAAAAAATTAAATTATTATCTTCTCTTAAGGTATTCTACTGAACTAATCTCCATTTTCAATTATTAATTTCTAAATGCCCATTCCACTTAAATATAGATGGGGTTAGGGGAGGAGATAAGCATTAAATGCATGATCACTAGTTTCAAAAGTGATAATCAATACAAAATACATCCTAGAAAAGGGAAATGGAGATTCAGCCAGAAAACACAGGTAGTTTTGGGAAACAGAGAAAAATACATTTTCACATATCAAGATTGGATATATTCAATAAAAGTTTTCTGAGCTCTAGAGAGCAGGAACATTTATAAATGGAAGCAATGCTAAGTTGAGCACAGAAGAAGTTCCTTCATCATTTTGCTTAGTGAAATGCAATGAACATGTCCTGCTATCAAAGGCAACTTAAAAATATTAACTATTAAGGATTAGATATTGCTAGACCTTTGTGAAAATAGCTACCTTGCTGTATCTGAAAGAGGTGAAGAAATAATAAGAAAATCATATGTTTTATAGGAGCATTATTCCTCTACTACTGTTTTTCGTGTGGAACAATAAAAGGCCCGGCAGCTTTATAGTGAATAAATTGAGAAGGGAGATAAAAGATATTTCCTTTCCCTGACTCTTATTCTATTATCACTGCTCTAGCATGCAGCTAATATTTGAACCAGTATGTAAACTGTGCACACAGTTCTATTCAGTTTCATATCAATAACTGTTTTGTATTGGAAATTTGACATATCTTTTTGCTGGAAAGTGAATTATTTTTTCACATGTATATTTCGCATGTATATGTATATTTACACAGTCCTACAAAGACATGTGCAAACAAGCACAGACACACATCTTTGATAGGAGCAGTCATCAGGATTTTTCTGTGCAGCAGCCTGCAGGGAGCAATGAAAATAGAAATACACCCCTCTCATCTAGACTACCATGTTGTGCAACATGTGTATGTGTAACAAAGCATATCTGAGTATTCACACTTCTGTTAGCTAACATTAACTGCAAGTCCAATGGCTCATAAAATAGGACTGCTGTGCTTCTTGTGTGAAAATTGCATAGCTTTATGTAATGCTGAAAGAAGAAAATTAAACTTGAGAAGTCTAGAATTCTGTCGAAATAGCCACCCATAAAAACTAAATACATAGTGAGATGTCAAAATCTGATCGAATCTTTTGCTAAATCAGAGCTGGGAAAGATTAGGTAACAAGTTTTATTATGGCCTGTACTTTCATATAATTCTAAAATCTTGCTCAAAAACATTGCAGGGTTACTTATGTCCATGGATCATATAATCACTTAGTCACTTTGTATTTGATATTTTCAAAAAGATATGATATACCACAGGACGGGATGGAAAATCTGCGTGTAATCTTTTTTTGGTAAAGTAATGTAGTATAAATGTCAGTTTTATCTGTGAGATAGGAAAACCAGATATATTCTATTCTGTATTACCTCCTAACCACCTAGGCAAAAGGAAGGGAAAGATTCACTATAATAATGTGCTAAAATGTCAGAAGAGGAGAGTTTGAGGAACTGACATTTCTAGTGCCTTTGTCATTCAGGTTCTAAGCCAGAGGTTGTTTTAGCCAATGGTGAAAACAAATTTAATTTACCTTTTTTAAAATTTTTGCAGAAGATTTGCAGAAGAGTTCTGAGTCTCTGTGAAGGTACCAGTGCCTACAAAGTTGGGCTAGGAACAAACTAGAGGGATAAAACAAACTTTGCAGCAAAATCCCCTGAACTGTTGCTGTGTAGCAGGGTTCCTCTGGCTCTTTTATTTGATAGCTTCAGTTTACTATATGATAACTTTTTTTTTTTTCATTTGGCACATAGTGTCCAGCAAAAATATAGACAGGTTTCTGTCACTGGAAGTGACAGTGACCCCTCTTCAGTGGGGTTGAACCTCATTTGCCGCTATGATGTGTGTCCTTGAAAGTTAGTTCAGTTGTTGCAGTGGTCAAGAGATGGTATCCTGGCCCACTTTAGATCAATGGGCTCTTTGTGTCAGTAAGCCAGGGTTTTACGCATTGCATATGGGTAAAGATGGAGTAGATGGTCCTTGTTATTAATAAAAAAAAAATAAAATCTGTATATACTTCATAGATGATGATGTCATGACTCCCCATTTAAACTCTATCAGCAAGACAGCTGTGATGAGAAGGGAAAAAAAACAGGTTTTGATCACACAGCTTTGGTCATGTTCAATGCTCTTTTAGGTTCTTTCTCTCTCTTTTAGTGAAGTCCTTCTTGAAAAAGAGACATTAAATTCCATCATCACCAACCCATAACTGTCCTTGCATGGGTTGTTTTGGTTTTTTTTCCCTACAAAGGGACATCCCTATTGTGTTTGTACTGAAGGATCAGAGCAGACCAAATTCCTGATGCACTGAGTTGAAGTGACTTGTGCTCTCATTCTGACTCAGCCTGAGCCAGAGAATGGAATGCAGAGAACGGCTTGCAGATGTGCACTTGTGGGCAGTGTATATTCACGGACAGCTTCAAGGCCAGGATGGCTCTGGAGAACAAGGATTAAAAAGTCAGGTGTACCAGTGATTTCTAAGAGAAAATGAAGTGTTGATTGGCAGGGATGAAAGAAGGCTGAAGGACCTGACAATCAGCCAACGCTTAAAACTCTTACTTTTGTGGACACAAACTGGTGTTTGAAAGGTCTGTTTTAAGGTGATGGAAGTAGCATTAATGAGGAAAATGGAAATCTGTGCAGACCAAAGTATTTATTGCTTCATCTGGGGGCCAGGATGTGGTGAACTCATGTACTAATAATACTCATGTGCTTATATAAACATTTTATTCAATTTTTTCTTTTTCGAATTTGGTCCTTGCTGTTGGGATGCTACTTTCTTACATTTTGTCAAAGGAAATAGAGAAAATTCTTCCTTTGGCACCAAGTCTAGACAGTAATCTTAAATATTATCCCATCTCCCAACATTGCCTTTTTTCTTCCACTGTAACTAGGCTAACAATTTTTTATGTTATAGATTGATCAACCTGGACATAATTGAAGGCTTGATATCAGTGTGAGATGAGCCTTCAAAATATCAGACATCATTTTAAAAGATTTTATGGTAAGGGCAGATTATGATTTTATTGTAAGTCTGTAGGAGCAACCCAGGCATGTAAGAGTGACATTTCTGTCCATGGTCTTCCATGCTGGTTCATTAGTCAGAAGCTATCAGTAAATGCAAGGAACAAGGAGTGTAAGTTCCTGAGCGTACACTGTTTATACATAAGTCTGTTATACACATCACGAAGACTAAAGGGCTGAGCAGCCCAATCCCTCAAAGACATTTCGCAGAGTGCTGCAGTCAGTGTGGTTCTTCAGGCAGCTTCATGGGGAGGAAACAGTAGATCCAGACTTATCAGCTCATGGACAAGGCAGTCCTACTGTAATCTTCTGTGCAATCACAAAGATTTATAAAGTAGCTTTTTGCGTAGGTCACAGTTCAGATATTATATGTGTTTTTGTTTATACAACATGTAGCTCAATGTTTGGACTCAGGAATAAGTTATTTTGGGATTAGGCAGGGTGTGAATTTAATGTCATGATACAATATCATTGGAAAGGCAACACAATTAGTGTGCGTCTAAACGAGAGGGCGATGCTTCTTCAATTTTATTGGAAATCAAGGACAAAAACATCAGTTATCGTGGAGTTGCTGATACTCTGTAAGTTCATGACCTGGTTTATTCCATGACATTACTGACTAATCTTGTAGCTGCATTATGAGTGCATCCTCGCTATTGTTTACAATAGATTTATAAACTATCTAAATAGCAATTAAATATAATAGCCTTGTAGATTGTTTGCAGTTGTTCAGAAACGATTGTGCTAACACATTACGGTGATGCAGTGGCATTAATCTAAACTGCAGAAAAGTGGTGTTCTGTTCTGTTGTTCATGCTATGTCTGGCAGCCTGATGACTGCAAAAATAAAATTAACATATTGGTACTGACAAAAAATAAAAAAGGCAGTATGTGACATTGAGATGTGTTTTGAGGTCTCCATATTTCATACTGATCAACAGCTACTTCCTCTCTGCCTTAATAACAACATAATCTAAAGGTTTGAAATCTTCCCCTGAGAAAATTCCTGTCTAGGTCAATCACAATCTTTAGAAAATCGGTACCTTTAAGAGTTAGTATAGTTATTATTGCTTACAATTATAATAATTTTGTTATTATCTATTATTTTTTTCTGCCTCATTTGCAATGTGCCTATGATTTTGAAACATAGATCATATAAGTGTAGATTTTTGTCTACTGTCATGTTTTTCTTAGGTAGCTGATGGTACCTGCTGTGCCCAGTATCTGTCTAATTTAGTGGTCTGTGGTGCACATGGAACGATGGGGTAAGAGCTGGAGCAAGTCAGAGCTGAACACCTCTGAAAATTTTATACCAGTAGAGACTGACCTGCAAAAGGAAAAAAAAAATCATAGAGAGGAGATCAGAGCTATTCTGCACTATTGGAGACTTGAAAAGCAGCACTGTTGCAAATTGTCTCCTGCAATCCCTGTCCGTGGGAGCTCACAGTCTAAACAGGCTACAGATATAATGTAGAGAAAGGGATATAACATAGAGCTGATTTGCAATACAATTCCATAAACTTTCCTTGAATTTGTCATCCTGTGACACATGTGATCTGGATAGAAAATTTGTAAGATGTGGGAAAAAAAAAAAGAAGTATTTTGGAAAAAGTCTCCATAATTTTAACTGACAAAGTCAATAATAAATACTCTAACCATCCAAAATTTGCACTTATAAAAACTTTATATGCCACTTTCTTGTGTTTTATATTATCCAAAATATAGTAATTCTCTTTTGTTCTGGAGATTACTGCAGGACCTGTAAGAAAGACAACAGTAGAATAACCAGTCCCACAAGTGAAATGCGTTCTAACTCTTTTGGGTAATAGTTTGCCATCTTGCATTTTACTTGACTCTCAATGTGTGAGTGTCCCAGTTCTTTACCATGGAGCTTCTTCTACAGCTTATAACCGTGGGCAAGAATGGAAGATGCTGACCCCTTATCTTGCTACTTTTCCAACATGTGCAAAGTACCCCCTAGAAATCCGATTTATCCATGTGATTTCATATACAATAGATCTCACTTTCACATGTACACCTAACTTGGAAAGACCCATGTATGGAGCATTGTCACAGAAAGATTGGTGGTGTGCCCATCATCCTTACCATGCATGCAGCCAATGAGCAGTTTGAGTGATCCCTGTGCCCAGCACTTTATTAAGTAGAGTTGTGTGGAATATGAGTGTTGAGTCTGAAGCTTTAAGTAGAATAAAGCCAAATGGCATCACAACACCAGTTCATCATAGAACACAGGAAAAGCCACTTCTCTCCTGCAATGAAATGGAGACATGGAGGGTTTCTGTAGCTCAGTGCGGCATGTCCCCTGTGGCTTTTGGCCATAGAGGAGCTTTGATACGGACCAGGAGGCTTGGATTGCTGTCACAGGACTTCTAACTGGGTATAATAAACAACTGTTCCTATATAAAGCTGTATGTTCATTTTTTTTCTGGATTATGTTAGAAAGTGTTTTGTTCCAAAAATTAGCATTTTTTTTGTGTGTGAGAAAAAAAGAAAATAGCAGTTATACTGTTGTTGCATTGAAACACAAAGCAAGTAATCTTAAGTGCACCTTTTTCTTCAGTGGAAAGCTTCTTCAACTAAATGAGATTTTTGGCAAGGGGAAAGGGCAGAAAGGGGTACTCATCTTCTGTAGCAGTGGGTATAATAATGGTCTGGTAATTGCAATTTAAGTCTGTAAGTCCCAGGGTTATAGTAAGGGAAATCATAGATGACAAGGAAATGTTTGTTCAGTTTAGACGTGAAGAAAAGAAAGGACATTACACTGTGACTACGAGAAATAATCAGTGGCTCCATTGGAAAAAATGTGTCTATCAGGGCTTTAGAGGATGTTGAATGGTGGTAAAGATGCCAACCCAGGTCTTTCTTTGCAATGGTAATTCATAGACAGATACTGTGGCTGATTTGCAATATATTTTTAAATTGCTGAAAGTGAATTGTAAGTTGCTGAAGTGGAGCTATTTGTAAAATTTTTCAGATCTGTGAGCCAGAAAGTGGTAACAAATACGTTAAGTACTTAAATGAAAACCAAGCTTGTAATCTTGACAGCAAGTGTTGAAAACCCACAACCAAATAGTTTCTATGTGGATGCAGGGATTTGATTTTAATTTTTCCTACAATCCAAACATAGTTCCAATATCCTTTACAAATCAACAGAAGTGCATAGATATTTGCATTTTCTATAATGTGTTGAAAACAGCAGTAGGAATTGGAACCACATTTTTTTTCCTAAAATTCACTCAAAAATAATTTTAAAATTAATTATGTCATTTAAGATACCACTTATTTATTTTTTATTTAAGATCACGTATTTGCACTGAACTTTGCATATGGAGCAGCACAATGTTCAAGAAATGAAGAACATCAACTCTTTGCGTATATATAATATGTATGTATGCATACATTTTATGATGAAGCATAAACACTGCCAAGCAAATTTTTGATCAATCTGTTTAGCTTCAAGCTAATTTTTCCTCATAACGTTTATGTGTGAGGGCTTTGTGCCAGTATCTTTCACTCTGGGATTTAACTGCTAGTTAACTGCTGGTTAAATTGGCTACATGAAAGCTGTTTAAACTGTACATATATATGCTGTTCCTTTAGCTGTGGTCTAGGTAGCGTAACAAGTTACTGTCATTCTCAGGGAGGTGGTTTAGTGGTGGACTTGGCAGTGTTGGGTTAACGAACTCAACGATCTTAAAGGTCTTTTCCTACTGAAGTGATTCTGTGATTCTGTTCTATGATTCCCCCATTGCTGTGTGTTGTGTTCTGCCTTGTGCTCCAACACAAACTCAGGACTAGTAGAAAGACAGCTGCTCCGTGTGTCATCGGATGATCTTTCTCTTGCTAGTATGAGGTTCAACTGCAAAATAGTGCTGTGCCAACTTAGTATTGTACCTGAAGCTGGTTTGATCTCTGAAGAGCAAAGTACAAAATTTGCTGCGCGACTAAGAGAGTCTTCTTTATTTGACTTTATTCTGTCTAATGAATAGCTGATATTATTTGTGTTAACAGTTGTTAGTAGAAGAAGACATTTCATCTGGAAATTTTTTTGACTGGTCTAGCTAGGGGCAGATGGATTTGGCCCTGGTTAATGTATGGTAAGACAGGAGACAGAACAAATCATAAGAGGCAACCCAGATGGAAAAAACATCTTGAATCTTTTGAAGAATTAATTATCCAACTAATTAGCTGGCAGTCTCACAAGAAGGGATGGAATTTTGCCGTATGCTTAGGAAATGAAGAAGTCTGATAGATCCTGTGCTGAGATGTATCTATCAGCCGTGGTGATGGTGGAGTCAGTCAGTTAGCCAGACTGTCTGTGTGGGTGCACTGAATGACACTTGTTTCTGAGTCAGTAAAAATACTTACCCCTCTGCGTAGAGCAAAAAATGCAGTTGAGTGGTCTGTTACATAGAACGTTGGGCTCTGAAGACATCTGTGCCAGTCTAAAGAGTGCTGAGCTGTATGTCCTTGCCAAGGTCACGTGGAAATATAGCCAGAGATGGGCTGCCTGAAGATGCTTTAGGTAGACATCTTTAGCACTGTCATTAGCAACTGCTGGATTTCTGCAGCAGCAGCATTTCTTGAATGCCTGAAGGTCTCCTTCTGGGCATAATCAAAACTATCTTAGTCTTGTTGTAGCTCATACTCCCTATATGAAAGGTGATAAAGACTGTCATGTTCTCTGGGGTATTAAGTGGGAGTGCTGAGGTTGTTCCAAGTTGGAATAGTTATTTATATATTGGTTCGTCAGGGAGTCAGTGGATGAATCTGATGATTTCCTTGGTTCACAGGTACGACATTCACCTGCACAGGAAGAGACCAGTGCTTCTTGTTCAGATACATTTTTTTAACCAAAGGTGCATTGATACAGATGCCTTCTTTGTTTCCTTTCCAGCTGTATCTGCTCAGTAGTTTTAGAGTTCGGTTGGCACCTTCCTTAAACTAGGTGTTTGTCCTGATGAAGCTATGTAATGACAAGCCAGGCCATTAGTCACACGCCACCATTTCTTTCCTTCAAGACAAGATGCTGGTTTCTGGGTATTTTCTTTTTATCTTGAAAAGTTAATTTCAGGAGCTCTTAAAACTTATGTAAGGGTAGATCGTGGCTGCAAAGCCCACTGACACTTGCAGTTTGCATTACATATTACTATTGATGGCAATATGCATTTGTGCTGATGGTATCAATCAGGAAGTCAAACAAATCTACCATGCTCCAACTCTGGAGGATTAATTAGAAAGATTCACTCGTTAATTTAGGAAGATAAGTACCTGATATATTAACCAGTATGGGATAGATGTCCAAGTTTTCCTTATGATAAATATCAAGACAATTTTAAAGGCTGTGCTAACTGATTTTCTCCTGTTTTATTTGTTAGTTGTTAGTGATCTCTGCTATCATTTCACAATGTGGAAATATTAGACTGGGGATCTGCAAACTTGTGCCTTATAGGACAACTGTATCTTCTCGTGGCTTTTAAACAGTGGGCACACTACACTAAAAAGTGTGACACAAGCCAAAAAGTACCTGATTGTGGCACAGACTGGAGAGACCCACCTTCAGCTTGGGCAAACGTGACATGAGTGAGTCATGTTGCTTCCAGTCCCGAGATGGTTCCCTCTCGTATTGGGCAATAGCAGTGGCAATACATTATACCTATATGGTTAGTGTTTGTGTAATCTATTTTAAGAACTTCTTGCATGGTGACCAAACTCGTTTATCCATTCATAAGTTAGAGAGAGGACCCATGCTAGATAGCTAAACCTACCTCTGTAATTCAGGTTTGAGAGAAATTTGCCTCTCCAGTAGCTTTTCTCTACAAGCGAGATCAATAACTGGTTCCAGGAAAGGAGATAGGTTTTGTCAGCAAGGGCTGCAGCTCTGTTTCTCTTCCACCTGAAGAAAACCAGGCTTTTGAATGTACATACAAGTTTGAACTTTGGTGTCTGGATGAATTTCTAAGACGTGGAAATACTCGGTGGCATCTCTGTCTCAAGTGCCAGGGCTAACTGGCTGGTGGCAGCCTCTGGTAGAGAAGGTGCCCCTGCTTTGGTGGAAAGCTCAAAGCCCTGCTCCGCACACACTCACCGCTTCAGTGCAGCAGAAGCCACTGCATGGTGACCTCCACCAGCCCCAGGCAAACCACTGCTGCTGCCCAACTGGTGAGTAAAAAGCTTAAACTGTTGCTGATGCACTACCCTGCAATCAGAGGAGTGATTGAGTGTGGATATGCCCATGCAGAAGGCTTCCGTGGAGCACCTAAAGGGAAAAAGTGGAGTATTTTTCTGTAATTTAGCGGCTTTTCTCTGCCTGTAGTGTTTGAAATGATTAAAGACACACAGGGGGCCTCTCCAGCTATTGGCACTGGGTTTGTCATTCAGCTGTGGGATTAGATGTCTCTCTGTTTTCACAGCTGTCTGCCATCTGGAACTAACTGCTTGGACTGGGTGCTCTGCTTAAGACCTCAGCCTGAAATAGAATCATGTAATTGTGAAACATCTTGCAAACAATAAATAAGTGTTTGGGAAGAAATTAATTTAGAAGAAGGTTTTTGAAAAAAATAGATCAGAGGCTGACAGATGTGGAAGAAGGAGAAGGATTAGTGCTGTAGGTAGAACATTAGAGCAAGCAGAGCCTCAAATTCTTCACAGTCAGTTGAAATAAATGTGATCATTATCGAGAATTAATTTCTCACTAATCCAAAGCATTCTTGCAGATGTTTTTCATTAATTGGAAAAAACTTATTGAAATAATTAAAGAAATGCTGTGGTTTTTTCTTCATTTGGTTTAAGTCTTGATGCCATTAGCTGTGCAAAAATCTGTAAGAAAACAAAAAGTAAAATATTTTTGAAGGTTTTAGGTTTTTATATTTATCCTCATTTACAGCATTATTACCTACGGGTCTTAGCTAAAAAAAAAAATTAAATACTCTAAAAATACTTGGGAAATATGTGGTGAAGAGAAGAGGTTAAAAAAAAGCTTAATAATAATTTTTTATATAAGATAGCATAGCCTGGTTCCACTTTGTGCCTTTTTCAATTTATTTTCTTATCGTCATGCCTGAAAGATGTGAAAGCATTTTGGGCACAAAGCCACTGATGTATTCATGAGAATACTTGTCTGATACACAGTTAGCAACTCCTCTTTTATCAGCTTTGGAAGATTCAGTAGTTACAGTCAACATTTTAGTAGTCATGATGTAGTAATTAGACCCAAGTGTATATTAAGAAAAACCCTTTAACTTGCTCCCAAATGCCTGAGTAGAGATAGACTAGCAAGGGAAATTTTTGGTTTATGTGACATTGCCCAAAACACAATGTACAAAGTGATGAAATACGTGAAGTCCCCACCCTGGAAACCTTTGGGCACATGTTTAGTTTTATTTACTAGAGTCAAGATTTTAGTCACATTTATTTGCAAGGTTCTGTTCCAAGAAAATATATAAGTGTATATTTAATTAATGATTCTTGTCCCAGGGTTATTATTTGCGTTCTGCCTTGCAGTATTTGAGAGTTTAAGTCTCTGTTGTAGGAAAAGTAGTAGTCTGAGGTCTCTCTCAGCCCCTTGCTCTCAATTTCACTCAATTTTAAAGACCAAATTGTGGTTCATAAATTCAGCTTCTATGTATTGCTGTACTGCAACTAATCAGCAGCAGCAGCAGCTGCCACCTAAAAAATAAAAATTTCCATCTAGTCTTTGTGTTTTTCAAATAAAAGCTTGGAAATATATTTTATTGTAGCATAAAGTAGAACTGCAAGGAGTTTTCTACAGATATTGTTTCCACCAGAAAGCATTGGTGTCAACGTTTAAATTGAGCAAGATGGCAAAAAATTTATGAGCTGAAGGAAAGGAACTTAGGTGCTTTGCAGGGACAAGAAGCCGACTTCACTGCTCTTCGGTAAAACCAGAGCTGTTGTGCACATGCTTGCTCTATTTGCAGCTATTTCAGAGGAACACAAAGCCAAGTTGTTTGGCTTCTTGTTGGTCTTGTATGTGCAATCGCTAGACAAAAGCTGCAAGGTCTATTCACAATCTTTTGAACAAAAGTAATTTCAAGCGGTGACCTATTACAATTCCAGTGTTACATATGTGGTACATTTGAGGTTATATATGAGTTACATATGAGGTAAATTTATACAATATAAATATTATACTGGGAAGAAGAATTTGCAATGGCCTTGCCTTTTAGAAATATCTGTCTTGTCCACATTGCTCTGGCAGTAATGTAAGATTGTATTTTGGTTTTCATAGCTACACAAAGTACTTGTTCTTAATTGAATCCACAACTTGGATTTATAGAGAGCAAAGCAAAGAGCCTCTTGGGCCACGGCTAGTAGCCTTCATGATAAAGTTGTCATTCCTATAACAACTCCGCTGTTTTGAAGCAGAATCATAGAATCATTTAGGTTGGAAAAGATCCTTGGGATGATCGAGTCCAACCACCAACCCTACTCTATAAAGTTCTCCCCTACACCATATCCCCCAACACCACATCTAAATGGCTCTTAAACA
>JAOXJM010000079.1:9381067-9399077 GCA_026413425.1 Tringa solitaria
CATCAGAAGCTGAGCAGGCTGAATATTGTCCTGCTGAAGTCAAGAGATTTTCAGTTGAATCGAGAACTGTTCCTCCTTTGACCTCATTTGTTTTCTGTTATCATTTGCATAAGTTTATTAGCATTTTGCCTTACACTAGCATTTGGGAATAGCTTTTCTATGTGCGAATAACCTTGTTTGAATGCAAGCAGTAATATTTTAAAACAAACATAATTGGGACTTTTGCTATCTGATATTCACTGTTCATTCTCTGCTGTTCTCTTGTGTAAAAGGTTTTAGTTATCCAGCCAGGGAAAGAAGTGTGACACAGAATATATGACTTTGAATATAGGTCCCAGCTTCATTGCACTTAACCTTAGATAATTCAACCCATTAAGCCATTTCAAAACTTTCAGAATCTAATTAGCATCTTGGAGAGTGTCCATTGACAATTTAAGTAGTTTTGTAGGTAGACTCTTAAATTAGGTGTGAAATCATGCCTTTATTCCTGTTAGTATACTATTCACAATTACGTTTATAGCAAAATTCTTCAAATTTAAATACAAATTTCTCACCAAACAAGCCAACATATCAAATACATAATGCACAAATTCACAAGTGGAAGACAGAAGACCTGTACAGGGTGAATTTGAAATTGCTCAGGAGCTGCTTTGCTGGGATTCCAGGAGTTTGGCTGCTGCTTCTCTCATTGTTTCCATTTTGTTTCTTTGTGATATGAAATACAGTGACAAAAAACATAAGAAAGCATTACATGACTGAATAACTGCATAACTGAACTTTCTAAGAATTAAAGATGATCATTAGACTGTGACAAGAAAGCAAAAATATTGCACTCCAAAAATGATTACATAAATATCACCGTGTGAGGATCTGCATGTTACCAGGTACCACAGCCCAGTGAAATTGGGTATACTAAAGTTTTATATTAAAAGAAAAAAAAATTACAATCCTAAAAAACATATTAAAATTGTCCAAATCATTTAAAAATTAATTAAACACATCTAATGGAATGCAATAGAAGGAAACATATGGCAGTAACAATCATCTTTCACGTTTAAATGATTTATTGACGTCAATGAAAGTATTCATGTGAGGAAAATGGTTAAAGTTTGATCTTTTGATATGCCTTGTTATCTAAACATTTAACCCCAAATTAGGTGAAATTACTGGAATTACAACAAATGCATTTCTAGTAGACACAGAAAGAAAAAAATCAGTGCCAGCTGAATGAACTGGAAGATATGTGATAGTTATTTTTATGGACCCTAAGGAGATCTGGTTTTGCAGAGGAACTTCTTCATTCTCACATTGCCCACTGGTGGTCTCCAGACGGTGAAAGACTGGCGTTCCTGACCATAAATGACTCTCTGGTACCAAACATGGTTATTCCCCGGTTTACTGGAGGTCTATATCCAAAAGGAAAGCATTATCCATATCCTAAGGTAAGATGAGTGCGAGTGCAGCCCCCACCTTCTCTTCCTTGTTCGTTGATAGTATCCAACCGTACGGAAGGAGTGTTTCTAGACAGTAACAGAGGCTGATTTTGTTCATGTTGCTTTTCAGGAAGTATTAATTGCATTTTTTTTCAGCAGACTATAACACCTTGTGCTGGAAAGAAACTATCAGGTGAGGGAACAGCAGACAGACTGTTTTGTAGTAATTTCATCATTGAGATATGGCTTGGTAAAATCAATTTGCCACTTGTGAGAGAAGGGTAATATGTTTGAAGGACTGCGCAGAAAAAAAGATGCTGTCACAACTGCACTGGAGTCATACAGGCTGTGTGCAGAGTGCAGGGAGTTGTATAGATCTCAGTAAATTATGCTGTTATTAATAAATGTGAAAGACTGGCGTTGGATAAAATAAGCCACAGTAAAATCTTTTCCTGGCCATCAAAACGAGAAAAAGAAATATTAAAAAAATAGAGCTATCACCGAGTTTCAGAAGATTTAGAGAAGGGTTTTTAGATTCCTTTTGGAAAGTGACAGAGAAGCCCAGGCAGGGATAATGTCTGAAATCGCCCTTCATTTTCTGGGGATTTCCTGATTAGGTGCCTCCCTAGCTGTCGTTTTTGTGCTGAGTTCCAGCACTGGTATTATCTTCCAAGTTATCAGTTTATCCGTCCCTTGTGTACGGTTTCAAAAAGCCTGAGTTCCTTTCTGACGGGGTATGTAGGTCCATGTACGTGGTACTCCTTTGACATTTCAAAGGAAGTTCATTGTGGACTTTAGAAACTGTTACTATTACCATATTCTTGCTATTGTTTTTTGGAGATGACCCTTTGCTCTTAATGGGGATGGACAGTTAGACTGTAACAGGTACTGCGAAAGAATAATATGCATGATATATATATTTAATTGTGCTATGAAATCATACTCTGAAATAATGAATTAACAGCATTTTTAGAGCTAGTTTACATGCTTGCCTTGGCAAAAGACCTTGAGTAATAGAGCAAAGAGAAATAATAAGGAATATTTTTAAAAGTCAGCTTTGTAAACAAGAAAGGAAAAATTCCATTTCATTAGCAATTCAGCATAAAAGTGAAACACAATACTACTTCAGTAATCTCATTAATGAAAAACACATTATCTTTATTTAATGTCTCCTTTTAATGCCAATTTAGCTACCCGTTAAACATCATTAATTGGTAATGAAGCTTGTGATATAGCAACAGAGATGGAAAGAAAAAGAAAAGGTTTGGTCTTTATTATAGAATGAAATCATTGGAGAAAATTATATCTATGATTAATAAATAAGATGGAACCCATGTGTTTGTGAATATTTGTGAATACTGGAACATGTGCATCTGTGTAGATGTGATGCACAGAGACTGTATTCTTAAAAAAAAAAAAAAAGAAAAAGGAAGTTAAAATTTTTTTAAATACATTGAGAATAAAGTAAGATTTCAGTGTAAAGGGTTCTTGCACTACTGTACGAATGTTTGATACATTCAACACATACAAATTTATGCTATTCAGCTTGTCATGAAGACCCTGGGTGGTGGTGAAGTTGAGGCTGTTCACTGTTGAGGGAGAGAGTTTTCTACTTGGGTAGAAAAACCACCTTCAGCTGCCGAAGTCCACTGGAGGCTCCTGGAGCACTTGGTGTTCGCCCCACTGACCGTGGCACCTTCCCAGCCATAGGCTCAGACCTTGTATCGCACTAGAAGCCACCACTGTAGAGCTCTGGCTCTGATGTATCCATTGCACAGAGTGGGGCACACCATGGGTACTCGTATCAGAGACAGTAGGTTGGGGCAGTACATCCCTGAAGGGAGAGCAGCTCAGGCTGGCACCCTGTGATGGACTCTGCCGTGGCCACTGGTGATTCCAGAGCTGGGATAGTGCTGAGCTTCTTGGCTTCACGTTCAGGGGCTCACATGGATCTGGCCATGCCTGCTGTGAAGGCATGCTTTGGAGTGTCTCTCTTCATCTCCTGCTCATGCTGGATAGTCATTACTCACGGCCACCTTCCCCTGGAGAATGCTTGGATACCACTATGCAGTCAATATGAGGTTCAAAGGATAGAAGGAAATTGCAACTGTGTCCTAAGGACTTGATCTTCCAGTGGTTTTCTTCCAGTTTTGCATTTGTGTAAGCTGTGTTCATGGAAAGGATGCTTTTGAAAGACCACATTGCTTTAGAGGCAAATGGAAAAGTTTTTATGAAAAAATAATCAGAATTCCAGGAGTCTAATCAAATTAATTTTCAAAAAATTTTTTTAGTACTAGTAAAAATAAACAAATGCCACTTTCTTGTCCCCCACATCACACAGAAATGAGTGGATACAGGATTCAGACTATATTTTGAGATAAGTCTGATTTCTAAAGGGAATTTATGGGTGTATTTCAGCCAAGCTATTTTGCATTTCTGAACACCCCTGTGAAAAGCCAGATATGCAGCTTTGTAGTTTATTATGATTAAATTCGTAGAATCAGTGATTTTACCTTACTCTTCCAATATTAAAGAGGAGACAGCCCCACCAGGAGACATCCCCCGTATCCCAAGGGCACAACATAGTGCTGTTTGACTCCTGTGACTTACATGAAAAAGAAGCTTGAATATGATACGGCTAGGACAGGAATGTGGGACTAGTAGCCGGCGCTGCGGAGCCTTCTCATCTCCAGTCCTTTCTCTTCATCTCAGAAACCTTCCTTAGTAACGAGCCATGTTACTGGGAGAAGAACAATTCCCAGCTTCCTTAGGATTTATCAGACTCTTCCCAGTAGATCTATATCAAACTGCCATTCTATTCCCCTTTAGCAACAAGAAGCATTTTGTTTTTCTTAGAGCTGGCCTGCCAAAGCAGCTGGGTCCTGAGCATGGCCAAAAATAGGTTTTCCATCTCAGCAAGCCACGGAAAGAAGACTAGGGAAAAACAATAAAGAAAGAGGAGGAAGAGGAGGAATGTTATCCCAGATATGGGACAGCTTTTTGGAAGAAGGAACAATAGCGTCTGGAAAAGACTTTGCTGGTTTAGGAGCTGGCTGTGTTTTTGCAGCTGAATTTACTGAACCACTTCTAGTGTTGCTCTGCATAGGAAGGTCAGCCTTCAGTAAAGGGCAGTAAGAGAATTACTCAATTAATGCTTAGTTTTCTGTGTAATTCATATGGCTGCAAAATTATTTTTTTTTTACATTTACGATTTTTAAATTGTAATAATTTCTCATTATAAAGATACTGATTTGTGTTAATGAGTGATTCTGTTTAGCTGTCACTGATTCAGTACTGCTAAGGCTCCTTTTTTCTTTTTTTTCAAAGGCAGGTCAAACAAATCCAACGATAAAGCTGTTTGTAGTTAATCTGTATGGACCAGCACATACACTGGAACTGATGCCACCTGACAACTTTAAATCAAGGTATATAATTTCATTGTTGTGAAACTCATGTTTAATTTAACCTGTCTCTCAGGCTAATGGTTGCCTTTTTACATCAGCAAATCACTTATCTTTGACTGGAATGCGCTTGATCTCTGTCCCTGTGGTTGAACATGATGATGACAAAATAAAGTGTAGATGGATTGGATTGATGTTTCTCTTAAAAATCCCAAGGATCTGGGATATGCTCATGTCTGATGTCCTGAGAAACTCCCAAATTACTTGAAATATATGACATTAAGAATCCTAAACTAAATCCTAAACCCCTAAAGGGGCTGAACATTGCCCTGGTTCTGAAGTTGCTACTGCATTCACTCCCAGCCTTTCCGTGCTGTATGGCAACTTGTTGCTTTCGGTTTCTGAAATGAGGTTGCAGAATATTGAAGTGTATTACAAATGCACAGAACATGTAATCAGGGTGTTCCCTCATTTAGAGATAAATATTCTGAATTTTTCAAATGCATTAAGCTACAGAAAGTTCCATTTCTCTTCGTGGCTGACAGAGGCAGTGAGGTGACAGAAAGTGAGATGCGATGCCACCAGATCACATGGACTAAGGGCTGTGCTGTGTGTTCTGGGAGAAACTGCTTCAAAACCGCTGAGCTAATTTAACGGTCCCTTTGACTTTGGGGCTGAAGAGCTGAGGTCTGGCTGCAACTGGTGACCCTCCTGCTAAAGTTACTTTCTTAAACTGAGGTCCCGATTACCTGTCCCCACTTGAGATGCCTTGAAAATTTTGTTGAAGGGCAAGAAAGTTTTCATCCCTTCCCATATGCATATTTCAGTTTGTAGAATTACAGTTGTATTGATGAAAATTCCCATTGTGATTTCAGTGCACATGCTAATGATGTTATAACCCTAAATTATTATATAATATAGGTAATAATAACAATAAAAGAGTTAACACAACTCAGATCTGGCTGCAGTCTAAAGGCCAGGGACGCGCAACTTCACCTCTTCACTCAGGGCATCTTCAGATGGGGGCGGACATGGAAAGGATTGGCAACCATAAAGCTACCTCTAGCTAAAAAAAGCCATTTGAATGTAGTTGTTATTTTTGCAGTTCCTACAGAACCCAAAAGATTTTTGGGTAATTGTTCCCAAAACAATCAAGATATTAGCATGGGCACTGTTTCACAACCATTGCAAACAATTTTAAGCTGGCATACCTCACTTCTACACAAATTGAGGTACCCTAATTTGTTGCAGGAATAATTTAATAGTGAATTAGGCCTTGCAGTTATTGACATCAGCTGGAATGCGTACTGGTTGTGTTAGTAAAAGGAGCGATTTTGAATCATTTGTGCTTTTTGAAGTATTTTTTTTTTTTTGGTGGGCCACCACTGAAAAACCTAATAAAGTTTCCTGCTGCTTACTAATCTTTCATTAATGTATAAGTGATAGTGTAAGATCTGAAAGACATTCCTTGCCATCAAGATTAGCAACTTAACTCTCCTAAACAGCATTAAAATTGTCCTTTAAATGTCAGAAGTTGCGAAGAAGTGAAATGAGAAAGCAATGTGTATATCCACAAGAAAAAAAATATACTGAAAACGTTCAGATGTTATGGTTTCACTCTAGATTTTTCAGATTCATTCAGCAGATTGAAAGTAAAAGTGGATCAAATGAATATTGGTATCTTAAAACCTTTTTTGCGTCTTGAAGCCGAAGGCTAGGAATAGCTCAATTTGTGCAATTTCTTTTGTGAGACTTAAGGTGCATCTTTACCAGATTTTTGATAAAGGTATTGTTGCTGTTTAATTGAAATAATAGTCATGTTTAAAATTCCATTTTGTTGTTCTATCAGAAGACTGAATAAAGCTATTTAAATCTGGAAAAAAAGTTAGTTTCATCTTAATTTTAGCTATTAAGGTATAATGTGGTGCTGTAAAATTTAGGAAAATTGTATACTTGTGAGTCAACTATATTGTAAATCTTACATTCTGACCCTGGATTTGAGTAGCAGTCAGTCATCACACTGGTAATCAATTCATATATACCTCTCTCCATATATCAATATATATACAGGTATGAAGAATTACCTTTGAACAGGCCTTTCTAAAGTGGAAATCTTTGGAGTTTTTAGTGGTTGGGAAGATTTTTTAAAGTATTAGCGTTTTTAATAAAAGTAGTAACTACTTTTAGCACTCAGTTTTTTTCAGTGCCTATCTAATCGGTTCCTTATGGAGTCATTAGTAAATAGGTCATGGGAGTCTTTCAGAATTAAATGGAATGGGACACTATCATATGTAGGTTTATGGATCTGTCAAGGCAGGAACATTTTGGAAACTTATGTACAAGTCATAACCAACTGCTATTATGGGAGAGATTCACTCCTACGTAGAGAAACCACAAAAATGGGTAGGAAATGGGTTTTCTGTTATTTATAACCATAAAAAGTAACATTCAGATTCTCAGCTCTCCCCAGGTTGCATGCAGTGCAGGACCTCTGAAGACAGAAAATTGTTTCTCAGATTTTTAGGGCATCTGGGAACTTGATGTGAGATTGGGTAAATTCAATGTTCTGCCTTCATTTACTTCTTGCAGTGATTCTATAAAGATGCTTGGTAATATTTTCTAAGTTTTGTTCAGGTTATTATGATATAAAGGTAGGAATATCAATTGTAAATTTACCTCTGAATGTTTTATTCCATGGAAAAACTTACCATCTACTGCGCAAGGCTAATGCCACGAAAAGACAGATAGTCTTCTTTTAAACATGTGATTGTATTCTGTACAATTACTGTTTCCCCCTTGGTGTTTCCATTCTACATGTACAATTACATTAGGTTTTCTTCAGTGCCAAACATGATTTTGTACTGCAGGGTGTTTTTGTCTCATTAGTCCTAGAAAGCCAATATACATGGGAGATAAAATATGTGTGCATTCAAACACTGCAAGCTCCTGAAGTTCCAGCTGGAAAGCTAATACTCTCCTCCTGCTGCAAATCCCGAAAAAGTGATACTCTGTGCAAGCAGTCAGTTCAAACCACTCTAACTTAGGACACCTAAGTTCCCTTGTAACTAGTGATATTTAGGTATAAGATACTAATATGATATTAAGAAATTAAGTAGCTGATTTTTCGAAACCCATGCTTGAATTTTGACTTGTCAGGCAGAAAAATTTCATTTCTTTTCCAAAGCAGAAATTGCTAAGACAGAGAAAGAGTGAAATAACACATGAAAGAAGTTACAGTTCACTTATTAGAGCTGTGCTTCCTTACACGATGAAAAGATTCTTCTGCTAGAACTGTGTACTGGCTCTTGAAAATTTCTGAGTTGGAGTCAGCCACTGCTTTCCCCATTCTCAGCCATAGTGAGCAAGCTGTGTTGGCTCTGCACAGTTACCAGCCACTGCTGACCAGGTAGATTTAAAATGTGCTATAAGAAATTAAGTCAGCCTTTTTTCTTACTTTTTCCAATAGTATTTAAATGCCTGAAAAAATGCTAGATGTCCACATTCTCATTTCATATATACCTGCTTTTAAAGAGACTGAAATATACAGTCAGACTCTTCTGACTTTGTAGGACAAATTTAAGTAATTTAGATTGGTTTTAATTAATCATTTGTAATGGAACTGAAAACACTTAAGAAATTCGTTTTGCATAAATTTAAATAATGCTCTTACATGCCTCATCAATGTTTTTATTATCCATGCATTTCCAAATCAACAAAATCATTTGGATATTTTTGTACTTCTATTTTGAAATCTCCTTTTGAATCTAGAAAGGTTGCTTTTATACTTCTGGGAGCCAGTTTATGTGAGCCTTGCTTTGGAATAGAAAGCTTATTTGATTGTTTGATATGACAGGAAATTGGAAAGATTGGGGGAGTGTTCAATTTAGTATTAAGAAAACTGGGGTTTATTTTCAGCTTTTCTTAGATATGCTATGTCTAATCGCTTCTTTCACATTTCTGCCCCTCCCCTCTTCTGTAACTTGGCAATAACAATAAATATCTCACAAGGTTAATGTAAAGGATTAATTCATACCTTATAGCAAATGGCTGTAATCTATTCAGCCAAAGCCTACAGAATAAAAATATGTTCACAGATTTTATTTCATTGAAGCTTTCCCACACAATGCCAAGGTGTTTGATTATTCCCTGCCTGGTTCTGTGGGAAGAAATGGGACTTCTGCACATGGTCCAGGACCAGCCCCTGGGTCAGCAGATGCTGGGACCTGGCTACCTGCCCAGCTGTCTTCCGAGGGATTTGTGTCTGTCAGTGGGCTACCAAGATGGTCCTCACATGGCTGTGAGGAAATGAGGAGCAGAGCTTGTTAGTGTGGATAGGATGGTGGCCACCAGCACCCATGGAAAGGGGAGTTAGAAAAGCTCTTTCCAGCCAAATAGCTGGGGCTTAGTGTCAGAAGAAAACTGCAGTACATCCATTGGTGTATGCATAGATAAAGTCATGTATAGTGTACCAAAATACTAGCAAACTGTAGTTATCTTAGCTACCTTGCAGGTCATGTCTCAATTTGTGTTGTTTTCCATGTATTTTTGTGAGAATGACGTTTTCTGTTAGCATCTGTAAATTCTCATATGATTTTCAATACACAACAATATAAATAATTTAAGAATATAGTAAATATTCTAGAGCATTGTGCATGGTGCAAGTTTTTGTTGTTTACCTTCTTCAATAACAACCTGCCAGCAAGCTAGTAGAGCATAATAGGTTGGCTTTCTTTAGGTGAACCCTGTCGTATTTATTATTGAAATCCAAATCTATTAAAACCATCAACAAAAGTAAGGCTCCTTTCTCCATTGCCATAAATGTTAAATGCCTTCCAGCAATTTTTATGAGCAGATTTCTTTCATAATCAGCTCATTGGCTTAAAATCAGAGTAGATTTCTTCATTATAGGGAATGGTATGAAGTTGCAAAGTTTGACACTTTTTCTTGAACAGTTTGTTATTTTTAAGTTTAATACAGTGATTTATTTTCCCGTGATGTTAGTCTAACACCTAATGCTCAAATTTAATTATGATTATAACTATGCTTTTAGTGTAACACAGGGCAAATCCCTTTCCTTTGTTCAGCTTATTGTCTCTGTTGACTTTGCTAAGCACTTACAATAACAGCCAGCAAGATACACACATCTATCTCTCCAGTCACAAGTGTCCCAAAACTTACAAGTGAAACAAGACGTGCTGGACATTCTTGACTGATGATAAATGTATTAGCAAACTGCTGAACTGCCTCCATAGACCTGTGTATCAATTGAGATAATCAAAATAAAGGAAAACATTCTATAAGAAAGATTAAAAACAAAAATGTCTTCAGGCTTGGCAAAGGATGATAAACACTATATTTACCGTGTTTTATCAGCAGTGAAAAATGAATCCAGATTTGATCAAGTTACAAATCTTTGGAAAAAAGTTAATTGCCATATTCCCAGGAAAGACATTTGCTTTCTCAGCACCTACAGTTGGATTTGCTTTTTTCTCACTGAATGTCCTCCACCCCCTTCAGGACCCAAGTCCTGACCTTTGTCGGTGTGCAGCACCTCAATACACATGAGATGTTCCAGCTCCTACCGTTGAGCTGACTGTATACATGTCATGTTCCTGGTTCATGGGCCTAAGGAAAAGCTGTATCTTCTTCATACTGATTACCTTATATAATTGCCTTAGGCCAATTTGAAGCCAAGGAACAGATTTAAACACCGAATGTGGAATCAGAAATAGCTCGCTGTCTGGCCAAGGAGCTTGAAACTCTTGTTTTCATGTGTTGCCTGGTTCAATCCATCATAGAATAAAGTGAGTGATGTACAAGCTCCTTCAAAATTGACTGATCAGGGGATACTGTGGAAGGAGACTGCTTTTTCTGTGTTTTCTGTCTGCTTTTATACAGAGTAAAGAGAAAAGCTATCTCTTTGGAATTCAGAAAGGAAAAACTCCTAGGGCAGATTAGAGGGAAGAGACTCCAAAAAAACCAACAATAAACTTCATTAGGCCGTGAAACGGGGACTTGCTAAAAAATAAAAAAGGGTTTGAATGAAGTTTTCTTGACAATCAGGGATTCCAGTGAGAACCCTAAGACCCTAAGATCCGTGAGATGGTGGGGATACAGGAGATGGGTATCAAAAAATGGATTTTATGGTTCCCATGATCATCTTATAGTGGCCCTGCTGTGAGAAAAGGGATCGAGAAGGAAAAATCTGGAACTGGCTACACAAAGTGTAGGAAAAAGAAAGTTAGGAGTGGGGTGAGGAGACACAGCTTGAATAAAACAAGTCACATCAAGAGAGAAAAGTCTGCTCTTATTGGGCCAATTGAATTCTAAAACTGAATTCTGTCTCTGCCACACAGCCTCTGTGTGATACACTGAGTTTAAATTAACATTGCATCGGTGATTGGTAATTGTTTTTGTTACTCTTTGGACATGCAGTAAATTAATTGACAATCTGATTGAAGAATTGTTCCCAAAGATGAAAGTTGTGCCCTGACCATACAAAGTGTCATAAAGCAACTAATGAAATGGGTATCAGATTAAGGATTTAAAATTAATGTAAATTTTTATGTAATATCTTGCTTCAGTCCTTTGTCCAGAAAGCGATCATAGTCTTTCCTCTTTGAAGTGATGTCTTTCTTCTTTGAAGTGATGTTGTGAGGAAACATAATGTATGTACAGATGCAGAGGGTCTAGTAATCCCAGTACATTTGTCTATTTGGATCTGGAGGAAAAGAGAGAGTCCTCATTTTCATTACTAGAACAATAGATTAGTTGCAAAAGATGCCCAATAAGTTTGGAGACACAAACTGATAGCAGCTTCCTCAGAATTAAAAAAGTTTTTGCCCTGCAGCCTTCTCTGGTTTTATTCAACTGTATCAGCCAATCTAATAATTAAACGTATGATTTTCTTCTACAAATTTCAACCTGCAACAACACTACTCTGTATGAGTGTGTGTGCACTGTATATATGAAACAATAGACTAACTGCAAAACTTTGAATTACAAAAGAACATTACCTGGAGACAGTATTTAATTTCAGAAGGGTATGTGGTTCTACATATATTTATATACACACTGCACTACACTCCTGATAAACAAGTCATAATGTAGTAAAATTTGACCATATTTTTTATTCATAGTTGATGGAAGGGGGGGGGGAATGGAATTTTTAAATGATGTTTTGTTTCACTTCAGTGATCAAGGAGTTTATGTTAGTAATGGAAGATGATTTTATGGTTTGATTTGGACTATCAATTAGTATTTCAGCTGGACTCTGAATGATTAAGTCTCCTGTTTCCATCCCTTACTTAAACTTTTTCAAATGGAACAGCTCAGGCTGTATTTTGTAGAATTTGGTTCTGGGGTAATTTGGGCTTTGCTGTCAGCAGATGCTGTCTTAGCTTGATGTCCAAGTACTGGTAGAGGGAGGTAATCCTTATATACCTGTTTTAACATTTCCTTCTGGCTATCTTTGGGGGTCTGTATGCACAGCTACAATGGTTTTGGATGGCCTTATGAAGGCACAACCTCAGAGGGAGAAGTTTTCAACTCTCATTTCTTGAGTTCTGCTGTGAGGAACCAGTTAACTGAGATATGGTGTTGCACTCTTCAGTTTGTTTGTTGGGTCATTGCTTTGTTGGCTGCGTCATCTGATCTTGTGTTAAATCTTGTGTGACTTTTGGCATGCGTTTTTGGTCCTCAGTAAGTTAAAAAGCTTTTTAAACAAAACAAAACCCCACTAAGTGTTAGGCTCAGAATATACCTGAAGTCATCATTTCTAGTCATTATTTTGGTATCCACATGTGAAAATATCTCTTACTAAAAGTCAAACATGAAAGCCAAAAGAAAGTTGTGCATATTGGGTCGTTCAGTTGTGTTCTTCAAATGTAGCACCAGAGTAAGGCTGGGTGAAGCTGGGGTGAATTGTTGCCTCCTGCATCTCCTGGGTGCAGCAACAGAGTTGTACACAACTTTGCTGTTGGCGCTGCTTAGCATCTTTGATCTAGAAAGAAGTCTTTTGAATGTATAATTAAATATGTGTTTTCAAAGACTAATGAGATCTCCATCAACATTAGATTAAAAGCCTAATTATATGCAAGCTAAGACCCTTGTTTTAAAGGGGGGCTGAGTTTCTAGACAAGTTCGCTTCACTGTTGCACGTATCTCAGCTGGACTGTGAAAGCTGCCAGCTGCAGAGATGTGAAGCTGTGGAGCCTGGCTGGGATGACAAGCTGCAACATATCTTCCTCTGTAACATCCCCAATCTGACAGCCTAACAGGAATTTGGGAGGAGGGAGGCTCATACTCCATACCATGAGTCTGTGCCTGGGAGGCTTCCCATGCTCAGCTGAAATCATTGAGGGACAGACAATTTGTCTGATATTTGTTAAAATGGAAGCTGACACACTAATAATGAGTGTGACTTCCCTTTATGCAGAAGTCCCATTATAAAATACTTGTTAAAAAACAACAAGTGACGTTTTAAAGGGGTCTTGTCTGCCCTTTAACATGAGAGACCTTTTTGGTTTTTTGTTTGGCAGTAGGGCTGGATTCTTCTGCAATGATGCGTGTCTTCTGAAAGTATTTGGTATGGGAAAATAGTAGTGTCTGTTGAAATCTAGTGGTCATTTTTAAGCTGGCCAACAATTACATGGTTCATGTATATTCACAAACATATGTTTCACAGGTATACATTTTACAGATGGTAAAGTGTATATATTACAAATGGCTGAGAAGGAGGTGCTGCCAGAGTACAAATTTCCCAGGGGAACAGCGCCCTAGGACTGAACCTTCCCACTTGTAGGAACACAGACATTGGGTGTTTGGGATTATTTTCTCCATCCCTCATTACTGATACTGTCATGCAGTACAAATCCAGAATTTGGTGAACTGTATTTATGTGTTTTTTAGAAGAGTCTAATCTGAAATAGGAATGATATGAACATTGTGTTTTCAAATGTCTACTTAGGGAATATTACATCACCATGGTGAAATGGGTAAGCAACACCAAGGCTGTGGTGAGATGGTTAAACAGACCTCAGAATATCTCCATCCTTACAGTTTGTGAAACTACAACTGGGGCTTGCAGCAGGGTAAGTTGGATTTTTTCCTGAGGTTTCTTTTCAAGGTTCCTTCCTGCATTTTGCTTTCATATTCAGAAAAAGATTTTCAGAAATCAGTTTGCAGATGCAGTAGCTGCAAGATGAATGTAATTAGTCAACAGGGAGGAAATGGATGTGAGAAAATTCCAAATCTGGTGAAATGATTTCATGCAATTAGCAACTTTGAGTGACATTTTCAGAATTACTAAGCTTTGTTCATTCATTAACTTCAGTGGAAACTGCAGTTGCTGAACATCGTGTACTCTGGATGTAGCTAGTGCAGTGACAAGCTTGTCTTCCGTCAGATATTTTCAGCTGCCTGGTTTCTCTTCTCTTCCTCTACAGAGTTTCATTTCAGATCTTTCTATCCCTCACAGCTTACATATGTTTAAGGAAAAAGTGCAAAATTCTGATAATTCTGCAAATTTGGTTGCAGGATTAAATAACTTCAGAAAAAAATAGAATTGAAAGGCAACATTTTGAACGTAAGCCAAGCTGAAATACATTTTTCTATGTGAAACCAGCTGCATCCCATCCCTTGACCCGGACTTTGTCTTCTGACACTGCTGCATTACATCTCTCCATTTTCACACTCTTGCATCTTGGATGCAGTTGGCCACTTTCCCATTCTGAGTCACAGTCTCTTCCCAGAACTAGCTAAAAGTATAAATATTTTCTAAACATGCTAATATCAGTACCCCAGCAGATGCTCTGAAGTAGAGGGTATAATTTGGCAGTGTAAATGGTTATGAGTGATTAATGTAGGTCTAAGTTTGGCCTCTGAGTCAAAAGGCTCCAATCAGTGTCTACTATGGAAGTCAGTCATGTTGAAGAGTTAGGGATTATTTCCGAGTTTTTCTGCTTTTTTTGCTGCTTAGTGTGACTTACTTTTCTGGACTCAGAAACTGGAATAAATCCCCAAACTATGGACTAAGATTGTGAACATGGAGATTTGTTGCTTTTTACCTGGTTCCAGCAAGCCTTGTGCCCCTTCATTAAGAAAGTCGGTCAGGAACCACTCTGAGCAGTCGTTTCTGAAAGGAAACCCTTGTGTGCTCCAAGGTCAGTTGGACTTCTCTGAAGTAGGTATCCAGGAAGCTGTAATCCAGGACATAATATAAGAGAGAGATTGAGAATTCCCACTCCAGAAAAAATTGCAGTGAAGGACTTTGTAGGTGGGTGAAGGATAGCGATGTGAGAAATGGTAGGGATGCAGTGTCACCATGCTGAGCACAGCTCAGACCGGGCTGATGCTTGTTGCCCCAGAAAGTTCCCCTGCTGCATCTGCTGGATAAGGTGATGCTCTTGAACTCAGTAATGGATAAGAAGAGGCTGTATTGTGAGAATTGAGCATTGCATACCACCATCGCAACTGTAAACCTTTTTTTTTTTTTTAGCATTTTGCACATGTTCTCAATTCCAGAAAGTATTATAAAAAAAGCAGCTGCTATAGTAGCTACAGATTTTTCATTTTTCAGGCCATATATGTACAGATGCTTCTAAAGCTAATAAATTTTCATTACTTCAGTGTAACTGTGACAATTTGCAATAGTTGACGTGTATTCTATATATTCCCCAACAATATGTGCGTGGCATTTGGGGTGTTTTTTAGATGGCATGATATGAAATATGAATGTGACCAATAAAAACCAATCATTTGCATTTATTTTTTTTTCTCTTCACTAATGCCACATTGCAACTCGTTAAAGTAAGGGATTGTGATTTGAAAGGTCTCATATCTTGAGCTTGATGCTGGCTGTTTGCCCAGTGTTGATGAAGGACCTAAAATATCCAGTTGTGAGATGATGCCTAGAGGTAAAAAACAAATAGAACTGCCTGTGCAAAGCTTCTTGATAGCTAATCAGAAAGGACTGAAAAAGGCATTCTTAGGTCCCCTGTGGTGTTCTACCAAAAACTCTGAATAAAGCAGCTGACTTTGTAATTAAATTATTGTTTGTTTGTTTCAATGGAAGTGCCAAGGAAGAGATGTGAAGATTGTAACAAAGTAGAAAAAAAAACTTGAAACAGCTAGAGACCTTTTGCTGAATGTGGAATATTTTTTGATCTATAGCTATTCCATAAAGCAATTTTTTTGTTTTTTTAGAAATATGAAATGCAGTCAGACCTGTGGCTTCCGAAACAGGTATAGTATAAATGCTGTTTCTGGGTGTATAATATGGAATTGTTTCATTGTAATTTTCATTTAACTATATGTTATCAGGTATTAAAATCCATGCTTTTTAAAGTTGAATACTTTTTAGGATCCTAACTTAATTTAACAGCTGAAGATTATAGCAGAGTCTCTGTAAACATTCAGATGGCAGCTTGTTGCTCTGTTAGTGGGAATCCTGTCACTTAGCATCACACAGGACATTTCACTATCTAGCTGACCGTGTCCATGGTAGAGAGATACACACTTCTCAGCCCTTCAAACTGAGACACCTGTCTGGGTTCCAGAGGCATTATTCCCTTCAGTTTCCGATATCTCTGCATTCAGTTCAGTAAGCACTTCAATGACCAGCTGATTAACTACCTGACTCTTGGATGGTTAAAGATAGATCAGATGAATCCCATTCCAATCATGTCCTATATACTCTGCTGATTTTTTTCTGAATAAAAAATAACCTCACCAAATGAAACACAAAAGAGTTCAAAGATTAGAGGTCATATGGGCTATAATTGGAAGGCATAAGAATATTTCTAAATTCATACCCAGAACAATATGTTGAACTAATATGTCAGGAAATGTTTCCATTTTCATAGTTTCAGAAGAACTATCCAATAAGTGGATGAAACACATTCTATTTAAAATACATTTCAAGCTTCATTTTGCAATGCGCAAATGAGAAATCATTTTTTAAAATCTATGCTTTTATAGCAAGCCATTTTCCTTTAATATTTCTGTGTAAAGTTAGACATAGAGAGATGGTATCGCATCAGGCTACAATTTATGGTAAGATCGTGATTCTGAATATCACTTCAATGTGCTTATTTTTTCCATATGACTTCATCCAAATCAGTGAGTGTTAAGAATGTACTTTTTAATATTTTGCTAAGTCCAGACCATGGAAACCTTTGATCTCATCACTAGTAGGACTTATCTCTGTCATTAATCGGATGTTTGTAACGGAATGTATCCTGGAAAGTCCTGCTGCATTAGGGATCAGGCTACCAGACTACCATCGGGAGGGAGAGTTTCGCAAGGGCTGTAACCCATGCTTTAGGACAAGATTGCACAATGGTAACTACTAGTATGAACTACAGTTACCTGTAGCCACCACAGTTTTCTTAATCTTAGCAGAATATGTTTAAAATCTAAGGATTTTTTTCCCAGTTGTCTTATAAGTGTATCAACTACCAAAAACAAGGAGACAAAAACACCAGAGCTGATGTTTTGTTAAGAAGTTTAATGGAAAGTGTCACAAACTGACAATCTTACCTTTGTAGAATGAAGAACCAGTTTTCTCCAAGGATGGCAGTAAGTTCTTCATGACTGTCCCAGTGAAGCAGGGAGGCCGGGGCGAATTTCACCACATAGCTATGTTTATGGTTCAGGTAAGGTTTTGGTTCAGGCTATTTTTAATATCCTAGTGGTCATCTAGGACTTTTACTGAGGACACACGACCCAAGCAAAGGCTTGCACTTCAGTAGTGTCTGAACACTCGTGTTGTGGTCATTGTTCCTATTCAGGTTGTCACGTACTACAGAGGGACATATTTAAAACTTATTGCAGAGTAAGTGGAGCACACTGTTTTTTCATAGAGCTCTGCTGCGGTGGCACATAAGGTCCGTAAATGAAAGGTACTTTCAAAACATTATCTCTGGAAGACTTCATGTTTTCTTTGTACCTCTGTAGACAAGAAGAGATGTTTTCTTGTTAAACCCTTCTGTCAATAATAATGTTTTATTGGCACAGAAATTCAAGAGACAGAAAAAATGAACATTTTACCCTATATGTATATACCTATACACTATATATGCATAAGTATAATTTTAAATGTTGATTCAGAATATGTACAGACTAAAATTCTGGTCTAAAACACAACAGTAAAGTGAGGCAATACTCAAAATTTTG
>JAOXJM010000079.1:9399177-9423908 GCA_026413425.1 Tringa solitaria
ACTAAAATTCTGGTCTAAAACACAACAGTAAAGTGAGGCAATACTCAAAATTTTGCAAAAATTAGGATTCTTGTATTACCCTTTGCAATATTTTCCAGTGGCTTCCATTTCCCAGGGTCATTGCTTTTTCCAAAGCAGAACATGAAAGAAGATAAATTTGCACTATGGCTTTGAAGGTCATGTGAAGATGTGATGAACTAATAAAGGAAATTATGCCCTGGAACAGAGCACTCTGAGGCATCTATTTAAATCAGCAGAGTATTAATCCAGATACTTTAGCAAGCCATATGATATAGGAGGGATTATAAAGGTACCCAAAACATCAAAATAGCAGACTTGGCACCTGGCAAGTCTATTATCTCCCTTTATGACAGTGCTCTGGTATGAATGTTATTAAGTCTGAAATATGTTCACAGTAACTGCAGGCAGAAAAAGAGCAAAAGAACTTTAATGAAAATTTAACCTGAAGAAGCAAGAACAAGATACTCATTCACTAGTGTAAATATAATAAGAAAGAATCAGACAAGAAGAAAGGGATCAAAGACATGTAAAATTTCTACCTTCTAAAGAAAACAGTAACTCAGATGACGATCTGGTAAAGGTGTGTTAATATAGTAACCAGAAAAAAATTCACACCAGAACAAAACCATTTAGTCAATCAAATCTTGTTTTGGTTTCCTTCACAATATGAGTAAGTATCTTTAAAATACATGAAATAACAATGGTGTAGATCTAAAAATTAACTTGGAGCATTCCCAAGGATGTTACAGATACAATCAAATTTGCCTTCAACTTGTAGGCTCTGATATTTTTCACTACTAATGAACCTGGGAAACTTGATCCTAATTCAGGACAATATTTAAGCAAAAGATTAAGCCCACTCCTATTCAATAAGATAATTAAATATATACCTACCTGTTAAACGCATGTTTTAATCCCACCAGAATAACATTTAAAGTCAAGCTTATAATTAAGTTTAGTATTCTATCCCTTTTAGGCAGAATTTGAGTACTGTCTTGGGTACTGTACAGCTCCAAAAATCAAAAATACTTCTATTTTGACCACCATCACCATGAATATAAACAAGTCTGAATGGTATCACCAATCAAAAATTTGGTTTTAAGTATATAGCTGCTCCTGAGAAGAATAAGAAATGTGATATCCCATGTATCAACCATTTTTCATCAATAAGCAACATTCTGTGTGGTAATGGGGCTGATATAGAGCAATAAAGGACAGGAAATGTGTTTATATGATGTGTTTTACACACTGCATTAATCTGATTGTCCATTATTTCTAAAGCAAACATGGAGGCATAAAAATTATATTAACCGTTGCACATAAAGCCTTTTGTCACATCAGATGTTTGTCACACCTTGTGAGAAACACAGCGGCATAACAGGTACCCTGCAGAATTTAAAGCAGTCAGCAGGTTGCCAGTACCCAGATGATCACAGGATTTTTGTGATGGAGCTCAGATAACATTAGAATATGGCATTCAGATTCTTGTTACTTCTCTGTACCACTCAGTACAGACATCAGCTCATTACAGGAATCAGCCTCTGAGTGCAGGAAAGTTAAAATGCAGCACCAATGTGAACATACAGTGACAAAGAAGTAAGTATCAATGGCTCACTTTAGATTAACTTAATCACTGAGGTTTATTTGTCAATCTTACAATAAGTGCTGACAAACTATGGTCTTTCTTAGGCTACGTTTCTGTGACTGTACTTTGGGAAAGCATGTGTTAATGATATAATCAAAGCAGGTTAGCAGAAGCATCTGATTAAGTCTTTTTGCAAGGGAAGGTTACTGTTTATCATATATTATTTACTGTCTGAACATAGAGGGCTGGATTTGTGTTTTATTGTTTTCAAATGCTTTTAGTAACTTATGAAATATTTAAAGGAAACTAATCTCAAAGTGAGATTGAATCGTGTGATATATCTAGAAATTTCTTACTTTTTTTACAACTCTAGAAAGTCTCTTTTTTCCAACCGCAAAATAAGAATTAGAAAATAACTTTAATGGATCAAGGCAAGAACTTCCTGCAAGCTTCATAAATTATGTATTATGGCTGTAACCTTGAAAAATAACCATGTTTATTAACGCTTGGCTGGGCTTTTTATTGCTGTTTCTTGTTAGATTCTGTGATCTCAATATTTAAATATCTCTTTCAATAGTTACAGCTTCTCTTTCTCTGGAGAAGAAAAAGTCACTTATAATAAATCACTAATTTGTATTTTAATCATTTGTGGAGACAACACTGAATTTGAGAACCTTCCTGAACAAGGGAACTCCTGTCATAAACATATATACAGCACTTAGCACAATGTCCTGATTTCAGTTGGTACTTGCAAGACTTGACATGGAGTTACTACCTTATTCTTTTATCTTTTTTTTTTTTTGTGGATCTATTAAAAAACAGATTAGTTCTAAGGCACTTCTTTCTGCCTCGCCATTTCTAGACATGCTTCATATGTGTCCTTGAATATTTTCTGCTTTCTAGTTATTGCTGCTGTTGATGGAGAGCTCAGAGTTTACAAGGTACAGTTTAGAAATACAGGGATTCAAAAAAACCCTCTTTGACTTCATGAGTTTTTGTAGGCCACAGAACAACTGAGGCCACTGTGATTAGGTATGGGCTGGTCCTCCAGAATCACATGGCTCAAGGCTGGAAAGAACCATTAAATACTCCCTCTGATCTCCCTCTGAGTAGCTCCAGCTGCTCAGTTTCACCCACTAAAGCTGAAACATAAGATGAAATATCACTTCATTTCTTTATAACATTTGTCTTGGATTTGAAAACTGATAATTTTTATATCCGGGCTGAACATCATAGCCTTAGTACAGAAAAAACACTCATAAAAAACCTCTTGAGTATGTTCACAGCTAAAGTTTTAATCTACAGAAGTCTAAGCAAGAATTTTATCTTTTGTGCTGGGAAGCACTCTCAAATGAGCTTCTCGCTCTTCAGATTTCATTGTTTTTAGCCTGTGTCTGATGAGGAGTCTCCTGCAGCTTCCAGCCAAAGAGTTTGAGTTTGCCTCAAGGTAGATATGCATTGCATCCTGATGTTTCCTCATTCAGTCCCCAGTGCATTGGCTGAGGAAATTGCCATCGCTTTCTTTGAGAGAGGTTTTGAATTTCCACTTGAAGCAGTTATTCTCCTATGGTCACACTGGGGTAGAAACAATTTATGCACGGGAGTAGGGGGTGCTCCCCAACGTGTAAGCATTTGGTTCAGTTGCAAAAATTTGGAGGCTACTCTTAGACTCTCCTTATAGATCCTGGATAAAGAGAGTCTTCTGAGCATATGGTGGAGCAGAGGCTTTAACTAGGGTTAGATCCTGTGAACTTCTGTGTCTGAGTTTGTGTGCTGCATTGTTTGTAGAGGTTTGTCTGGCTCCTCAGATGAGGGTGGTGATGGTGGTGTCCTGTCTTGGCACAGCATCTTTGTGGTTATCTTGGCTCAGAACATGGTATGCCCTGTAAAGGGAAAGAAACACTAAGAGAAACAAAACTTGAAGTGTAGGGCTTGTATTGTCTGCTGGCATGTGGGCAACTGAAAGAAAAATGGTGATGGAAAATGAGATTATTTTAATGACTTTGAAAAGTTTATATGTGGAAAGGAAAGGATACTTCAGGCCTGTCAAAACATGAAGTTTGTGATTTAAAGATGTTATGTCCTACATTAAAATTTAAACAGATGTAATCAGTAATGACATGCAGACAAATCCTGCTAGGCAAAGAAAAATGTAACAAGTAAGGTTAAAGTTAATATTTTCCATCTCTCTCCAGGCTAAAAGCGAACAAATCAGCGTGAGACACCTGACATCAGGAAACTGGGAAGTTATCAAAATCCTGGCATATGATGAAAATACTCAAAAGATGTAAGCATTATTCTCTTTGTCTATTTAGGAATATATCTGAGTTAATAAAACAGAATCCATTTAACTGGAGCTAAAATTAACTAACAATATTTCTTTCATTTTTGAGCATTACCATAAATTTTGCACTGCCAAGTACAGAAAATGCATTTGTCAGACAATTTATCTGCCAATGTATTCCTGCATGTGTTTTTATGTGGAGGGAAAATGAGCATACCGTGACATCAGTTGAGTCAATGTATTTTTAAAATAAAGAAATCAACACACAATGCAGCAGTAATAACACTTTGGTGACTCTTTCCTGGATTCCAGAAAAGAAACCATAGCAAATTTTCACTTGATAAAATCCCTAACTCTTCAGTTTTCATGCTTGCTTAGTTTCTGCATGAGATCTCTGGACTTTGTTTGGGGATCTGGTTCAACCTCATAAATTCAAATTATATAGAGTGATTATACAAACCCCTGATTTTCACAGAGATCACTCAGACAGAAATCTTTCCAGAGTCCGCCTTAGCACTATAGTGGGAAGAAAATGCAGCACACACTTGGTGGTTTTTGGGAGAAGTAAAGCAGTAAAGAACTGATGCAAAACATCTGAAGGCTCCACATAACTTCAGCAAAAAATAAACAGATGTGTCTAATTCTGATTTTCTTTAAAATAAATAATATTTCAGTAAGGACCTTTTTGAAGCTGCAAAAGCTGCCTATCATCTCCGCTGATACTGGAGAAACTCCCTTTCTGACCAGTACTTCCATGGGTTTTGAAAATAAATCTGTGGAGAATTTCTTGACACATCTCTAAGATTCAGGTGAAATAATGAGGTCTGGATGCACTCAGCCTGCAGAGGGGTGGCAGACTGCATGTGGGCTGTCTTGACCATTTGAGAGGACTTCCTTACCCTCCTTCTGCTTCTCAAGCGGAATTTTGTGGGGATCTCATCTGGGACACACCAAGGACTTGGCTTGATATTCTTGCAGCAGCTCTACTAAGCCTTTTTCCACCCACACAACCTTGTCTGTGAACTGTTGTCTGGGGTGCGAGCTTCCGTCTCCAGATAGAAGTCATTCTACAGCTCAAAAAGGCTTTTGAGTACCATAAGACCTATTGGAATTTATGATATGATTTCATTGTGACCCTTTTCTACTCCTTGGATTTATATTGCAAATTCTGGGAGTGAAGGAGGAACTTTGTCTTTTGTATTTCTAATATGCAGAAAGGGGTCCTGGTTGCTACGGGAGCTCCAGCGTATTTCAGGAATTAAACAGGAACTATGAACTACTCTGTTCATCACGGCTTTAGTATGAAATCATATAGCATCTGAAATAACTACACTGTGTACTGGGTTTAAGTTTAGTCGTGGAGCTTAGATTTATGTACTTGATCTTCATGTATATTTGGGAATTTTTTATTTTAAAAAATGTTATTGATGATGTCTCTCACTTCTCTAAACACCACCCAAATCAGGCAGTTTACCAAACTGAGTTTAACTTTGTTCATCTTTTGAGCACAGTTATTTCTTAAGCACTGAAGAATCCCCAAGAGGAAGACAGCTGCATAGGTAAGAAATACCTGGGGCTGTGCTAACAGCTTTTTCATCTCAAGCCCTAAGTGCTGTGATGACTCACAAAACACAAGATCAATTGCTAGTTTTTGGCTTGGGTAATCATTTATATTATATAAAAATTACTACATTTGAGCCGTAAGAAGGAAAGAATGTTTTTTTTAAAACTGAAAATGCTAATATTTTACATTTCTTGAAAAACAGAAGAGATTTTCACTCAAAATGTTTTTACCACTTATATCTTCACTAGTCCTTTATAAACATCTAAAAAGCTAAACCTAAATGCAAGCATGTAATATGACTATATTTTTAAAAGTAGTGAAAATCTTCTAAACAAAAATATCTATGGGGTCTAATCTTGCATTTTAAAGTATGTAGGCAAAGCACCTCCTTCTTATTCAAACCTCAGTGCTTAAATCTGAAGTTAATGAGGCTTTTCATTGTTTCCTACTAACATTGTTAGCCTGCAGCACCGTAGTTATTGGAACTCCAGTCCTGCTTTGGGCAGGCTTTGGATCCTGTCAACATTGCCCAGTTTACAGAACAGTAGTCCCCTGAGTCATCTGAAAACAGTTTGCATCAGGCACAAAATAAGACAGTGATATTTTGGCAAAGTTAGGAACTGAAACAAATTTTATCACTCCGATGAGCTAATCATTGGTTTATTGTATTTTATTCCAATGGCAAATGTTTCTGATCAATTTTTTCCCCAGTGTATCAACAGTGGGATCATTGAATCGTCAGTGTCTATCATGCAACTTCTTGAAAGACGAGTGCACATACTTCAGTGCTAAGTTTAGCCCCAAGAATAGGCATTTTTTACTGCACTGTAAAGGTGAGTCAAATGCACAGCGTCTAATAGTACTGTGTTTGCTTCTGAATTCATGTAGTCCCTTGAGAAGTGCATTAGGCTGGAGCCTAACATTTAGCTCAGTAGTGGATTACTCAAAGTTCTGTACAGAGCTTATTTCAAGACTGTAAGTAAAGACGTTCTGTGTAAAAGCTAAATAACAAGTGATATCAGAAAGCTCCTCCAATCCTAGCCCTTCAGTCCTAGTAAAGGACATTGACTTTAAAATTTACCCTGAATAAAAATCATTTTCGCCAAAAAATGTGGTGTTTATAGTGATGGTATGATGGTTCATAAGAGCATCATTATAGTATGTATTGGGATTAATCTTGTGCAACTATATCTAGTTAAAAAATGAGGGCCTGCTTTCTATAACACTGTGTCTCTGTGTATGTATAAATGTACATGTACAATATATCTATACATACCCACATATGTATATGTACATGTGTATTTCTCTACCAAAAAACAGGGATGGTTTAATCCAAATAGATCCCCTTTATCAATAGAATTGCAATAAATAACTTTTTTTATTGTTAGCTGCATTTCAGTAGCACCAAATGGCACCAATTGGGTTCAGAGCTGGTATATATAAACAGAAAACTTAGAACAACCCCACACTGAAAAATTTATAACCTACACCAAGGAAATAAACACTGATAAATAAGTAAGATTATAAAAACAGGTTCAGAAAGGCACAAGACAATCAGTAATAAACTGTATAGATAGACCTGTAGGCCTTGAAACTTGCAGTATTTTACAGACAATGTTCTACCGGTATTTTTGCTCAGCTACCATCAGATTGAAAACAGTAGAACAAAATTCATCTGAAATACATATGAATAGCCCATTCTATTTGCATCTATTTTTTCTATTTCTTTTGCAACAGTACTTTTTTTTTTTGCACAAAAATATAATATCTGCCTGCTTGAGAATCGAATCAATTCAAACAAACAAACTGTGAATATATATTGGCTAAAATAAGGTTGCGGTTTTTTTGGTTTGGTTTGTTTTTTGGAAGTTGCACCTATAATATATAGCTGATTAGAAAAAAACCAGTATGGTTTATACATGGTTAAAGCTGCAGCAGAAGTTATGGAGCTAATCCTTATCTGAGTAAAGACTGCAGTAGTAATGAGTTCCTCATGGTTTAAGCAGGGTTTTCCCTTGTGCTTGGCATAGTCCCTTTGGGGAAAGTCTCATTCCTGCAAGAGGGAGAGTTGGTAAATTGGGAAGAAGTTTTTGCCCTGAGTCAGCAATGTTCTAGGGCCCAAACCCATAGCTTCTTGTTATTATTTTAGCAAAGTATATCCAGCCAGTAATTTTTAACTTTTTTTCTTTGATATAAAAATGTGGATGCCAGCAGGAGGTTGCACATGAAATTGTTCACAAACTCATGACTTTCAGTGACTTTGGGGATGGCAGTTTTCTGTTTGAGTTAGTAAGATCGTAGATCATCCTCCCAGGATTAAACATACACTCCACTGAGTTGCAATCAGTAGACTGCCCTAAGCTGCAGGTGTTGGGCAGGGATGATAAAACACCCTCATTAAGTTTTTCCTCTAACGTTAATGTATAGTTGTCAACTTGGGGTTATTCAGAGGTCTTCTCTTGCGTTTCATTAGAGATTGACAATTATGGAAGCAGCGTGGCCCCCAGGTACTGCCACAGCTCTGCAAAATCCCTGTGGTGGGGCAGATATTTGACAGTATCAAAGTTGGTTATGCCATCACCATAGAGCAGGTATTAAAACTTTTCCGTGGGGAGTTGGTGTAAGACTACAAGGTAAACTGCTTTAAGGAGGCAGATGACACCACACCTATGTGCATACACACTCGTTTTTCAACACAAGAAAGCCTGAGTGAATTGTTAAAAAAGCAATTTGCCCAGAAAAAATCCTTGGGGGACTCTGGGCTGGTTTGATCTATAGAAGTTTCGATTCTTCCACCTCCTGTTTACCCACAAGCACCTTTATTAGGATGGTTTTTCCTTCTTAGTTACCCTCAGCCAGATCTATCCCGATGTCCAAGCTGTATCTGTCTCCAGAGACTCCTGAGGAGGAGTTATTTCTAACCTGGTGGACAGACCAGCTCTACAGCCTCTCAGTTTTTGTGAGCACGTCCTTTACACTTACTTTCCACACTGCTTGTGGATTTTTCCTTTAGCAGTCCATAAAGTCTAACAGGTATTAATCTCTCCACTCAAATAAGATACTTCACAAAGGGAATAATTGTTTTTCCCGTTTTATTCAGCAGGAAATAAGTTGTGGATTTAGTGTTAGTTATGGGAGGTCAATGGGAAATCCAAGTGCTGTGCTTGATTCTGATGAGCAGTAACACAATGCCTGTAACACAAGCCTGTCTATCTATTTTCTGATTGGTTTTTTAATCTACTATAATCTCTCTTTTTCAAAATCTGTCATCATCCTTCCATCTTTTAGTATGACAAGTAGAGCTGGTCTGGAAAATGCCAGTGCTCTCCCCTCCAATAATGGTCTTTCTTAAATTGGAATTCAAAGCAAAATGACACATTCAGAAGAAATAAAAAGAGCTGGAAAAACAAACAAAAAACAATTTCAAAGAAAAGAAGACAGCTGAGGAAATTATCTTTTGAAGAGCTAAGGCAGAAAGCTTTGATTTGTCAGCAATCTACCTGTAAGATTTTTGTCAATAGTGTCCCTTGAGGCAGAGAATGAAATTGATAAAAATCTTTAGTGGAGGCTGTCAGAGGCAGTGAATGGCATCATGCTATTTATTTCAGGTATTTAAGTTTCCCTAAGCTCATGCCATAATTAATTGAGAGAGACAACCTCCTCAGGATGACTCAAAACACATAAATTAAGCTCTGTCTCTGAACTGCTCTCAAAGGGAATCTTTTTTCCTCCAAAAAAGAGGAGTCTTAACTCCTAATTTCAGAGGGTCCATGCCTTCATCTGCCAGGCAGTCCTCAGGGACTTCAGCTTTTCTGCATCATCCTTGCTAGCCCAATAGTGACTGCCTGCCTCTAACTAAAACTGAGATAAAACTAAGTTTCCCATGCCTAAATTCTGTGCTGGGGGTGGGGATGCAACCTTTTCTTTTGCAAGTTTGCATGACGGGGGTCCTCAGAGCAGGAACAGCAACATCAGCTCTACTTATGAGTATGCTGAATGTCTGCTCACCCTGGTTTCACATACCATCTTGTGTATTTGCACGGTACCTATTGACATGGAGAATTATTCCTGGTGCTTTTAGTTTTTTAGTGATACAGTAAAAGTATAGTATTTGACGTTACCAGGAAATAAGATTAGATTGCATTACACCTAGATTTAACCGTGATGCTGTTGGTCTTGCAGAGCTGGCATACCAAAGCTTCTTGAACAAACGATAAAGTGAAATATGTGATATTTTTTTCAACACCTCAGTAGCTTTTCCGTAGAATATACATGAATATTATCATTCATTCACTTCCCAGTCAACCTGAAGTTACTGTTTCTGAATGTCAAACTGCTATATTTCAGACAGTGCCATTAAATGCCTCCATAATTTTTTATTCTTCACTTATAGCTAAAACGTGGAGATTATTAAAAAAAAATAAAAATGCTCCTTCTAGGTGCAGGGGTCTAGGCTGTTTGCTTAACAGGCAGAAGGTTTCATGCTCTTTTCGTACCTTAATCTAACCTGTGTCCTTCCAAAGATACACCAGTGGAGTTATTGCTGGTTTTGAAGGGAACCGTGTCTTCTGGGCTTCCAGGGTCTGGTCTTATGTGGTAACTTATGTTCTTATTCTTTGTTATTGACTGAAATACTAACTATCCTACGCTTCCTCTGTTTTTCTTCTCTCCTCTAAACAGGTCCAGGCGTTCCAGTTGTTAGCGTGCACAGCACAAGTAATCCTGCAAGTGAGTATTCCTTATGGAATAGGTATGTTTTATTCTTGTCCTTGATTGTTTTGGCGAGCGTGAGAGAGGAGTTGCAAGTAAATGAAAACTAATAGATGGCTCATTCATATAAATTTCTATTAATTACCTTTTAGCAACATCCACATCTGCAAATGATAAGGAAAGAGTTAATCAATTGACTAAAACTTTCCCAGTGTTTTTGGATATCTTTTATGCTAAGTGCTTATCATTGATCTTCTATTTGCACTCGAGTTAATTAGATGACAGGTTGGTCTTCATCCATTTCAGTTTCTATGTAAATTGTGCTGCCATTATAATACACCTGTATTTTTAGAGATGTTTTTAAAGTTACAATCCAATTATCTTTGGACAGTTGATCATCAAACCTGACCTACCTACGATGAACTTAAGTCTTTCACTTACATTTCTCAAATCAGAGCAACTCCACTGCCATTTTCAATGATGGCAAATCCAAGAACAAAGGCTTTTCAGGAGGGCATTCAGTACCTCTAATTTTCAAGTTTTACTCATTACTTTCTGTATATTGCCACCAAATCTAGTGCCGTTTTCTGACTGCCTGAGGTGCTTCTCAATGGAAAACTGTCCTTCAGCAGCAGAATTTTTCTCACTTAGGTATTTCTCTGGTTCAGTAGAGGTGACAACTTTGCTACCTCTGACTCCACTATGGCTCCACGTAGCATGAAGGTTTGGATTAGAGGAAAGGGGACATCTTTCCATGTAAAACCACTAAACCAATTCTTACCTATTCTAATTTCATCCAACAGATTACCCACAGAATTTTTCCCAGAATCCAAAAGTCCTTAACTGTACTTTTCTTCATCCCTGTTGTCACGGGTCAGCAACTATTCAGCCATAAGAGTGGACCAAACATTGCATTTTGAAGTAGTGTACTGATCAACAGTATCATGCTATCAAGTGTTAATTAATGCCTGCCCTTTTGCTTCCTGATTGGTGTTTTTTGGTTTCTTTTTAATGTCGCTGTTGATAGTATTTGCAAAGCTGAGTGCTGTAGCACACCAAGGGGAGGGAGTTTTAGCCAACTCAGTACGGGGCAGCTATTACTACTCAAAGTAAATTAATTTACTTCTGTGGAGCTACTCATTTCTTTGAAGGTAGACTTTCACTCTTTATTGCTTGCATCTAAAATACTGTTGATAGTGAATTATTATAAAAGAGATTTACATACAGCATCTTAGAGCAAAAACAAAGCCATTCAGGATAGAGGGACATTGTTTGTTGTAATAACAAGAAAGCAAATAATAAAAGAGATAATTTACCGTTAATGTTTCAGTGCAAGATTAGATTATCCTCTTCAATTCATAAAAGAATGATTAAGGATTACTTCAATTATGCCATCCTCAGACTATAATTATACCATTTTGGTTGACTGCCCAGAACAAACATTCTTTTTAGATTACCCGTTTTGGCCCTACGTGGAGGGTTTATCGTTTAATAAAAAAATTTACATTTTGGAAGCAAGAGCGGTAATTTGAGGAAAAAAGAAAAAAAACCTAATTAATCATTCTTTCATGTGCAAAGGGATTGCTTCAAATCTGTCTGCAGCTTTAAACCAAACTGAAGTCTTGTCTTGGTTGAAGTGTAGAAGACAGAGAAAGACATGCAATGATCAAGTAGAGCTGTGCTGGCTAAGTATTGACTTAGAATATGGTGCATGACAAGGATGTCTGCTTGAGGCTTAGGATATCACCCAGTAGACTACCTTTTTCCTTAAAAAGTTGCTATTAGTTTTTGTCACGGGTACTAGTGTTTGTGTTGTTCGTCAGCGATTCTGTTGTTAGTGCTTAGAGAAAACAAAGCCTACTGAAGCCAGAAAATGGTATATGTTTTGAATTAAGCTGATTGCTTAGTTCCTGAATTGCAAAGCAGTTGCATTATAAAAAAGTATTTGCAGAAGGAATTCATTTACAAGATTTATCATTGCACATTTGTCTCTTTTTCTTCATTTTTTTGAATCTTGATTTATCTCTGATGTGATGATTCTCTGTACCTTTCAACTTGCTTTTTCTTCCTGTTTTCCACAGAGTTTTATATTTTGGAAAGTAATGCTGTGTTGAAAGAAGCTGTTTTTAAGAAAAAAAATTCCAGGACTGAAATTAAAATGCTTCACATTGAGGATTACGGTAAATTTGGCAAAATGTTATTTTAACAAATCAAAATCTTTCTTACAATGTTACTGCTTTTCATCTGTGTAACTACCAGCCTTTAATGTTTTCCTCTTTTCTTAAAAGAACTCCCTTTACAGTTGTCACTGCCAAAAGATTTCACGGATCGAAACCAGTATGCCCTACTATTAATAATGTAAGTATCCGTGTAGAATCACTCACAGTAATAAAAAAGTACTTCATAGAAAACATTTAACTTTGTATTAGGAAAATGTTGTGGGTTTTTTTTACCTTGTGTAGGAAAACTACCATATGGATTTGAGTTGATAAATGAAAAGGTTTGTTTTCAGGAAGATTTTGTTATAGATACTATCTGATAGAGATGCTTGGGGGTTTTTTGAGCTTGTCGGACCTCGCTCTGCTTTGTAGTACTTTTGTGTACATGAGGCACTAGCCCTTCTGATGGTGTAGCTGTGAGGAGTTCTGCAGTCTTTCCTGGACCCATACTGATCCCTACCCACAGAGGATCTCATTCAGAGCATATGCTCCTTTTTTTTTTTTTTCATTTTATCCCTGGTAGAAATGGGTAGAGCTTGCAAGAGGGGCTCAGTTAAGATGCATAAAGCAAAACTGATTTTTGGAGCACTGGAAAGAATAAAAAATTATTTTTGAGCCTCAATGGCTGAAGGCATTATAGACATGATCCAAAGTCTACTAATGTTTGTAGGAAACCTCTGTGGGAGGAAGGAGGTACTCCCTAGCAACCTGCACTGTTCTTTTAAAAAGAAATAGCATATGCCTTTCTTTCAGAGACAATCAGCTTTTAAGTTGCATGTCTACAGAATGCATAGCAGAGAAAGAGACCTGCATCCTACCTAGGAAAACCAGTGATGGCCAGCTCAGGGGATCATTTGTTGCTCTCCACCTGAGCTCAGCACAGGTCTGCCATAGGTATAAGAAGGCTTTCCTGTACCTACAGATCTTCTTCCAGTCCCATTTGAAAGGAATTGATGTGAATTTCTCTAACACAGATGTAGGAGTGCGCTGCTAAATTCATGAAAATGCCACATCAGTGGAGCTGTGTCACCTGGAGTAGACCTTCTCTTAGTGACAGCAGACATTCTTATTATTCCATGTGAGGTCAAATTTACAAGCTTGAGCTGTGAAGTGGTCCCAAATTCCTCAACTCAGATCAGATCTTAGATAATAGGACAGAGAGGCATAAAACTGCTTATTTCTAGGTGTGTTTAAAACTCAGGTTTTTCAGTTTTATATATCTGCAGCTGTGGAGACTCTCTGCTTTTTAAGTGGCTCATGAACATGTTTGTCTTTTCTTGTGGAGAAACAGGACACGAGGCTTATTTTATCCTTGTGATATTTGCTAGCATGATCTTGAAGCACGGTTGTATTTTAAGCAGCTCTTTTAATTATGCCAAAGGCAAACCGACTGTGAATTGGCACCAGCACCATTTCAGGGAGTTTCAAACATTTATGCTCATTTTTTTTTCTGAGAGTAGGGAAGCATTAAGGTGTTAGCAGTGTAACACTTTCCTTTTTAAGTTTTCTAGTAAATACATAATCTGTTATATACAGTTATGGTAGAATATGGGGTTATACGCTCATGTAGAACCTAGAGAAGCCAGAAAGGATGGATCAGAAATGTGGAGAAGGCCAAGGCCAAAAATGAGAGGCAAAGGAAAAAAATCTAAGGAAATACTATTATGAAATGTTTTTAGATATCAAGACTTGAAATAACTGAGAACAGTATTGAGGCAGTGTCTGCATTTAAACTTACCAAAGTTGTTGGAACCCAGTGAGTGAGTAATGTGGCCAAGACATAATGTATGGATATGTTTTATAATTGTTTTATATTGCTATCATGTGCATGTGGGATAAAAAGGAAATTCAGCTACTTACGAATACAGATTGGGGTATCTACATTTATAATATGGAGGTTTTGCTTCTTTTTAGTCCGATCCTTACCTTTGCAATACTGAATTCTCAGTGTTGGTTTTAACATGAGTTATTTTTAGTAAACCCTGTACACTACTGAAAGTATGAAACTGAAAATTTGAAATCTATCCTGGCTCATGTAATGCTGCATGTGTTTTGTCCCCCTCTTCCCTAGAAGAGAAAAAAAAAAGAATTTCTATTTCTTCAGCAGCTTTTTACAGACTTGAAACTGAGGTTGCCAGCAATCTCTTTTTTTTTTGCATTGAAGATTTCCCCAGATGAGATATACAACTGAAAACTGTCACTGAAGCTATGGGAGGTTCCCTTGTGGGATGATTATTCGAGCCTAATAAATTCTGCCTATTTCATGAAAAAGAACAATTGGAAAACTGTGTGTGTGCAGAGGGTAATTTTTTGACCTACACAACTCCAAATTGACATCTTAAAGTTATTCCATTACCAGAAGTGTTACTTTCAAAAAAAAGTATTCAGGTCCAAGAAGAACATGTAGCTCTTACAGGAAACACTGATTAGTTGTATATGTGGTATCATTTCCCAGATATTTGACTTTCCTGAGTCCTAGAGTGCTGCTGTTGGGACTGATTGAGAAACACCCTGTTCCTACTGCTAGAAGTGTTAGACAAGAATGGTATTAGCTGCTGATAACAAGCGCTGCCTTTCATATTGTTCAGCTGCACCTTGCTTACATGCTTGGCCATGACACAATTATCATTACATTCCAGATACTGAAAGTTTGAAAAAGAATGCTTACCAATGTCATTGGTAAGAATGTTTATTTAATTCTATATCCATTTTTTGGAAAGGAGATTCTATATAACAGCTTGATCCAGGCAACATACACTTAGATGTATGTAAAGAGAAGATATATATCTGGAAAAGTGAAGTATTAGGAGATATGAAGTGGATTTTGCTTTCTATCCCAGTAAGAGTGCAATTTGACAAGGACTTAAGAAAAAGAGAGGGAGGGAAGGAAGGAAGAGAGGTAGATGGGGAAAAAAGAATGTGAGTTTAAACCTGCAATTCACCTAATATGCAGTCTCTGCAGTGCCAATTAAATGCCTAGTTAAGTGAGTATAAGCTTCTCAGTCCCGTAAACTGGAGGGCAAATAAGACATATAAGATCTAACAGCCACTGACTGTGTTTGGCTGCAGTGATTGCTTCAGAGTCACACCAAGGCTCTGATGAAGATTCATCTTTCCAGTGTCATACATTTTGCCAGGATCTGGTTTGCCTCTGTGGTCTCAGCTCTGTCTATGGGATTTTTGCACTGGTGACTAGCTTCACTGGCTCAGAATAAAGTGGGGTTTTCATGGCTGAGGTTCATAATTTTACTGTAAATTTTCAGCAGCAGATTCTATGTGGTGTTAACGGGCTCTCTGGATCAATAGGATTACAATTGCAATAACAGAAGTTGGAAATGGATAAAGAGGAGACAGTTTGGTATTATTTGGTAAATTTTTTTCAAATCACTGAAAGCTAGTAGACATATCAAAGGTGCATGACTGTAATAAGGCTCCTGTATTCATGCAAGGATCCCTACAGATAAATTTGAATTCCCAGTACACCCACCCAGGTGTCTGAGTGTTAAAGCTGAATCCTGCAAAGGAACTTATTCCAGTGGATTCTGGTCCTGGTGTGAAACCTGGGTGTGAACTCGGTAGAAGCTCATCATAAGGATCAGGCCCTGAATATCCTGTAACCTTTATCATAAGGATTTTGTGGAGATTCATCCATTAGCAGTTTCAAAGCATGATGCAAGCTTAAACAACCATTGTATTGCTGTGTTAAACTTTGTGTTCATCTGTGTGTCTGGACTGTCTAAAAGATAGGTCTCATGCAGAAACCACTTATGTCAGCTAGCAGTATTTTTTCTTTCCAGAATTGTGTTGCATAGACCATAAAATGCTAAATAGATTATAACACTCTCCTTTCTTCCATTTGTTCTCCAAAATGACTAATACATTTCACACTCAGTTTCATTCTGATATAATACACACAGTGTAACTATAGATTAGAGAGGTGTACAGTAATTGCCTGAAAGAGTGATTATCATCTCTTTTCTATATAATTAAGATCAAAGTTTAAATTTCAGATCCTTGATTTTCTCATTATGGTTCACCTTACTCATTAAAAAAGTTGGAAGATACACTCCTTGATAACATGCAGGAAATGATTAAGTAAAAGACTCTGGCATTTAATCTGGATAATAAAATGAGAGGTGATAATCATTCTTTATTTTTTCTTGAACATAATTAACCTCATTCCTTCAAAATCTGTAGATAATGTATCTTAAATGTCAGCATTTATTATTTAACGCCATTTAAAATTGTCCAAAATGTAAGTGGATATTGTAAAACTGAATCAATGGAGAGATTGTTTTGATCTTTGAGAGGAAAAAAACCAACAGGTATTCTCCAAAGTAACAGTGAACTGTCCCCGAGAGGTTTCTGTTTGTTTCTTTGTTTACTTGTTTTCTTATATTTTGGTAATGAAAAAGAATCACTTCACCTGTTATTGAAATGATGCAAGTTTCAGGCCTCGCACAGGCAATCAAACCTGTTTATGCCTCCAGTTAATACACTCTCGGGACTGATAGCAAGATAAGACTGTAGGGTTGGAAGTGAAGATTTTTTTTTTTTTTTACAGCTTCAGCAATAGCTCATTAAAAGAGTAGAAGAAATTTAGAGAGGCATAATGCAAGTATTGGGAAAAACTCAAGATCTGATGTTTGGTAATACTTCGCGTATTAATAGGTGTCTTGCGTACCTTTCCTTTGTTGTGAAAGATTTCACTTGCTCTAACTGGCAGCTGTTGCAGGGGAAGGAACAATGCTTGGCCAACATGGTTAACTGTAAAAATATGTGGTGGATTCCACTACTTTGCAGGAGGACATCCCTGAAGGCCTTTCTGTTTGGCCAGTTCTTCCTCTGTAAAACAGCTGCAAAATTTACTTTTCTGGGGATCCCTCAGTCATGTAAAAGATTCACTAATTGCTTTGCAAGCCATCCATGTAATGCCTGTATTCATCCCGCCTCGGCCAGTGTGGCAGTATTTTATTGCTCTATTGTGTTTCTGTTACATCAAAGTATGGACAGTCTTTTCTTTTCACTCTTTCAGATTTTCTTCCCCATTCTTTGAACTTTGTATTACATTTTGAAGGTCAAGAGGGAAAATTCATTTAGCTTAGGCTAAAAGAGGAATAGACTGGAGGGTTACTCCAGCTGTTTCATTTGCACTAGCAGCCCCGATGCTATGGGCAGCAATGGACCTGCTCACTCCCTTTGTCTTCAGCCCAAAAAAGGCTTGGAAAATAGTTGAGCTAAGATCCATCCTCTTTCAGCCTTCCCTACTCCTGCTTCCCCCCACGGCAGTACACATCTTACTATGTTAAGTAAATGCTCATTTGGTTTTCCTTAGAAAAAGACAAGAGGAGATTCAAAACTCCACCTCCTTTTCTGATGACACAGAACAGTGTTTCATCTCCTGTTCTCAAAATTGCATTTTTAAAGTCTTCAGCCTCAAGGGTTTCAGAAGGAGATTTTAAGAATAACAATTTTATTTTTTGTATTATGCTGTCTACTTCAGTCCTGTCTATCATATGATTCAACCCTAGTAATGGAATAATTTCTGGTAATATGTTTTAATTTGTCTGGCTATATCTGCAGGGAGGAGTTGTAAACAAACTCTCTGGTTTTAGTTGCAGTCTGCTATAGCTAAACAGGGCATCTGAACAGAGGGAAGACACCTGGGGCTTTCTGTCTTCAATGCTTGAAAGCTAGTGCCTGTGGAAGAGGTGCTCATGAAATTTGAAAATGAAGTGGATTTTTCTATTACACTATTTTTGCAAAATGGTCTTATTTCCCCCCTCAGTTTCACCTTAAGCAAAAGATTACTTTTATCTGTGATATTTCATTGCATAGATTTTGCTCTCTGAGTTGTAGTCTTCTCACATATTTGCTATGAAGGCACCTTGTCCATATGCTGCATCAAATCCACTGTTTTGCAGAAATGGAAAGAGATGTACTGGAAATTAAGCAGTGATGATAGCAGTTATTTGCCATGTATCTTTTAAAATTGTTTCCCCTGCTGCTTGATCAGCCCTATAACTTCTAAAATTCCTATTTATAATCTTGCCACTTAGCTTTTAAATGGTGCAAAACCTGGAACAAATTTTGCTGCAGTCATGATAGCAGAGTGCAGAGTATTGCTCAGAGTCCAGCAGCAGCAGCAGCAGCTCACTGGTAACACTATATTATTCCCCGTAGGCTGTAACTCAATTCATGAACAGAGACTTTAGTTTAAGCTTTTGGATATAGAATCTGAAAGAACAGATTCTTCTCTTTTCAACAATATATGAACTTACAATGAGCTGCCCCCTTTTTCCAGGCAGTCTGAGATGTATGTGTCTGTCTTGCAAGAAGCACAGAAATTACTCACCAAGGTCAATGATATCGGTGTATTATTGATGGCTTCTGTCTTTTTAAATGGTGCCTCAATGGTGACTTCTGCAGCGTGCTTGAGTCATCAGCAGTTCCACTGCCATGGTGGAATCATAATCCAGGTGTAGTTGCTGTTGAAGACACACATGGCAGCTCTGAATCTTAGAAGTCAGAAACAAAAACAAAAAGGGGACAGTGCAAGTGCTGTCACTTACAAATAAAAAAAAAAAAAAACCGAACCAGGAAATATTAGGCATAGTCTTCATTTGAATCATTCTGCTCTTGTTCTTTACTCTGGAGATGATGCTCCTTAAGGAACCTTAGGATCCTTTAGCTTTGCATAACCCTTTTGGTGCTTGCTTCAATTTTGCTGTAGTGCTTTGGCCAGTCCATGGTTTCCCTATGGCCACCCATAGTCAGGTGGGAAGAAGACTTCTGTGTTTGTTTTATACCCAAATATAAATGGCACAGTCTTTCTTCCAGGCTGACTATTGGAATTAAGAAATAATTCTGTGAAGAGAGTACCACTGAACAGTAGTTAATTATAATTAGGCTGTAAGTAGTGATGAGCATAAAACAAAACCTGACCTTTGAGATAGCTGTAATCCCAGAATAAACTTCCCGAATGAGGCTGTGCATCTAGTATTGCACTGTAGTGACAAACTTGCTCTGTTACAGAGCCCTCAGGGTGATGTTCAAACTTGCATAAAGAATTAATACCTTGCAGAAGCCTCATTTGAAAGGTTAAAAGTGAGGCCTAAATGGTGCATAGAATATGTGCTGTCTCTCTGTGGAGGACAGAAGCACACCTCAGATAATCAGTATCATTTTATAGTAGCAGCTGAAGAGTAAAGAGACCTTCTGATGCTAATAGGAATTTTGACATATACCTCAATGGAAATGGCTTTACATGCCATCACAGACTGCTTATATGGACATTCTTGAAATAAATTAGCCACTGGAAAATTGCTTCCGAAAGCAATACGTCAAACAGCCTGTCATGCAGGAGTGCAAGATGTGTAGTGTTTAAAGTCTGAGCCTAAAAGTATCCCAGCTATGCCCTCCAGAGAACGAGCTTGGGAAAACATCACTCTTAGTTCTCGCCCACTGAGAATCTTGCTGAGGTTGTCTGTTGTTCCTTTCGTAATAGAAGAAATTATCTGAGGGTATCATCTTTCATTTAAAATCCTTTTTGGTTTTAAGCACTTTGTGGTATAGAGAAGGGCTTACAAATGTAATGGTTCTTCCACTATTCCCAAGTGCCTACATATATATGTATATATACACATGTATATATAACCTAGATACATTGCAAACACTGTATTTGTTTTGTTCGTATGTTAAGTGGGAGGGAAACAGTTTGACTCATGGTATTTTCACTTGTGTGGGGTACATTAAACTGTTGGAAAGTTACCCAGACAGGCAAGGATATTTCTGACATACTATTGGGGAAAGTTAGAAAAACTTTAAAAAATAAATATTACCGGTCTGAGGCTGTGACTATTGGAAGAAGTGGTAAAAGCTCTGTGAAAACATCTGTGTCCATGTAGAGTGCTTCTGAAAACCTTGATTTGTACAACAGGCATAAATTGAAAGAATTGTTCTGTTCCTGCTCTTATTGTAAAAAATAATGATAATATACTTCTGAATTGTGTGTGTTCTGCAGAGCTTACTTAACAATCAGTACCTCCAAATTGTTAGCAGTTAGTGTAATCACAATTGAATTGGTTAAGCTAACAAAAAAAATGCCCTTCCTATCTTTTTATAAAGCCAAGTATAAACTTGATGCAGAAGATAAGAGTGAATCAAGCGTAACATGTTGTGACTGAGTCTATAACCAAGCAACCCTGATTTCAGTGCATGATACATACAGCAACTACATTGGTACGTCTGACTGAATTTAAGAACATATGTATTCATCATATGCTAGCTAATTAATAGGGCAATTACCTTGAAGATGGTCCGCATTATCCACAGCTAAAACCAGATATTGAATCAGCATCTTATTGTACATATAAGACAGTGGTTATTGTAGGAGATTTTTATCTCTCTTTCCTCCCCCCAGGTTTATATAAGTCTCTTTGGCAAAATAATAATTCCTGTCTTCATCTTTCTTTCACCTTAGACAGGATATTCCCACAGACACTGTCCAATCTAATTTCCATACACCCAGCACAGACACTTTTACATTTTAATTTGCATTCAACTGGCAGATTCAGCCTGCATAGAAGTATTTTGCATTTACTACAACTTCATGGTAGCCTGCTCTCTTATTCTGTTTATCTTGGGGGAAAAATAATGACAAGCTTCCCTTTTAAAACTGATATTTTATTTTCTTTGGAAGGAAAATAGTATATTTGGCTTCAGTAGAAAATGCTTATTGTTCCTTTAGAAACTGCAATCTCCCATTTTATTCCACCTTTTCTGCTGTAAAACATCTTTTTTTTTGTCATAAAATAAATTTATCACTCCTGCCTGCATCCATTTTTTGCTATGAATTTGGATGGAGAAAATATGATTTTCTCCAATGTGTACTTAAGTCTTCTTTGCACCCTATTTCAAAAAATCCATTCAAGGATATAGTAATGCAATTATTTTTGTTTTCTGTGATGCTTTTCTTGATAGAATTAAATATCCTACAAAATCATAATCGGGGTACTGCATGAATTTTTGTTTTTGTCTGTGCGATGTAACGAATTCTACATGAGCCTTCTCAGAACTGAGCTAGCCGTTAGTGATTACATTATGGTTTTTTTGGTTCACTTTATTAACCTATAAGCAGCACTACATGTTTTACTTTTCTTTTCCTTTCTATGAAGTGTACTCAGGTACTGCAGCTATATGTTGCAAGGCTGCAACATAGTGGTTATAAAGTTAAAGAGATTATTTTTCTCACTATTGCTGCAGGGATACCAGTACTAGCTAATGTGATGGTATCGGTGGAAGTGACAATAATTCAACAGGATTGCATAACTGACTGAACTCTCCAGCTCGGTTAAATAAAATATCGGAGAACGGCAAAAGTGCATCACATTGTCAATAGTCTTCGTTTGTGTCTGGTGTGTTGGTATTTGCAGTGATGAAGCTCCAGGCAGCCAGTTGGTTACAGATAAGTTTCACATTGACTGGGACTCAGTGCTTGTCAACTCTGATAATGTCATCGTAGCTCGATTTGATGGCAGAGGGAGTGGATTTCAAGGCCTTAAGATTCTACAGGAGGTCCACCGATGCTTGGGATCAGTGGAAGTGAAAGACCAAATAGCAGCTGTAGAGTACGTATGTGCAAACTTTTCTTCTCTTTTACCCTGCTTCCACCTTGATGAATAAGCATTTTTGACTGAAACCGCCCAGAGTGTTATCTTTGCATAGTGAATACTGTTAATATTTATTTTTAATGCAGTTGCAAATTTTGAAACCATAATCTTTTCATTTTAAACAGCAAATAAAAGATCAGAGAGGTGTTTGCTTTTTGTTTGGTGCTTCTTTTTGGTAAAGCTGTCCTTCCATGTGCAATCTAAGTATGACATCTGAGCTAATTCGTATTTGTCTGTATTCCTTAGGAAAATTTCATGTAGTGCCCATGTTAATGTTTAACTGCCTTTGTGTTACAATATTTTAGGCCTATATCATAGGGTACTGCTCTTGTTTGCACCACAGTGTTCTGGAGTAATCAGACAAAGCCAATGGAGTTATAATGGTGTAAATAAGAGCAAAATTTGGGCAAATGCCTGTTATTTCTCATTCGCATTAACATTCTTGGACTGATAAAAATCCACCAGCTGCAGAAAAAAGTAATTTCTATCTGTGGAGTAATCACACGTGTTTGACAACACTCTACTCAGGGTGCACCTAATTAATTAAGGTCTGGGTGAACTTTTTCTTGGGATTCTCAAGGAAAGACAGATTTTAAGCCATAGATTTTATAATTATTTTTCTTCTTATGAAATGGTGTAAATAGGCAACTGTCCTTGACATGTCATACTAGGGCAATAGGGTTCCTAGAGTTCATGTTGGTCAGGAATGAGCTGCACTGAGCAGAGAAATTCAAGGTGACATCAGAAGCAGGCCATACTCTGTGCTGTAAGAACTGAGCTCTCTGCTCAAATGCTAAGGTGTTTTAGGCTAAATTACATCTGGCCTCTTTTTGGATGCACTGAATGGGAAAAAGGCAGTGTTCCCTTGACTGAGAGAGAAGGTACTGCAATTGGTTTTGTCTCCTCAAAAGCAGTTGGATTTTGCCCTCAGGTTGTTCTTTCTTTCCTGTATAAAATTCACCATTGTTGATTAATGACCTTATGAGAAAATTAATTATTGGGATTATTAGGATTTGAGAAGTTGCATTCATTTTACCTTCCTTTACCTGGCAAAAAACTAGGCACCAGGTGAAAGGCAATCATTATAAGCTCTGGTCAGTGGATAATCCTGGCATTTCTGGGGGTGATTCTCCCCAGACTAAAAGAGGCCTCCAATATGGGTGGGAAGAATGGTTCTTTGAGGGTTTCCCCTCCTCTCCTCTTCACTTGCTTCGCTTTGCTTTTGCTTTCTCTTTTCTCTTCTCTTAACTGAAGAGCAGATCTAAATTGGCAATTTAGATAAGATGTTCAAGTTCAGGTACCTGAAGTTAGGTAAGATGAGTCCAACGCTATTTGCCATATAGAGAAGAAATTAGAAAGCAAATCACATTTCCCAGTGTGGTAGTACTTTTATTGGTAAAATTTTATCTTCTACCTCACCCACATGTATAACAATTTCTTACTGTACAGATAATTTTTTTACATATTAGATTCAACAAGTAAAATTCACTGTTTTAATTCATTAAAGTAAAAAAAGCACTTTTTCTTGCAGATCACTGCTGAAACAGCCCTTCATTGATCCTAAGAGACTGAGTATATTTGGAAAGGTAATGTGCAAAACAGCCGGATGTATCATCATGATTCTTTAAGAACATACTATCAGTTCATAAATAAATGTATTTATCTATTTTCCTAAGGAAATTTCAGTTATTAAAAGAAGAGGAAAAAACCTGACACAACGTACTGTATGTTCTGTATATTCTGAATAGGTATTTGAGATGAATCAGATCAATGTTATGGTACTGCAATATTTGTGTTTCAGAATCTGCAGAAGAAACTATTCATCTGCTTTCATTAGAAATTTTAATATGGACATAGATTTTGAGAAAGTTTGTTTTCTTACACTTTTACATTTGTGCTGCAGTTATATTGACAGCATCCTTCTAATGCAACTTTTATATCTGAATGTTTTACTTGAAGTTAGCTTGAAGTTAGCTGAGTTACAGCCCTATGGTACTATCAACAACTTCCTTTTTGCGCCATCTGCTAGAAATTTCACCGTTGCTATTTTGTCAGCTGGCTTCACTGTGTGGCATATTGATGCCTCTAGCATGAGATAGAACAAGGCAAAGGCTTAACCTTTAGTAACAACCGTGGAGATTCTGTGAATACCATTTTACTCATGTCTATTAAAAAATGGCAATTAAAAATACCACATAATTGCTGCTTCTTCTATGAACTAGCATGCACAAACTTTTTTTTTTTTAAAAAAAGTGTTTTCTTTAAAATGGAGATGTTTTGTCCCTTTGACCTCAAAGCAACAACAACCATGATTGAGTGCCCCGACAAGCTCCACAATCATCAGCTGTAATAGCAGCACGTGTTCCACTACAAAACCCTGTAGGTCCCATCCCCTCTCTGCTACTGACTTGCTGCATGGCCTGGCCAAGGCATTTAACCTGCGTGTCTCTGTCTGAATTTGAGATCAGAATATGGATATTTACTTCCTGTATGGTAACATTTTGAGGACTAATTGATGTTTGTCAAGTGTAGTGAAAATGAAGTACTATTATTAGCTTTCCACATGAAAGTCGTCTTCAAAGATCTGAGATCCTGTCACACTCCTCAAGCTAAAGAAACTGTCATGGCAAGAATATCAGTAGCATCAAAACCAGTATTTGGTTCATAGGGCAGCAGA
>JAOXJM010000079.1:9423949-9453939 GCA_026413425.1 Tringa solitaria
TCCAACCACCAGATGATCATCTCACGCATTTTTATTCAGGTTTTAGTGCCCATTACCAATGTATATGAAAGTATAGATACATATTAGCAGCTACATTTCTCTGCATCCTCTTCCCACAAATGACTGAAAATGTTATTCCTGAAATGAAACCACTAAGCACCCTGAATTGCTCACATGTTTCTGACTTCAGAAATTCTTTTCATTGCTACTTGAAAAGTTCCACTTGTTTTCTGTAGGAGATTCAGCAGCATCTTATTTTGTAACAGTGACATTTTGAGACAGTTACTGTAGACCATATGTGTAAACATGGTTTTACATATCTGCTAAAGGCTATATTTTTTTCTTTCACAAAATATTATCAATGATGGTGTTCCTGTGTTTATTTTCTAAAGGAAAGCTTGAGGAATGAAAAGTGGAAATGTGTGAAAGCAAATAGCAAAACCTGGGAAATTCAATAAGCTGCAATGCTGCTTTAAATTCAGGGAAATTTACCCTTCCAAGTTAACATCTCAGAGGTGTTTTCTACTGTCAAACAAAAATTAATAAAATTTAAAAGGCAGTTTTAGAATTAGGAAAAAAAAGTCTAATTAACAGCTTCCTAGGACTAATTGTATTTCCATCCACTCTGTTTATTTTAGAGTCAATTAAAAATCTTTAAATCTCCCTTCTACTATGTACAATGTGATACAGTTGTGGTTTTTTTAATTTCTATGCATTAAATTGGGCTTACTGGATGGAAATAGAATGTACACTATGCTTGAAAATACAATGGCTTTGGGATTGCTTAATGCTGATCCCATAAAGTTGGGCTTGTGCCCACTGTCATGGAGCTGTTTAAGAGGTTTTAGAACTACACAGAAATAAAATTGTTGTCACAATCAGTAATATAAACTAAGCACAAGAGTAACAAGACTGTCCAGAAGGGCAGAGTGTGGAAAATACTGACTCCCGGGCCATCTCCCAGTGCCACCTTGCTTATGTCTGTGAGGGGTACAAGCCCCAAGTGATGCACGATCTAAGGGCCTTTCTGAGCTGTTACACAGCGAACTGTGTTTCCATGTAGTTTGCGTTTTTGTCATGGAAGTAGAAAGAGAGCTTGAAAATATGTTGCAACTTCCTAGCCAACCAGCTTCTTGAAAATACAGCAATTAGGTTGTAGCCACAGAAACCCAACCGTTGGGTGAGGCACCATATATCCTTGCCTCGGAACATGTGAACTATTTTCTGCTTTGTCATTGTGAAATGCATCTAAAAATGGGATCTCACTGTGTAATGTTTTTGTCCTCGAAAGCCTGGCTGGAAGCGAGGGCACAAGCACAAAGGAAAGAAATTCCTAGGAGAACTAAACCAAGCTCTTAATGAATAAAAGGCATAAATAATAAATAACCTGGCAATAGCTAACCTAGGAGTAAAATTGTGCCGTGTAGCTAGTGGGAAAGACACAAACAGAATATTAAACAAAAGGAAAAATAGAGAACCCAGAGGCAGAGCAAAGTTGCTATTCTCTTAAACCCTTTGAATTATACAAGTTGTCGGTGCCCACTCAGAAATTTTTTTTTAGGCAAAATCTACTCCTGCACATGGACAATTCTCGACAGCTCTTGGCCTCCTGGGCTGGAATTTCTATGAGAAAGGGATAATTCAGTTCCTCATGATGCCTTGAAAATCCAGCTCTTATTCTGTATTTCCTTTAGTGTGTCCGTTTGCATTTTCTGTAGGTTAATTCCAAAGAATACTCCTCTTTGCTTATATTTCTTAAGTAATTTTAAATTTTCAAAGATTCCTGTTCTTCCACAGAAGTCATCTATTCATTAAATATATAGGCATGAGGAATGGGAGCAGGCAGGATTTGAAAAAGTCCATGTGAAAACTGTGTAAGCATTTGATGCACAATATTCTTTTTCTTTGCTTGGCTGATGTTTTACATTTTTCTTTGCCCTGTCATGGAACAATATTTTTTCCTGCAGTGTGTTGTGCCAAACACAAAACAACAACAAAATACCTGCAAAAGATCAATTTTCCAGCACTGATGAAGGGAAAGCAAAGATGGCAAATAGAGAAATTTGAAGAGCCTATAATATATGAGAAAATCATTGATCCCAGACTCCACAATTCAGAATTTCATTTTCTATGGGTCTAGAATGATTATAGGTGTACAGATATGGATTGCCAGTGTCATTTTGAAGAAATCTGTGGTCTCAAGTTAAAGCTTTCATGTTTTCATGCAAAGCTTAGCTTTAATGACTCTCTTTTGTGTCACAACTCTCCCTGAGAAGGTGTATTTTAGATTTTGCAGAGGAGATCATGAAGAAATGTGCCATAAGGACAGATAAATGTGGTGAGGCAAGGAGAGAGCTTCCCTCCTACTGCCCCATATCTCTTCATGCCATCTGTGCTCCCTTTTTAACACAGCTGCCTGACGGGTGCTCTTGTGGCCAGAAAGTGCATCCAGAGATTAGCAAAATATTGAGCAGTGTGACTACATACAGCTTTTATTTCTGCAAAGCAGTGCAGAAATCTGTACCTCTCTGTGAGATGTTTGACTATGCTGGAGCAGAAACGTCTTTAATAGCAATAGGATTCAACCTGTGAAGGTTGAGGTTTCAGGGGGAGGACATACTGCAATGAGTTCACAGGTTTCCCCCATTCTCATACTCTCTGTCCTGTCAGCAAAATGCTCAGTGTATCCTGGTAATTAGCAAATATTTACAATAAAAACTGAGTGCAAATCTTCCCATCTAAGATATATTCCAAAAGGCGTACCTTTGGGTTTTGGGGTTTTTTCCCTCTGTAATTTTAAAATCTTTTACTAACTATAGGCTAGTCTGCCATGATGAAATTATGGAGCTTAAACTGAAATATACTTATTATTATTAATTGCATGCTTAAAAATCACGACCAGGCCATGTGAGATCGTTACTCACTCTTAACTGTAGGTTTGCATTCCCTTTAAGAGCAATTCTTGCAGATATAAATACATACCATAAAATGACACCATCAGATTAGCACAGTGGCCTTTATTGTTTCTAAAAAGAAATGAATAAACAAAAATCTCAGTATCACTTTCTTTGTTAGGGATATGGTGGCTACATTACATCAATGATCCTGAAATCCAGTGAACGGCTCTTCAAGTGTGGAGCAGTGGTGGCACCAATTACAGATATGAAGTTGTACGGTGAGTATTCACTGCCCTACACCCGTGTGCTAACATATTCGTGGAGCTACTATTCGTTTTAACTAAGGACAGATAGAATTCCAATATTAAATAGAATTCAGCTCACTGTCTTGTCTCATTCTCTCCTTTAAATGAAAGGCCATCTAACTGGGGGGCAGTTTGCCAAAACATGCAACAGATACATTATTATTTTTGCAAAGGAGTTGTATTTCCCACAGAAATTCAATCATGAACCCCATTTCCTAAGAATCCTATAGGTGTATCAGCCTGAATCAAGACTTTTAATAGAAATGAATTTTTTAAGGTTAGTGGTGAATTCCTTACAGTATCAACCATGTCGTCATTCGGTCACAGGATATTTGGTTCTGTATGGGAAGTATTGGGCACAGGCTGACTGTGATGCTCAGGAGATAAGACCAGGTTGCTTTAATGATCTGGAGGGAGGATTGTGGGGGTTTTTTTCAACCATTTAAAAATTATTTTAAATGGTTGAAAATTATTTTAAATTGTACATTCTGGTTTTAAGGGAACATCTCTTTGTTGACTTAATGGATTGAATAGCTTCTCTTGATTCTAGGTCAGAACTGATGAATTTTAAAATAGAAGTAATTTTGATGAATTCACGAGTTTTTGTTTTTACTTTCACAGCATCAGCTTTTTCAGAAAGATACCTTGGTACTCCATCAAAAGAGGAAAATACCTATCAGGTAAGCTCGAATAAACAAGTAGCTCAAAATAAGAGTTTTACTCTTAAAATGCAATTCACTTACACCTTTGTGTGTCTTTGTTTGCTAGGCATCCAGCGTATTACATAATCTTCATGGTTTAAAAGAAGCGAATTTGCTAATAGTTCATGGGACAGCTGATAGTAAGTATTTACAGATGCAATCATATTTGGAGTCAGAGTTTTCACTAGGCAGGCATTCAGAGACAGATCAGGCACACACCTAGCAAGTACACGTTTAGTTTCATTATCCCTCCAACAGGATTTTTTATTCTGTGTCAATTGTCACTTCTAACTCTAAAATGATAACGCTTTTCTTTGCTGAATATTTGTACCTTTTAGGTGCTGTATATTCTAATTTGCTTAAATCTTGTGGAATACTGTCTTGCTAGTGAAAGGTATTATATGAATTATTAATAGAACAACATACATTTTTAATGGTAATATAAATTCATAGAGATTCTGCAATTGAAGAAAGAATTATCAGCACAGTTGGTGGAAGTACAGCACCAAACGGGAAGTTAAACTTTTCAGCTCATTAATTACAAGGTAGTGCCAAAGCTGAAGCTATAGGGAACCTTTTAATAGCACCAATACTTTTAGCAGTACTTTAAAGCAGAGAATGAGTAAACCAGAGTAAGTTCTAGTACTTTAAATGGAATAATAAGATGTGTCAATCAAGAGATAATTTGTAATTACAGATTTAAATTTAACTGTGGTGTACTTTTCTGAACTTTCTTAACTGATGTAGGCCTGCAGAAGCAGGCACTAATTACGGTGCTGCAACAAACTTCTGTGTACAGATTCACACACATAAACTTCTTTCCCTGGTGTTTTCCTGCTCAAGGTGGGATAGTACAAGGTTTCTTACTCCTCAGTCTGGAGAGATAAGTACCTCACCCTGACACAGGCTGAGGTGAGGGTGCCCACAGGCAGAGTTGGCACAGTTAGGATGGCACCTGGCAGCCTGTCACCCCTTGTCAAACCCGTGTTATGGATCCCAAGTGCAATCAGAGAGGTGCAAACACTGTCCAGTGTTTCTTCTCAGTGCAGGGGAAGAAGGACAGAAGATATACTCGGTGAGTGAGCAGGCATAAGGGTCTCAGGTTTTGCTGATTGCAAAAGGCAGCAGCAATTTCTACCCCTCTGAACTCGGTGCTAGAGGGAATTGGGATTCTGAGAGATGTCTGAGCAATAAGTGTGTTCAAGACTGGGACTGTGATTGCCTGCTGCCCTCGCTTAATATCACATCTACTGACACCACCCAGCCCACTTTGCAGCGTAAACTCTGCAGGGTTAGGTTAGGACATGGTAATAAAGTTGCCTGTTTTTACCACACAGAGATTAAGTTACCGGTATGTTGCAGAAAGTCCATTAACTAAGAAAGCATGGGCTGTAATAGCTCTGAGAAAGCCCTAGAAAAGGCAACATGCTTTCTTTTAACACAATTATAAACTGTCACGATGTTCAAACAGAAGGGTTTTACACACATCTGAACTATCGCAGTGTGTGTAAATCAAGGGTAGAGAGAGGAGTCCTCACAAAGTGCCTGGAAAGCATGGCTTCCCTTGGGGCTTCCAGCTCCTTCTCCAAAACCTCCCCAGTTACACCCTGCATCGCTGTTACTGGTGGGGCTGTGTGCTTCTGGCCAGAAAGATAGTCATCTTTAGATCCTGTAACTGCAGAGATTTGAAATATTTTCAGTCCAAGCTGTTCAACCTATAAGCATTTCACATCAGCTTAGATTTTTCTAATAATATCCAAATGTTGTTGTCTTGCAGCTAAGGTCCATTTCCAGCATTCAGCGGAATTAATTAAACATCTAATTAAAGCTGGAGTTAATTACACTATGCAGGTATGTGCAGCTGTGACATTTCCTATAAACACAGTTCAACATTTAACCTCATATTGCTATTTCTTCCCTGAGAAAGACCCTCCCTACCACAATGCACCTATATTACCTCAACTGGCAGCTGGAACTATGTTTAATAACGTTTTCCTTGGTGTTACTATGGACTTCAAGAACCTTATCTTCTTGTCTTATTTCTGGGCTTTCTCCTCTTTCTTTTTTCCTCGCGTTCATCCCACAAAGTGATTTAGAGCACTCTTTGTAATATGGAGATAGCACTAGTTTAGTCCCTTTTTACCTAAAAAGGTATTGGGTCACATGAAACTGATTTCCTCTTGTTTTCAACATTTAAATTTATTAAAAGAGAGCTAAAAGGTAAGATCGCTGTTCACCTTAGGTTGGCCTGCAGTTTCCACTGAAACACGGGCTCATGTCAGGGAGGAGGTGGTCACAAGGGAGTTTGCATCACTTATGAATGTAAAAGGACTTCATGTGTGAATCTGAGTGGGGCAGGATCGGTTCCTGCTGTCCCTGTGATTTGAGCTGAGGTGACGTGAAGGACTATGACAAGAGGAAGAATCAGGGAATGACAGAAGTCTCTTGGAAAAGCCCTGTTGAACTGGTCTCATGCAACCTTGTGATAACCCGAGTTTGAGGAAGCAACTGAAGCTTTTTGTCTCAGGTCACCGTTAAGTCTCTTGTCCTAAATTTTGTGGCCTGAATTTCTTCATTCAGCCTGTGAATTTTTGTTCAGCCTAACCTGGGAGAAATATCCAGCGGAATTTGAATTGAGAGAAAATTGCCCACTTGCACCCCAGGAGAGAGAGACAATGGGCTTTAGATAAGATAGGAAGATAGTTAAAAATATGAATAAAAAGTTTTTTCACTGAACACTTAGAAGCTGGGATATTGAAAGGTCCCTAAAAGCATGCAGTAATTAATCCTCATTGACGTTAATGGGATTTGGATGCCTAGACACTATTGAAAATGCCAGCTAAGTAAACTGTTTTAAGCACAATGAGTGAGAACATAAATTTTTTCACTTCTGCAGATCCCACTGCAGTGGTTGTTTTATGTAAGTTCAAATTCCAGGAGAATGAGTTTTACTTTGAGTTTTATTAGCTTTCCTTGATGTCATAAAACTAATGTTATCATCCTGTTGTCATCTAAAACATTTTGAAGATCAGAGAAAGAAAATTAGAGCCCTAAATATTTGAAAAGCCTTTAAAAAACTATTTACTTTTTTCCCTTTCTTCCTCTGCTAGATCTACCCGGATGAAGGTCATAACATTGCTTCTGAGAAAAGCAAATATCACCTTTACAGCACAATCCTTGGGTTTTTTAGTGCTTGTTTAAAGGAGGAGACACCAATTTTACCACAGGAACCAGAAGAGGATGAATAAGGAAGCCTATTTGTGCAGTACTGAAGGGGACTTACTTTGCGGCTCAATAAAACCTTAAATAAAAGTGACTGTAAGATTGCAGATTCTGCAGAAGCTCAAGGGCAGCTAAAGGATATCACAGTGGAACAGCACATTTACAGACAATGAGCTAATAAACTGGAATTCTACTACAAAGTCCAAACATATTACCAAGGGACAAAACCTTTACCTTTGTGGAAGGTCAACGGTTGGTTACAGTTTCCTGGAAGAACTTAGTTTTGCATAAGTGTAGGGTTAGTGCATGTTTGTTATGTTAAGCCTCACTGTTGGTTCTGTAAGTGGTTGCTCGTTTTTTAATTTAAATGCACATCTTTATTCATCTTCGCATAATGCACAACCTATCATAAGTATTATGGCCACTAATATTTTAAAAGGTGAGCTGCAACCTAACACTTTACTGTAATGTTACAATAAGTGCAATTCTTTCGCCGTCTACTACACATAAGAAACCACAGAGATAATAAAGGGCACGATATTTTCTCTAGTTTCTGCTCAAAGGGGATATATTGTCTGGTGGATCATATAACATTGATATCGGAAATGATTTTTTTTCCCAATTTCAGCATTTACTATTATTACTGTACCTACTAGTAACCAATAAGGGACTTTTTGGTAGTGTACTCTTGGTCTTTATGTGTATACCCAGGACTCCCTAAGCAGCAAATCTTTCTGAGCTTGAAGATTTTTTTTTCAAGACGTAATTAACAGCTGTATTTAAAACAATATCTGCAATTGAAATCTTTCCCCAGTCCGAAATGTATCTATTGTTTCCTTAAAATATGTTTGGGTTGTGTTTTGATATTGTTTATAGTAGTTAATAGTTTGCTGGTTACACTCTAATTTTAGAATATGCTACTTTGTCACATGTAAATTAGATACATAAATATTAAATTATAGTTTCAGATAAAGAAAATTTATTAACAATGTATAATGCCACTGAGTAATACTTTACTCCTCAAACGAAGACATATTTTGTATAGTGCATCTTCCTTTTCTTCCATCTGATCTCAGATGTAATTCTAATGTTCATCAAGGTGGCCATGTAGCTGGAACACTCCATTAGTTTTTATTCCAGGGATGCTCATTAAGTGTCTTGCAACAGGATTTAGATTCAACAGCATCACAAAGAAATGAAATATTTTCCATTCACTGCAAAGGAAGCTCCTGACAAGTTAAATTTTATTATTTATTCAGAGGGTGAGCCCCTCATGCATCCATTTATTTGCCAAGGTGAATTACAGCAATAGAAATTTGAAACTATGAAATAAACAAGGCAGCCTGTTTGAGTTTGCAGAATATTGACTCTGATCACTGAAATCAAGTACAATGTTGACTTAATTTACAGTATCTTCCTGAAGGTATGTGAGAACTCTTGACAGATGCTGTGCCACTTACATGAGAATAGCTGTATTTTTTTCTTTCTGGATCTATTCCAAATACTTTCATACCCAATTACGGTTTAATTTCTTGCAAGATTAAAAAGAAAGTAATTTTTTGAGGATAACTTATACTATTTAAGATGTAGAGTTCTGCATATTTTATGGAGAATGGGAATTGTTTTTAATGTAATCAGAAATCACCTGAAGCTTTTTACTCATTACTTTCTTCTGGAATATTTTCTTTCATGGTTAGCATTTTTTTATGATGCAAATAATTAATTTGTCTGAAAGGTGTGGTTTTATGGAACACTGGAAAGTCTCTGTCTTTTAATGTTTAGTATTTATCTTGTTTTATTAGCAGTGTTTAACTATTTTTCAATTAGTTTAATACAATTTTAATGTGCAATGATATCTTGTCTGGGTCCCAGTGTCACCACAAAGTATGGAGTACATATGTATAGTATAGGTACAGTATATATGTATGGAGGCTACTATGTGCACTGCGATAAGACCATACAAAAAAAAAAAGGAAGAATTCAAACAAGGTTTTGCAAATCCTGTTTTTTATAGAGGAGCAACATTTTAAAGTCTTATATTGGCTGGGAATTCTAGATTGTGATTTTATAAATTGCACTCATTACTTAATAAAAGCTCACCTGACAATACCAATGCTTTTCCTAACCAAACATGGTAAATGAAGTCCTAGGGCAGTTTAACTCAATGAGATATTTTTCCCAATTTGAGCCAAATGCACATGAAGGAATCACAAGTTGTGTGCACACGTGGAGCATCCCGGATGGACTCAGCATGCGGAGGCTACGTGAAAAGGTTAATTCTTCTCAATACGCACTGGCTGTTTCTCTGTGAGACAGCCACTATGCATTTATATTTACTATGTTTCACATATATAGCCTTTAGTTACTTGCAAAATAAAACAAGCAAGGCTCATGTCTCAGCAACAGGGTTATGCACGTGCTCAGGAAATACGTTATCTCAGATCTGTGGAACCCACACCCTGACTCCTCCTTCCCCCATAGATCTCCCTTTCATGCACCCATTCCATACTCTTTCTACCCCAGCATCTCACCTCAAATTTTGATCATTTTACCTGAATATGAAGGTGGCATGAGGACATGGCTTCTGTAAGAATGCTTTTGCCAGGACTGGTATGTTTAAAAAGTGTGTAATCTGAAATGCGAGTTATGCCTGTGGAAATGTATGCTTTTAATGTTTTTAATTTTTCTCACGCTGTCCCACAAATACAGGTATTTTTCTATAAACGTGCATATGAGGATAAGCATCAGACCCAGATTAATTGGTTTTACTGAGATTGTTATGTATGAGTTAAATTCGGACATTGCGAAAGTATTTGCAGATGCAGCCTCTGATTCTAGTTAGACTAAAGAATTTGGTGCATAGGGACACCCAGAGCTATCTCTACTCTTGCTGACCAATTCAACTATTTCCTCCACTACTAGCACAACTGAATATTGTTATCTGTCACAATTTACATACATAACTAATGGCAGTCACTCATTAATTAGTCTATGTGACCTATCATATTGATCATGAATTAGTACACATTGCACAGAAATGGCATGAAAAGTGTAGATTTTTTAATAGCTTATCCACTGTTATGCACTATGACAACATTTTAGGCCCGAGAAATTACTGTTTGATTCATCTCTTCTTAAAATATGACACTTACTAGCCTAGACCAATTAATTTACGGAAAGCTAGGGAACCAGCATATCCATTTAGTGCTTGCTAGAGCTTATCTCTGCCTTCTTGGTTTTCTCTCTCCTTATTCTGCTGTTAGGACTTGCAAAATCTATGAAACCTGTAGGTCATCATGAAATTTCAATTACGTTACAAAACTGAGAGTAACTGTGTGTCAACTGGAATATTTTTCCAGATTGATGAGTTCAAAGAAAGACTGATTGTTTTTAAATTATTTATTTTAATCTTTTTGCAGCAAGGACAGAATTATTTATGATCTGTTTTGATCAACATCTGCTATGATTTGCTATAACCAGCTGCTCGTTGTTCCTATGGTTTTGGCATATGTGGATCTATGTGTGTCTGAAAATGGAGATGGTTGCCTCTGTTGTATGAGCTCCGACATTTATTAGGAGTATGGAGTCAAGTACATTTAGATGAGAAACTGTGCCTTTTAAGACAGAAGAGCTTGCATTTGATCTGAAGCCAAAGATCCTTCACGGAAGCTCGGCAGTGTTGAGTGTTGACTCCTTTAATAAAACGCGGAGGATACAAGGTGTGACCTAGTATCCCTCCTTGCAGGTTTATTAGATGTTACTGGAGGAACTGAAGCACAAGAAAGATTGGCCCAAAGAGACTGAATACAAGTTTCTTTTGCACAGCCTAAAAAGCACATGGGCGAGGTGCAGTGGTCCTAGCATTTTATATTTACTTCAAGTAACTCCTGCTGTCAGGTTGGTTGCCGCCGGGGAAGGAAGAATCTCACCGGTATTGATTACTGGTGCATCTTCTTCAAAACATCTTTCAGTACCGTTAAGATCACTCCTCTTTTTCCTTTGAAGGATTTCGAGAGAGCTTCAGAGATGGGGAGCTCATGGGATGTGGCTAAGGAGAGTCACAACTTCCAAGGTGCCTGGAGCATTGAAAAGAAAAGGTTTAGTTAAACTTCTAGCTGTTGCATTTCATACATGACAGTTGAGAAGGAGCCTGGCTTCAAGGAGGTAGGTGGATGACAAATGTGGGTGATTCACTCACCAGGAGGTAACACAAGATACTTCCCACAAACCTAGTACCAAAATTTTACAGCTGTAAGTAAAATAAATGACTACTTTTTGGTGTCTGAAAATTACAGTGCTGTTAGATAAAGCTGGTCAGTTACTTGGATAGAATTAAAGAAATTAAACCCCCTGAGTGTACACACTCCAAAGTTTCCATTAAACTTGGGACTAGACTTCTTGCCTGTGTAATTAGTTTAGAAATCCAGTAGCCTACCTTTACATAAGTCTAACTCAACAACAACAAAATTGATTTCATAATGGCTTTACCCCATGAGGACACAAATGATATCTACTATTCTTTTTAATTAAAATATCCCAGAAAGCACTAAGAGCCCATTTTTAGACTTCATGACCAAAGAAAAAAGAAAAGCTTCTGATTGATAAGACCAGAAGAGGCAATTTGATAGGTAGGAAGATACTCGGGAAATATTTCTCTAAGGAGAGTGATTAGAAAAATGTTTTCTGTTAAAATGCATTTTGTGTCATAAGTGAGCTCAGAGTACAGTTGTCAGGGTGCTTCTGAGATAATTTAGATATTGACATACAGCTGCTGTCCAGAGGGCTCAGGTGGGAAGCAGGTGCCTGGACAGGCAGATGGTCCTGTTCTGCACTCAGGGCAGAGCCTGTGCAGGTCTCAGTGAAGAATCATAACCCATGAGTTTAGGCCACTGCAGTCCACTTTGGATTAAGCACTGCTCTTGAGCTTTCCTGATAGTGAAGGAACACTGGAACGGGAATGCTATAGATAAGAAACTGTTACATCAGGAGTAAGAAAAAAAAAACCCAACCTTTTAAAAATGACTAAGCAGTGGGGTCATCTTGCTATTCTCCAGTTAGTCAAAGGTGAAGGTGGCGAACTTGGGCAGGGCACTCTGTGATTGACTCAAACACACTCCAGCTGAGAGACCAGCTGGCAGAAATTACAGCTCTGGCAGTGTTTCTTAGTGCTCCAACAGCAACTTGAAGAAAAGGAATATATGCATGGACAGATTATTTTGTTTCAATATTGCAGAAGAGTTGCTTTAATAAAATGGGCAGATCATTCCAAAGTCTTGACAAAGAGCAGAACAAGCCTGAAGAAATGCATTGGTTTGTTCCAGAAGCAGAACCTGTCAGCCTTTTCCCGACAAATAAAATAGTATGCAGGATCCATTCTTGAGAAGGTTTTCACCACCATTAGGAGAGAGGTAAGAAAGTGTTGTGAGGAGACAAGCAAAGAGAGATTTTATTGTAATATCTTGCTCTATTCAGAGCTTTTCTCTAAAATAAAGTGGTTTAGTGTGCACCGTAAAACCCGGTAACCTTAGAGAGAAATGTAGCCAATGCTTGATTCATAAATTTTCAACTAAAGCAGGAGAGCCAGAACAGTCAGTTCCTTTCAAAAAAGAATGATGAATTACATGGTTTCTTATGGATTTTTAGTTCTGTGTTGAAGTTTAATTCATATATTTCACATTGTCATTATAAGACAGGAATTGTTAAATATAATTCCACATTTGAAATAAGCAGTTATAGTGAAATATTTTGTTTTGCCAAGCAGTGCAAGTTGTACATTTAAAGCTATTTAGATTGTCAAGTTAACTGTTCTTCCTTTTGGGTTTCAGTAGATGCTACATCTGTTGGGCTGATGGGTTGACTTTTTTTTTTTTAAATTGGAATGGAAACGGTACTGAACTTGGTCAGAGCGACTTCTCTGTTTTTGTAAGAAATTCCTGTGGAAATACAGTAAATCTCGTTACCAGTGAAATATTTGATGGAGGGATGGACATTTTATAGAGCACAATATGAAAAAATATAAGTTACCCCAGGAAGCTGAGGACCACAAATGAAGGAATAACTACAATAATTTGGCAGTGTAATCAGAATTAAGCAAGACAAAAGAAAAGGCAGTGTGGAAAATTGGTTTAGGCGGAACTGTCAGGCTTAAAAGAAGCACTGTGAGAGAGAGTATCAAATTTTGTAGCTTTGTTTCATCCTATATTTTGGGGTTCAAGAACTTGTTACTGAGATGGGGCTGGAAGCAAGGCTGTGGTCAGATTTTTCCAACAAGGACCTGAGTGACTATTGGTACGTTTTCTTTACTAAAACTATCAAAGCCCAGAGTGTAAGATAGGAGCTTAGCAATAACAAATCAAAGAGCGGGAGATTCAGCTAATTGCAAGGAGCAGCACAGCGCTTCACGAAGAGGCCTCACCAGAGTGGGAAAACAGAGCAAGGTGCTTTTTACCCTGAGTGAAGAAATTGAAATGTGGTTCACAAACAGCATTAGGACAAGACTCTTTTCTGTTTTAATATGATGTAATAAGAATAGGATGAGAAGGTTTAATTGCTTTGGTATGTTAATGAGTATTAATTAATTATAGCAGAGACCAAATTTGTGAGGCTGAGTGGCAAATGTGTTTGGTGTTATGTAGATGCACAATGCAACCTGACAAGAAGACTATATCAGTGTCTTCTCTTAATAGTTGGCTTGCTTTCCTGGAGCACTAGAGAAGAAATAGTTAAAAAACACCCATGGCAGGGGGAACAGGCCTCCTTGGGAAACAGGGGAGAGAAAGAGAGCTGCCTGGTTCAAAGGAGTCTCCTCCTCTGCTTACCCCCCTTGGGGAACAAGGAATATTTCAAAGGAAGGTTTGGGAATAATGTTTGAGGTTGGAGGAAGTTGGTTCTCATATCTCCTCCTGTGCCTCCACGGGGCTGTTCTGGAGAGGGTGGATGATGAAATCCTGCTCTTTAAAGGGACAAAGAAGAGAGTGGAGTTTCCTGAAGCAGGCCTGGGGAGGTGTTCATCACCCTGAAGTGTCTGGGAAGCAAGTGGTGGTGCTTGATGGTGGGAGACCCCTCCAGTCCTTCAATCACTCTGGTGGAAACCACGAGAACTAGTGTTGTGAACCAGCTGGAGTCAGAAAGTTGTGAGGGAGCTACTGCTTATCTAACCATTGATCAGTTCTGGTTTTTTCCTCTCTTTTCATTTTTTTCAATAATTATGTTTTTTTCTCTGAGTATTCAGAAGCATCACAAATTTACATATATCAAACTAGTTTTAAATTTTAGCTGGATCAGTGTGTGTGAAAACAAATAGCAGCAATTTAAGATGGAATGGGTGGGGTTGTGAAACCCTGTAAATGCACCACACAGAAATCTGTGTGAAGCAGAAGAATAGGATGTCTGCTATCCAGTACTAGGAACAAATAGGACTGATTGGAAGGAGGAGACCTAGAAATTTCCAACAAAGAACATTTTGAATTTTCCTTGTATTCCAAACAGGGTGATACTGAAAGATGGAATAAACAAACAACTCGGGAAACCTTCGAGTCTGATTGAAATAAGATTTTAAATACCAAAAAATGGAGTTAAAATGAAAATGCTCCTGAAAGAAAAAGGGGCTGTTATGAGTTGTTTCCACCCCCAGCTCCCCAGCACTTGTTTTAAAACAGGAAGAGACCAGCAATCTGCTGTCAAGCTGGTCTGTGACAAATCCAACCTGCTATTCTTTGGCAAAGTATCAAAGAAGTGCTTTGGTGAGGAGAGCAGCACAGTCCTTAAATGCAGGCTATTGTGGATGGACTAAGCAATAGTGAATTCTCAGTGAGGGACCTTCATACGGGGTATCTGAAAAGTTCAAAACCTGAAAAACCCTATCTGGAGGGTGATAAAAGAACTACAGCTGAACTGAGCCATCCCTGAACAGAAGGCTTCCCCCTCCTCCCTCTTAAAAACAAAACAAAGCTTTGATTGGGGTATTTGACAACTAAATCTCTGTTCAAAGATAAGGTTTTAATTGTGAGTCAGGATTGATCATGGAAGATATTTCCAGGTGGTTAACTATTCTACATTTAACTGTTAATATTATTATGCCCACCAAAAGTGGGTAACAGGCAGACATGGCAGACATTTTCGCTCTTGCTGTCTCATGTGGATGCATTGCAGCCTTGGCTGCCCTCCCAACGTGTTACTGGTTGTACCCATAACTGATAACACATGCAGTGCTGGACACCATGCTGAAGATTTTACAGTTCTTAGATTTTTCCTCTGAAAAAAACATTATTTAAAAGCATTCTGTGTCTGCTGGTGGGATAGGGTATGGCAGGGAAGGTCTGTGCTGTGTCTTCTGTTCAGGTGAGTAGATCACTGCTGGCTGAAGCCCCTCCTTTCTCCTCCAGAAAAGCTGCTCCTAGGCTCACAAGGACATGCTGTAATAAGCAGTTCAATAATTTTTATATGTAGGTTTTGAAATATGGTGATGTCAAGGCAGAGAAATGTGCGGTGCATCGTTTACACATGATCCTTAAGGCAGCAGAACCATCAGAGCTAAATGTGTGTTTTGGAAGAAGAGCTTCCATGCTTAAATGGCACGCGGTGCTTCGACTAGAAACGTTGCTGCAGATACCTCCCATAAATATGGTGTATTTCAGAAATATTTCAGGTTTATAAATGTTAACTTTTCTGTTAAGGATTGGTTTCCTATCACATTGAAAGTCTGTGTACATAATGTTACGGCTGGACTCTCCATCTTCCCAAAGAAACCTTACTGCTGCTGTGCTCAAAGTCTTCTTTATGTGCAGGGAGGAAGCATCTTGTATACAAAGACAAGAACTTATTGTTAGTGTATCGTAGCGATATGTACCTCCTCCGGATCACAACACTTATTCAGCACTGGGGGCTGTGGTATCCTTGCCTGGGTACAACCAGAGTTAGATCTTGTCCACAAGGACATCGTCGGGGGGAAGAGGGGTGTGATTGTGGAGGGGTCTGGGCCTGGGCTGGTGAAGCCAGGAGTGGGGAGCCGAGGGGAGGGCGGATTCTTGCTTCTGCTTCTTCCCTTCCTTGGGCTGCTGCAGCATCCCCTCCAGTGTCCCGGGTGTCACAAAGTGCCTCTGCCCATTCCCCACCCGCTCCAAACACACCTTTTTTGCTCTCCGGAGACTGGAGTGCAGTGCCTGCCTCTTGTGCAGTGATGCTGGGTCTACTCCTGGGGCAAAGCCTCTACCAGGACTTCCAAAGGCTCAGCAAAGCCCCAGGCTGCGTAAAGCCCAGGGTTTACAAGCCATCAGCTTGTGAGATGCCTTCACTACACATGAGATGAATCTGTTGCATTCACTACTTCTGTAGGCGCAGATGCTTGAGCCGTGCCTGTGGGTTAGTCACTATAAAGTAATGCCTTCCTGCCTATATAACACTTCTCTTTCCTGCCACAGCCCATCACACTTTTCCTTAATAGAATTTGTAAACCTTTTGGGGTGGTTTGCACACAAACACCAGGTGTTGCTGCATCTCACTTTGCATTGGGCCGAGCGTGCTGCTTAGGTGCATGTTAATAACTAATGTAAATCTGCCGTAGCCCTATGGGGTAGCGATGTCCAGCATCTTTGTCCAAAGGGTGGCAAATGCTACTGCCTGTGTTGGACGTGATATAAATTCCATAGCTCTTACTCATTTATTTATTTTTAGTGCCTTCAGAGAATGCAAATTGTAAATTTATTATTGAAGGATTGTAAAACTGTAAATCCCCCATAAGCTAGGCAGTTGACCTGCAAGCAGCATTGTTGCATATGTCCTGCATGAGGAGGTCTTTCCAGCTGAAGGGGTACAGAGTCCTCAGATCCTGCTGGTAAGGACCTGTCTGTCAGCTGCTCGATACTGGAGAGGCTGAACCACTCCTCACGTGCTTTGGCTCTACGAGGTGATGGATTAAGAGTATCTGCCATATCTAGGCCCTTCAGTACACGAAAGATGGAAAATAAAAAGCAAATCCAACTTCTTCTGGTAACTCAATTTAGAATTATGGTTTTGATTAAAAAAAAAGGCAAAAATAAATGTAAAAATAATGTAAAAATAAATTGAGTGATAAGCATCTACTTTTTGAAAAAAAATGTATCTTTTATACTTCAATCCATCTGCAAAGCTAACTTTGACTGTCAATTAGCATTTTTCAGCATATCAGTGGTGGTTACTCTGTAACTGTCATAGCACCCTGGGAAGGTAAGGGAACATATGTCAGAAATACTGATATGTAAACTGCATTATAAAATATGGGTAGCAATCAATTGGAAAGATTTAAGAGCATTTTTCTAGAGTCCTAGCTGAAGCTTGTAATTTTTACAGATAAATACTGATGTTTTCACCATAGACGGCTTCAGTTCTTCATCAACTTGTGTTTTGGGTTTTGCTCAGTGGCAGTCTGGGATGTGTGTCTGGGGGAAATACATGAGTTTACATTAACTGAGAGCCAAGGAACACCGTGTAACACACACTTATGGTGTGTCACCCCTCCGGTACTGGTTCCAGCTTCCATTAGTTGAAATTTTTCTTGAACCAGCTGTTGAACCCAAGCAAGCTATACCATTAACCTGCACTTCGTCCAGCTACTGCAATAGGAGTCTGGAGCAACAAACATTTTGTTTATAGAGAAAGAAAAACAACTTGATGCCTGCTGAGATATGTTGTTATATTTCCACATCAATGTATAAAAACATCTTGGTACTAATTCAAGGTATCTGCTTATTCTGAATATTTGTGAGGGGATGTCCAGAAGGAGCTGGAACAGGTTTTCAATTCTTTCTGCCTTGTTTATATCACTGGTTCAGGCTGCTTATTATGGATGCTGTGCTGCATTGGTGTTTTGTCCCAATTAACCTGCCACCTTCTCTAAATGAAGCTTGTACAAATGTTGCCGTGCATGACCGCCAAATGTCACCGAAGCTCAGTACGCATAACTGAGAGCAGGATGTTTTATGTTGTCTTTATTATAGCATTAAATTGATTATTTATACATTGATTATTAGAGCAAGGTCATCCATTTAATGCTGTAATGAACTTGGTATTGAGCATAGTTTAAGATGTGTCAAGGTCCCTTCCAACTCTAACCATTCTATGATTCTATTAAAAAAAATAGAAATGGAAGGGCATTTCTGAATTGCAGGAATGTGAATGAGACAGAGATAAAACTGAAAGCTATTTGTGACATTTAATGACTATATTAACGTCCCTAGAAGTAAATGACAATGTAATTATGGTAGAAAAAATATCCCAACAAAAGTGGTTTAAGCAATTACAATAGTGTCATGAAAGTAAAAGAACACATCCAACTTGAGAAGGGGGGATCTTGGATTGTCCAAGTAAATTGATTATTCAGATTATCAATGCCTCATTTAAGTGTCTCTAGCTGTAATGTAACATATGAACTGGCATGTATGGCAGTTTTAAGAGATGCAGAGAATTATAAACTACACTGGGTGATGCAGAATTGTATCTACACTTGATGCAGATGCCGCAGATGCAGAATAGATTAACACGGATGAGAGAAAAAAAAAAAGGGAATGAGGTTTTATATGGTTGCTGCTCTGTAGGAGATCTGTGCTGGACCCAGATTACTGCAGTATCTAAACCCAAGACTAAGGAGTTTATGTGTTGAGAAGATGATTATACTTGAAGTAATAGTATATTTATAACAAGTATCAGTTTGCAGTCCAAAAGGTTGGATGATCTTGTAGCAAAGTGATTAATAAGAAGCAAGAGATATGGAGATCTAGTTCTGCTACTGTGTCGTGATGTCTTTAGATAAAGATACAGAGAAGCTACCATGTCACAGTATCTGCTGTATCTTGATTTTCCAGTTGGGAAATTCTGGGCATAATATATTCCTGTGATGTAGAAGTACAGGACATCACACGCTCAGGGGCAGGAGGATAAGACAATGGTAGTGAAACTGGAAAGATCTCCTCCTGTGAAAAAGGGCAGAAATCTGGAAAGTGAAGCTTCTGGAGGCTGACTCTGAAAACATCAGCACTTTTCATTTTTTCAGAGCATGAGGCACATTTGTGTTCAGTTCTGCGTGCCGCTAATCACTGTTTGCAAAGGAAGGAGAAGTGATAAGACCTGCCCTGTACTTGCTTCCAAGGGACCAAGCCCCAGAACACACATTTGGATAAGAGGTTTCTTTTAGGCATCCAGCCATGATATTTCTGCCTGAAAAGGTAGACTTCTACAGCTGCACTGAGTAGAGCTAAAATGCTGGTGCTAAAAATGGATTAGAGGAGTGAAGGTAAGTGGTGCAACTAATTTTGATTGGGCAACAATGCCTTGAATATTGGAAAGAAGGATTCAAAATCCTGTGTTCATACCTGGATGAAAAAGCCAAGTGGCCAGACTGAATATACCAATAAGCCAGCTATGCCAGCTGTTTTCACCTTCTATCGACCAGCTTTCAAATGACAAGCTGTTGAAAAGCAGCGATTCCACTGAAGTCAAAGTCAGTGTTTAATGCTGTAGGGATTCAAAAATGCAGCGTGGGTGCTCCGAACATCTCAATTTAAAGCTGGGACCTGAGTCAAGCAACCTGAAGGCAACAAAACCCTCAGCTAAGTAGGTGGGGAGCAAGTCTACAAGCCAAATAACCTTCTCTTCATTTTTTTTATTATTTACGTGCCCCCCTCCCAAAAATAGGTTCCCCAAGGAACCAGAGGGACTTGGTTCCTACAATCGCTTAAAACTTGCAGCTCAGAGGTTTATTTCTATAGTAATGTTGATACCATGGGGCTCATTCAGAACACACGTCCTGCCCTTGGCCCCCTTAAATTCAATGATTGGACCTGGGCAGGTCCTGTAATAATCTTCTTTGTACCAAGATGAAGATGCTACCTCAGCCCATGGGAAGCAGCCTTGTGGTCAGGACCCAAGATCCCAGTTTCCTGCACTCTTCACGAATGTCCTGTTTACCCAAACCACTCTGGTTCCTCTGCTCCTTGGATTCCTCTGTGAAAATGTGCGTGATGCTCCTGTCTCGTCTTCTCCTTCTTCATCACATGCAGTTTTGTTTTGCAGCTCTGGAACAAGATGACCTCCTGCTAAAGAGCTGGGAGGATATTCAGGAGTTGTCTATCCCACTCACCTCCCTGACACTCCTCTTTCTCAGTTTTCTTTCTGTATTTTAATTATTCTGTTATTTGACATTCGTGTTTTTCCTTAACATGCATCCTACTTCTTTTCAGACAGACAGAAGCTGAACTGTTATCTTTATGGCTGAAAGCATTTTCACAAAGTTTTTCAAAAGAACACGGCTGAAACAAACTTCTAACTCTCTCCAGGTAAATGCAATAACACTTTATTGCACATCTCAAAATGCCTACAACATGAAACTAAAATTCTTCTGGAGATCATAAACAGTGAAGTCCCTACTTTTATGATGAAGTACAGTGCTCAAAGAAAAATATCCAGAGAATTGGCCTGTTCTGTTCCTCCTCCCTCCCTGCAAACATACACTCCTTTTTTCCTTCAAAACCAGAGAGGACTCTTGCATGAGCTCCTTAGGCTATTACAGTGCAAGAAATACATAGCACAGAGGCTTTTGATGGGTAATTCAAGAAAGAGATAATATCACAGCCTAATTTATTTCTATAGTAAATAGTTAAAATAGTTTAAAAAATGCAAAAAACAGTAAGGCACTGTGATTGTGCTCTCTGCTGGGATGGTCACCCTTGCTGCACCCCACCATCAGCTCTGCAGCCGAGAGCTCAGTGGTGGCGTTTTGGCAAGCGTAAATCCTGCTATGCCTCAGCTATGTGGCTTTATAAGAAGTCTTGTAATGGTGTCAGTGACTCTCAAAAGGCTGCATTCAAAGCCCCATGAAGTCAGCAGGCACCTTGCAGTTGCTTTCAGTGCATTTGGTTCAGACCTGTCCTGCTCTCTCATCCTAATGTCTCCGCCCTAGTCTGATGTGGATTGTACCTGACAACACAGGCAGAACCACACTGGTCTTATTACAAAAGAGGGAGCAAATACTAGAGAGGTCTTTATATCCTTTGAGAGAAGAAAATCGCCTATTATATTTGCTAAGATACTTTTCCCATCATCTGAATGCTGGAGGAGACCAGAGGTTCAGGATTTCGCTGAGCTGCACGTGAGTGAAGCCAGTGCAAACTCTGATGGGGATTTGGGGCATTGATGGACACAATATTGTCCTCTTACTGTGGACACTTGATGTGAGACAATAACTTCTTATGTTGCTTATTCTTTCCTGGAAGTGGATAGATCTCTTGCTGTACGCTAGGTGCACACTCTTTCTGCCAGCATGAAAATATAAAGTGTGAGAATTCAGGTCTTGCTCACCCATGTGTAAATAATCTCTTTAAAGTGGAATGATAAGAGTTACTAGGGTTTGAGCCAATATTTAGGAGGTTTGTCTGGCTACTGTTAACAGTCTCCCTAATCCATCTCTGGCCATAGTTAAGCATGACTTTTCTAGCCTGAAAGACCGAGCTACTCTATCCAGTGAAATTGTCAAGATAACTTAGCTTGGAAAAACAGTGTATACATCATAAATTTCCAAATATATCAGAGATTTACTATTGATGTTTTATATTATAACACAGTAAGAAGAGAACCAAACTACCAGGACTTCTCTTTGACTATACGTGAAGCAGAGGAATAGGCACACAGTGCTGTGAAAAAGCACCAAAAAAAGGAGTGATTTATTTATCTAAAATACTTAACTCTTATGTATTGGCTTATTACCTATTTGTGCTGTACCAACAGAGTTTTTGTGGGGGCAAGGACAAAAGGATTAGGCAAAATAAATTGTCTGCATTACATGTATGGTTAAATAACTATTTGTATTGATTCTTAGAGCATTTATGTTCAGCAGAAATGCAGTGTGTTACTACTGTTGATTGCACTTCATTTTATCAGAAGGTGGGAATAAAAAAGCAGAAGAAACTCATCATTATCTAACCACTCCCAGCTGAGCATCTCCTTTTGGGTGCCTGGTGAAAATGGGCTATGGGATGGAAGCTAAACATGTTGACATGGGTTTCTCCTGATTGATGGCCAGCCTGACTGATGATAAGATTGAGTGCTTTGTGGAATAGTAAATGTTCAGCAGGAGATGAGAAGGAAAAGAAAACCAAATATCATGGTAATTTAGTGCCCCATAGAAAACTGTTTTCAGATAAAAATAGCCTTTTCCTTCAGTGGCAGCATTTCATCCTGTGTCTGGTGTGGTTGCTGCCTGTTTCATTCCTCTTAGTTTCAACATCTTGCTTTGAAATTTTACTATAGACTCACTGGATCTGAAAAATAACTGCTTAACTTTCCTCCCTCCTACTGTTGTCCACATTTACCCCCTCCTGTGTACTAGTGGGGAGTCAGGTCCTTTATATTTTCCTTTGCCATCCTCATGGGGTAGGTGGGACGTGGCTAACTCACAGCACTAGCTTCTCTCTTAGCTTCTATGATTTTCCATCTCCATCCTCTCCAACCCCCTTTGGTAAGAGACTGTACCTGCCAGCTTTCCTGTGTGGGAGGTGACCAGGAAGAATAATCAGGGGTGCAAATGATTAAATGCTGTGGGAAAAGCTGCTCCTGCACTCCTCTCGTTACCCATGGATAGAAAATGGCTTCCAGTTGGTATCTCTGATGCTCAATCACACATGTTGTTTAAATGAATCCATTTTGCAAGCACCACTGCAACGTAAATGGAGATTTTGGTTCCCTTCAGCTATGTCTAATAAGTGACTAATTTTAAGTAGTCTCCATGGAACCAAAATATCCCCTTGGCAGTGTTAGGGCTGTTGGTACCTACCTGCTGTGGAAGAGCATGTGGGATCCAGAGGTGAGGCATCCCTGAGTGATATGTCTCCTTCTCTTCAGGGCACTGGAAGCCTGGCTGTCTTTGTGCATCAAGCTCCCAACTTCAGAAATCAACATTGAGTCTGGTCTTGATTTGGTCTAGAAAAAGAAAGATTTTTGCTGATCTGGCAGAGAAATTATCAGAGAATTGATCTGTTTGGTCTTGGTTATGTAAAGTCCTTTTTATGGTCTGTATGGACAGAAGCTTTAGCTGGTGTTTCTAAGGACACTTCTTCAGAATGAGTAGGATAAAAGTTCTCTGGATTCATTGTGATAAACTGGTGTTTCATCTCCAGACTCAAGAAAACCCCTTCCTTGGTATTTATGTGGACAATTCTGCCTGTATGAGAGACTGAAACTCTGTCCCTTCAAAAGATTGAATGTCTCTGACACCAGTAATCAGTGGTATAAAAAACGAAGTATGGTTTTCAAGATCTGTTCATCCTTACATTTCTCTCAGTGACATCCCTGCTGTCTCTTTAGGAGCATCTCTTGATGAACACATTTTTTTTTTGCCTGCTGTTGACAGCTCTGTATCCTGGCAAAAAAATTATTTTCAGGAAACATACTTGTAAAATATTTTGAGCTCTTTATCCCGATGAGAACTAATGAGACACGCTGATGCTCCCTCATTTGTATTTGATGGGCATTCAAAACTTGCAGCATCCTGCTGTATTCGTTTACAGTCTCCCCCAGCAATCAATACCACGAGCCAAATTCCCTGGGAATTATGGTCACTTTGTACTGTGCTGCTACTAAAATCTTGTCCTAAAGCCTGCTTAACTTTGGTGGATGAACTGCGTTGATTTGCCAGAGCCACAGGGGCTCAAGGTAAGCCCCCTCTCTACTCATGACACAGGTCGATCAAGGAAAGCAAAATAACCAGAATACTTGTGGGGCTGCATTAATTTTCAGCTGTGCTGGGAACACCTGCAGGGCTCTGTGTCCTGCTGCTTTGGAGTGATGTCCTCTGAGAGGCAGCGGAGGGAGGGCAGTAACAGGATTTGTTCTGTCTGTAATGGTTTTGAGTAGAGATCCTTGAAGACACCGGAGTTTGCATGTTAATCTAGAATTGTCCTACCTTTTTAACGGCTTAGGTTTTTACTCACAGGACCACAGGTTCTTTAGTGAGTGAGATCTTTTGTATAACAGGGATGTGTAAATGAAACTTGGTAAAAGATGCAGTAAAAAAGAATATAAAATGGCAAGTCAATATATATTTTTTTAATAACAAAAGCGACAGAGACCCTTAGGGGAAAATTCACCCACTCTTTTTTGAATAATCCATTTATCAGATTTTGATATTCATTCTACATCTACCTTGCACAGTACAGTTTTATATGCATGTTTTTCTGGCTCACTGCTGAGGGCTTGACAGAAAGGGGGATAACAGATTTGCTCCTATGAAAACTAGTAACCAGCCTTATGGATTCCTTCTTTCAAAGTCTCGTTCAGTGTTTTGCGTGGATGTAAATTAGTGCTATAGCCAGCAAAAGGAGGAAGTTACATGCACAGCACAGCTTCTTCTACACATGCTGTCCTCCACTCTGAAACAGTCCCTCCTGGGCTGGTTTAGGTGGTGCGATTGCTCAACTTCCACCTGCAGGTCTGTTTATGGTATGAGTCTTGAGAAGGTTGCCTGTTATTGCTGGTTAAGTAACAAGGCTAACCATGCGTTATGCACAGTTATGCTGATTGATGAAGTGACACAAATCTTGTCACTTACAGTCAATAGAATGGTTGTGATGGCTCTGAATTGAATTCTCTGCTTTCCACCACCTGCTGTAGGTATTTCAGGATGCAAAATCCTGAAAGTGGAAACGGCTTCACCCAAAATGTCCACAATGCTTAGTAGTGTTGTTTTATAATTTATATGAATCTAAATGAGCTTTCATAGAGAATATACAGGAAATCTGATGTTCCCAAAAAACAGAATTCTTTCCAATGTCATAAGATAATTGCTGCTTTTGGGTGGATTTTTGAATTTAGGCTACTAACACTAATGCATATGTACAACATCGATTCTGTTACTAGTTGGCCTAGTATAATTATTCCATTTAGTTCCCTTGTTACCTGATTTGCAAATGCAAATCCCCGTTTGGGAAAGCAGTGGAAATAATGGAAAGAAGAGCTCAGTTTGAACATGCACGCCCATTTCATTCCAGTGGCCAGGAGCAACATGGTTGATTGTACCCTGAGGTTTTCTTTTGCTGAATTAGCCTTCAAGAGCACAGCAGCAGCTATGGCACTTAAGCAAGTAATGTAGATTCTCAAAGTTTAATGTAGGAGGAACATTAATCTGACCTTCTTTTTGGTCCCAATTCTTTATCTTACATCCACTTATTGAATAAGTGAACTATAATCCAAATAACTTGGGGTTATTTTAAAGATAAGATTGTCTGGAGATAATGCTTCTGGAAGGAAACCAGTCTTGATTTGCAGGGATCAGGAGACACTTTCTGTTCCTCTTTTCCCTAAGCAAAGAGGGAATACCAGATAGGATTTGGTTAAGAGACAATGTTTTTAGAGATGTTAATGCTTCTTTCTTGGATCGAATAATCAGGGAAGCTGAAGGGGAAAAATCAGCTGGTGATTTAGTTGTGAGTACTTCATTGAACCTCAAATATGATTTAACTGTAGAAGAGGCTATCAGTATCAGTGAACATGCTATTTTCTACTCAGCATCCTCAGAGATGAAAAATGCACACACTAAACCCACAATATAGTAACTTTTGCCTTTTTTAGAGGGAACAACATAGAATGAAGAAAAGCAATTAAAGGAGAAGCTTTCAGGGGCATGGAGTTTCTTTAAAGATGCTCTACTAGATGCCTGGAGTAAATGTAAATACCTTGTTAAAAAAGAACTTTGTTTAGAAGGGGAAAAAAAGCTGTCCAAGGAAAACTGCAGCGTAAAAGATGCTATTAGGAGTAATAAAGACACCCTTTAAAACATGAAAATGGGAAAAGTAGAAAAAACCCTAAGTTCTGGTCGCTGAAATGCGTAACCACAGCAGATGGATCGGAAAAGATTTCAAGGCATGTCTTCCTGGAGGCCTAAAAGCTGATGATGGAAACCTTGGTGAGACAGAACCCGCAGGACACCTGTGAGGCTGGGGTGGAGGTGGCAGGAGGGCTGCAAGGAGGTGTCAGGGGCCAGTGCAATGGCTCTCTGGACGAGACTTCACAGTAGAGGTGGGACCTGCGCCGGGCTGGGACCTCAGTAGAAATGTTTCTAAAGAAAATCAATAAAAATTACAGTTACAAATTGCCAGGCCCAGACACTTTTGCCCTAAAGCTCTCTGAGGAACTTAAGTATAAAACTGATGAACTATTACCAGCAGTATGTAATGTTTAAATACATCTTAGTAGCAGAGAGGAAAGTGGCAAACAATGCCAATCTTTAAAAGCCTGTAAGGATTGGTGGCTGCATTGCAGGAGACACGATTTCTGCATCCAACACGGAAACATGAGCTATGGAAAGAAAGGGATGGAAAGACTCATGGATATGGATGATTCAGTGGGGAAGAGGTGCCATGAATTTTGCATAAAACCCTACTGCCGTAAGAGCCAAGGTACGTGCACGGGACTGTTCCATCAGTACTAGCATCATGTGCATGGATTTTTAGCAAGGCCCTTCATCAAATTTTCTTACTGACCTAAAGTTTTATGTCATAGAAGAGCAACAAAACTAGTTAAATGGTGGGAAACAAAGGTGGTGATGAATTATTGGGTTTTAGTTAACCCACAAGAAACTCTGTTGGGATCTGTTCTGCTCAAGACATTCATAAATGATCAGAAAAAGAGGCAAAAAATGAAGCCAAGAAAACAACTCAGCTGATGGTACAAAATTGCTTTGTTCTGACAAATCCAAAGCTCACTGTCAACACATACCGAAGGATCCTGCAATCCTGGACAACTGGGCAATAAAATTGCAGATGAAGTTCAGTGGCAATAATGTAAATTAATGCACAAAGGGGGGAAATTGTTCTATTTTTGCGCATGGTAGGCTCTAACTGCACTATTACTATGCAAGGGAGAAATCATGAAGCCATTCTGGATTGTTCTCCGCATACTGTTTGGAGTTCAACAGCAAGAAGGGCAAGTAAAGCACTGGGGATTACAAAGGAGGCATAAAGGAGGAAAACATTGTTATGCAGTTGTAGAAATCGTGTTTTTAGAAAGCCAGAGATCCTGTCTGCCATGTGTATTGTTATCCTCCCTCAAAAAAGATGTGATAGAACTAGAAACACTGGTAGCCAGAAACTTTATTTACTTTATAAAGATGATGCATGAAGAAAGTAAATATGTGTGTTCTCAACATCGAAATCTTGAGACCTTTGTCAATAAGGATTTGTTAGCAATATTTCCCAGGAAGTGTATGTATCAGAATTGGCCAACACTGTGACTAAATAATAGTAAATTGTTATGACTGTTACTAAACCAAGTGGAAATTTTGAGAAATTTGGTGTAAGGAGGTTGGTTATTGTTCCAGTTAGAGTTTGTGCATTTTTAGCAAAAATTTTATACCAAACAGGCATGAACAGTCTGCTGTGAAATAGGTGATACGTGACAGATAAATGGAGAGAACTGGCGTAGCTGGCATTACATGAAGAGTTAACAATTTGTTAAGGAAGAAAGGAAATACTACTCTACAGATTGTGGCATTTTTGCATTACTTTCTAATGGCCTAGCACTGTTTTCCTTGATGTTTATTTCCACAAATGCTGTCTTTGAACTCTGGCTACGTCAGGCACATGTCAAGTGATTCAATGATACTGCTCCCTGGAGTGTCACTGTTAGAGGGTCTAATCCCTTGTGCAACATCACAGTAAATGTCAAACTACATCACTGACATCCAAGGATGTTCCCAGTGCTTTATTTTCATTTAATTTATATTCATGTAATTTCCAGACCTTTCAGCACTCTAATGTGCAAAAGTCTGACTAATATCAAAATAACACAGAAATAGGAAACAAGCAGCACTCAATTTTGCTATGGAATGGCAGATAAACAAACTAAAATTAATTAGTTAACTTTAATTAAAGTTTATATAAGCCAATAAAAATCTAGGTTATGAAACACTGTTTTATACTGTGACTTGTATCCCAGTTTGAAGTAAAACCAAACCAATTTTGTGTTCTGTAAGTTTACATTTTAGCTAGCCCTCCTCTAACTCTCTGAAATTAATGGCATATTGTGGAGAAAATTGCTCGTTCTCAGAATGATAAGACCAATGTTTGTGCTAAATGCCAAGGAATGGTACGCAGACAGGCCCTTGCTAATATTGCGTTATTTGCCCCTTAGAGGGATGGAAACAGAAAAACATAGAGGGGTCACATCTGTGGGGAGCAGTGGACAGGACAGGTGACCCAAACCTGACCAACTGGGGTATTCCATCCCATCTGCCCCATGCTCAGTATAAAAGCTGAGGGATCAAAAGGTCAACTCTCTTCCTTCGATGGCTGATGTCCAAAGAGGACTCTGTCTGTTCATCTGCCTTTGATCCCGATCCGTGTGTTCCTGATTCCAGAGGTGGAATCCAGTTCCCAACCGTTGTTGAGTCCAGTCTGGGACTTCCCCAGTGCCTGCTGGTGACGTGACTGTCATCCCAGGAGCTTGATACGGGCTTGTATATGTTGTATCTATTTCATTATTTTCTTCTTTTTTCTTTAAATATTAATTCTTCATTAAAGTAGTTTAGTTCAGTCTAAACTTCTGAATCTCCTTATATCTTTCTCTCCTCTTTTTGTGGGGGGGGGAAGGGCCATCTGTCAGTCCGGTTGCAGTAATTTCAGCTGAAACCATGACACTTGTTTGATTTTTTTTTTTTTTTAATTGATTTGTGTGGTTATAAGGAATTTATAAGGAATCCCCGATTCTGGCATGGAATCGTATGATAAATCATACTTAGATGAGGCAAAATGGAAGTTAATACAACATTAAATAATTGGAAATGTTTTCCATTCCATAAAAGTAGAATGGAGAAATGCTAAAGCATGTTCTAAACTGCCCCTTTCATCAAGCTCTTACACAGTGTTAATACATTATTAGTGTAAAGTGGTAATTTTTCAAGTACTTTACTGAATAGCACCTATCTGTTATGGACCAATAAATGAAATGAGGAAAATGAGATATAGAAACAAAGACTTTTCAAACACACAATAAAAGGTCAGTTCATATTACAAGTAACAAATAAAAGTAAAATGGTATGTGGCATTTGGACAAAACATATATATATTTTTTTATGTAATGCACCTAGAAATGTGGATTGTCATTAGTCTCCTAGGACTCCTGAACTGAAGCTCTGCTGACAAAGTAAGAAAGAATTACCAGTCAGCATCCTCTAAAGGGAGAGTGGGCTGCTTAAAACCCCGGGTGGAAATGTCTCAAACCAGGTGGCCTTACAACCAGGTAGCTCAGGTACAGCGCTTATAACCTCAGCAGCTCAGAAATCCTTGTGACAAAGCAGTAATTAATTTCCATTCTGCAGTTTAAGATCAGAGTATCTTAAATGTATTTAAGGACTTATTCACCTCTTAAAGTAATGAGGTGCCTGAAGCTTTCTAAACATCACAGGTATTTCCATTGTTCCAGTTCAGTTGCTGCCTCTCTAGTGTGCAGGAATTTGATTGTCTGTTTGTCTAGTGGTATCTCTCTGAGATGTGACTTGCAGAGTCATGGAGAGATGGAGTTGACTTGAAAGTGCAACATGGATGAGAATTCAGTTTCTCATTAAGAAAACAGTTGGTTAGGTGAATGGACATGTCTGTCCAGTTGCAAATGTATATAATTTTAAAATATTTTGGGTAAATTTCACATTGCTGCCAAAATGGAGAGGTGCACAGTTTACCATTTATATAAGTCCTAAGAAAGGAAGTTGAAAAATTACTGAAGACGAAAGACAGAATTTTTTATATAAATATATATGCTTAAAAATAATTATCTGTTGAAACTGAAAGAGAGTAGATTTAGATTAGATACTAGGAAGAAATTCTTTACTCTGAGGGTGGTGAGACACT
>JAOXJM010000079.1:9454677-9464930 GCA_026413425.1 Tringa solitaria
GTTGGAACTTGATGATCTTTAAGGTCCCTTCCAACTCTAACCATTCTATGATTTTGAGACATAGGAAACGCTCATTCAGTTACAATACACATGGCCTGTTGTCCTTTGCCTGAGCTTCACAACAAAGAACCAGCCTCCTTTTTGCTGAAAGAACTCCCATGATTGCTTAATTAGAAGATGAGAAGCTAAGGCCTTACAGAAAATGCATCTTGGATATGTGTTCTCCTTCTGATTTTTACTCAACGACAAAGCAGGACTGAAACCTGCATTAGAGTACAGAAACAGTCCTTTAGGTGAGTGCTTGCACTCACTTAAAAACTTAAAGTGCTTGCACAGAAGGGAAAAGATGAAGTTTACTTCCTTTAGATACATATTTATACATATCAGGAAAGAGAAAAATGCATTTCATGAGAGGTACTTGAAGGAAAATGACATTTGGTATTTTGTAGCCTGTAAACCAGAAACATTCCAGGTAGTGTTATTACTACTGGGTACATGATAGTAAATCAAGGATTTTCTTTAATGGATCAAAAATGAAAACTACAATTTCAATTAAGACATTTTTTAAAAAATCATTAAAAAATCTTACTCAAAAATGGGGGAACAGTTCTAGTCTCTTCATCTGTGCCATGAGAGAATTCTAAGGCTTCTTACAGACATCCAAGGCATGATTACAAAACTCTGATTTTTGTCTTCTTCAGGGAAAGGTCTGACTGTAAAAACAGTAAAAATCACCATGGTTTGCTGTTGGTTTTCTATCTAATGACTGTTTGGTGGCTGAGACTAGGCTGTCTGAAGATACCACCCCAGCTCAAGATCTGTATAAATCATTGGAAATTGCTTTTTTTTTTCAGACATGGAATAGAAGTCCTTGATTATTTAAAATTTTGGGATGATTCTTATACTGCCATGTTGCAATCTGTAGTGAAATATTTGTGCTTCAAAATCCCCCTCCCTCCTTAAAAGGTGGCTAAAGAAGCCCCGTCAGCCTGCTGGCTCTAATAAACTAAGGAACCTTCTGCTAAATTAAACGTTCCATTTATTAAGTTTAAGTCAGGAATGCAGGCAAGGGATAAATGTGAAATTGTCTAACAAAACTAGAAAGTGAGAGCATTAGAGGCAATTGAAACCTAAAAAGATGGCATGGATACAATAAATTGTTCAAACCTCTGGTTTTCTGCATAGAACCATCCTCAGAGATCTGTATCTCAACCCTCATCTAACACAAGTAAGAAAAACAAACCCCAGTATATCTAAATATATATATCTAAAACCTTTTAATTTTTAAAGGTTTTAGATACCCTTAGCAAACTTTGTAAGAATAGATTTTGAGTGGAAAACTAAATTCTGTCCTCAGCACTATGTCTCTGTCCCCTGCTGCATCCAGTTCTTGAACTTTTTTCATATGCACCCTTAGGGAGATTTCTAGGGCAAAACCTGCAAACACTTGTGAATTAGGAATATTTTCTTTATTCTCATGCTCATTTAAAATATTCTCTCAAGCAGTTAATAATATTTATTTGTTTTTGTTTTGATTATTATAGTTTATAACGTTTGAATACTTTAGAGAATGGGCAAAGCTGTTTTCTCAGTGCAGTGAAGAATGGAAACATAATAGTATAAATTAAATGAGATGGGGAAAGTTTATCTTTTGTTTTGTGAATCTATTCATTTGCAATGGCTGAATTAGTTCATTTTGCATTTTGATAGAATGTCTTATTCAATCTTGGAAACCACATTTTTTTTCTTTATTAAATGTGCCTTGTGCAGCACACACCATCCGTTTGAGTGGAAGATGGCATTGTCAAAGGGAAAGGCCAAGGAACATATTCCAATTTGACTTTGTTTGGAATTATATATTTGTATACATCTTTCTGTGGAATTACTCTGGTTTTTTACTGTAATTCATAGAGTCAGACTGCAGCTTACTGATTTCATCAAGCTTGTGAGTGCTTTACCTCGCTGAATGATTCTTACATGTGTAAGTACTATGGGTCATTATCTGGCCCATCATGCCAGGCTCTTCTACTTTTATTTTGCATCGGATTGGACTCTTATGACTATATTTATATCCAGGATCCTCTGTAAATATACCTTTCTCATTTCTCTTAGGTTTTATCAGTCAATCATTACTAAGGCATACAATATTTCTAGTTCTGGATATTTCAAGGGTCTCTCAGAATTGTGATATGTGAAACATTCTCAGAAAGAAAAAACAAAATGACTTCATTAAATATGTGATATGTTTGACCTAGTTGTGTTATTATCCTAGGGTTTTTTTAATATCTCTATGTCTATCTTTTTTTTTTATATGTCTTCTATATGTAAATATAGTGTGTATATATATATCTGTCTTCTAGTTACTCGATCTAGTTGGTGGTGTTATCTGTGTTCAATGTGGACAATTTTAGTTGAGGATGTAGCAAAGAAAGTATTTTATAGTTTTCCTGATCTCCTTTGCCTTCATTTTTTTGCTTTATTTGTCCTTTGAAGCTAGGATCTGTGTCATTGCTTCTAACCTGCTGACACAAAATTTATTGACAGCCTACCTAAAGGAAAAGGTGATGGATAACAAGAATAGGAAAGGGAGTAAGTTTGATGGATGGCTTGGATCTCAAAAGTCTGTGATCAGTCCAGCAGTTCTCTTTGTCCATTATTTTCTTTATTCACAAATCATGTTACTCCTTTTCTTTTATCATAAGTAATAAATCAGATGCCCTGGGACAAATGCATGCAGGTAGTGGACTGCTCACCCTGCTGGAAGGTGGGACTGGGTCAGCAGGGCTGGGGCTCTGTCACAGAAAGAAAAATGTGTCCTTTTCAGGTTTTGGCCTCCAGCATCATTCTTCCCATTATGCATTTTATAGTTCTCGTAAGCATTTTATGCAGGTATTGAAGACAAATCATATGAACCATAGTTCTTTTTCTAGGTTGCTTCTGATGGAGGTATGTGCCAGTTCTTACTTGCACAAATTTAATAGCCTAGATTTCATTCAGTAGACCTGATGTCATGTTCCCTCCACGTTCCACGACTTGTTTTGGTTGATTGATTAATCTTAGAAGTATGGAAATGCTCATGAATTTTTTTTTTGGTGTGAAATTTAATTTTAATTTGCTAGCTTAGATATTGAATGCAACCACTCAATAATTTAAAGAAAACAGCATGAGAAATGGGAACAAACCCTCTGATTTCTGTCTTTCTGAGGGATTTCTGCTCACCAGGTTGTATGGTCTCTTGCTCCTTATTCACCTTTTTTTTTCCCCGACTCTTATGTTTTGTGTGTTGGTGTAACTTTATGGCAACGGCTGAAATTTGTTCATATGGATGGTCCCTGCAGTTGGCCATGAAGGGCACTGGTAGGGAGCCAGGGAGGGCACAGGAACATCTCTGGCTGCCCAAGGGACTTCTAAATTGGCTGATGGGACTCAGGGGCCAAGACCGAGGCCTGGGGTGCTGGCAGATTTGGTCCATCATTAGGTTTTACTGGGTAGATTTCAGCTTCTCATATACCCAGAAATTTCTTATTTCCGTATTCAGGCAAATCTGCTGTTTTATTCGCACTGAGGTTTACCTAACAAGAAAATTCAGGAATTAGCAGCTTTTAATGCAGCTGGCGGATTTACAATTTATCAATACAATTTGGATGGGGTGTAGCTTGCTTTGCACAACACTAGCACTTGCTTTTTTTCTTTTATTTTTTTTCAAGTGGTCGCAAATTTCAGAAAACTTCTTAATCTTTAGTTTATTCTAACAGATCTTACAGAGCTGTTTAAAGCCTGATATGCAGTGGGATATTTATTTTTAAAATATTTCTAAATCATATTAGCTCAAAGACCAGAGGAAAGAGGAGAGGATTCTCACACAAACAAGACAAAAATTTCACAAAATCTCTCCTTTCTTCCTGGTGTTTGCTGCAAGTTTTATAGCTATGCATATTTTGTAACATCATCTATAATTTAGCTGAGTGCCAGCTGTTGGGGACTGTGTGAGTGAATAAGACACAGGAATAAGTAATCCAGTTTCAGTAATAAGTGCCTGTTTCTTAGGAAGATCCAAGCATAGATCACAGTTTTCTAACAGGTTCTCTATTCCCTCCCTGGGTGAAACAAAATAAAATGCAGCTATAGTGCTCAGCTGTGAACACTGAAATCAGTTCTTGATCACGGACCAGAGGAATGTGCAAACGTACCAGGTGAAGGGACTTGACCAAACACAGAAGTGGAAGATCTTGTTTGTTAAGAGGCACCCTGGTGGCCTGTGGAACACCATAGGCTCTAGCAGAGATGCTGGAAATGCTTCAGGGTAAGTCAATCCAGGTTTATGACAACAGTGGTGAAGAGTTGCAAGGATACTAATATTGTGTTTGTGAACACTAGGAGCTGGAGGGACAGGGCTGCACATCTCTGCTGGTCTTGCTGACAGCACGGACCTAGCCCTCCTCTGCCCACCATATCTAAAAGTGATGCTTTCACAGATTCATCCATAAGCCCCAGGGGACAAGCACAGCCTAGTTGTGGGGATCAGTGTCAGGTGTAGTATTGGCATAGGTGGCTGTAGGTGTTTCTGCAGCCTGGGCTGTTTCTATTAAGGCACATCTCCTCCTCTGTAGTGAAGTCACCATACTGTGCTTCAAGCCAAGGTGAATCAGGTGGAAGATCTGACCAGTGGAGTACACCTGCAGCACCCAGAAAGCAAACCACCAGTGCTCACTGACCAACATGATCCCATCATGCATGCAACTGAGGTGTGCTGTGGCCTTTCTGATGTCTGTGAGAATATGAGGGGATGTTTGGGGTGGAAGGAATTCACCTGGTCGTGAGGTCCCACTTATAGCTCTGTGCTGCTCATGTTTGGTGTGGTAGACAAAGTGCCTTGTGCTCTTGCCTTCCTGAGCTGCGTGGCAAGCCTACAGGGGCTCATTAGTGGTGTTTGTACACAGCACTGAGCTCTTGCCTGAAAACCAAATATAGTGTTTGTGCATACATTACAGAAATAAAACTTCCTGCCTTACCTTTATTGAAATTCATTTATGCTAAAAACGTGGATACATCCATTGCCTGTGCATGGCTCAAATCTCTAAAAGCATAAGAGAAATTTAAATGTTACTTTTTCAGAAGGCATGCAGCAAAACCTGGCTGGAAGGGGAAGGGTAGAGGCAGGGAGTGTGCAAGCTAGAGGTCCTCCTTTTACTGAAAAACTAAGGTTCTCACCCCAGAAATTCCCTGAGCATCACACTGACCCTCCTGACATATATATGCAGACCTATTATTTCCTCCAACACAGCAACATGAAGTAAATGCAATTCTTTCCCTATTTCTTTCAACAGACCAAGAATTCACTGTCTGAGCACACCTCTACATCTGAGCCCGTCCTTGCACTCAGTGACCCAAACACTCATGGCCTGTGACACCCATACTGATGTGGGTCCAAGCTTGAGGAATGATCTCCTGATATAGCCTAGCTTGTCTGAGAGCTGTCATACCACCAGGGAAGGGCCAGGGACTTTATTGTGATCTTCAATATTACTTACAGTAAATTACGACGACAAAAATAAGTGCCATCACTATTACCATCCAGATGTGCTGGTAATAAAATCCCAATGTATTCCTTGGGGGTCTAGAGTAGCCCTCTCTCTGTGACTAAGGCCACTTGCTCTTCTTTTCCTGGAATTTCCCTTGACACCCTGTTTGCCTGAATGTAATCAGCCTCCCTGGGTCTGTACAACTCATCTGCTCTCCTTTTAAAAAAGCAATGCTTGATGATGGGACCACACGACACCCCATTACATTATTCCCTTGGGATAATGATGAACCCTGCTCATTTTGGGGAAAAATTTAACCACATTGAGTACGAAAAATGGAAAAAATGCTCCTTTCAATTTTTTCCCTTCCTCAGCCCCGCTCCCTTTTTTGCGGTACTCATCCTTGTCTCTCGAGAAAAAAAAAAAAAACTAATTCAAAGGTGGTTGTGTGCAAAGGGCAGCCTGGAAGATATGGTGAGGTCAGCGTGGCAGTCTCCAGTCACAACAAAGCCAGTCACACCAGAGAAAAATAGGATAAAACCAAGGCTCGGGAGTCAAACAGCTATTTCACAATGCTGAACAGTGGAAATTTGGTAGGAAAGGCAAGAATGTGCTGGACAGATGCAGCCTTCCTCCTAAGTCTGTGTGAAGCTGTTGCTAAAGCTGGGGAGGGATTAGAGAATTCAAAGCACCATCCATCACATGAGAGCAAGAGCATAGGGCTCTGTGCTGAGCAAAGTGCTCCAAGTGAGCTGAGAATAGGCCGAGGTTTCTATGATGTGAGATGGATATAGAGGAATTCAGACTTTACTGGTATACAGCTCATCCTCCCTCTTTTCATAATTCCACTTGTGCTTTCTGTGTTCAGACTAAAATTCTCTCTTTTTCTCTTAAAAATATAATAACAAAGCCGTTGCCATTTCCATTCCTCCAAAGGCAAATAATTTATGCAATGGTGAAAGTATGTCCAAGTTAACAACTGACTTATCCTCTGCTGCTGTCTGGTTTACGCCGTGCTTGGGAGTGGAGGAGTGTGAGCACTACTGTTGCTCGGTTCGCTGTGAGCCATTCTCAAATCAAAAGTCATGTCAGGAGTTGAACTTTGGCAATTATTTTTTTTTTAGTCTCTGATTTTTGCTGGTTCAAAATGAATCACCTTCTGCTACTGTGTCATTTATGACAATGGCACAGGATCCCAGAAAATCACTTTCTGCTATAAAATTGACCCAAGAAATTTATTAGAAAAAGAGAAACAGCCCTACAGCTATTTTCTCTCTTTTCTTTTCCTTTTTCTGAACAAAAAAAAAAAATTCATGATGTTTTTCTATGTTCACTTCCCTTGACTTTCTCATACAGGTTTAAAGAAACAGCCACACTCAGAATCTAGCTTAACTAGGCTAGATGCAGAAGCCACACCTGTAAGCATAAATGGTGTTTCTGATGAGCCTGTCAATGATTATACCTCCAAAGATGCCATTTGGTCCTTCCCACATAACATCTTTTTTAAAAACAAAAATTTAGAGGTGAGTGGCTGAAAACTTTCTTATCCAACCTCCTTAAATCCCCAGTGCTGTAGATGACACTCGAGACATTTTGAACACTCATGTAGCCTTTGAAATACACTTGCTAACAGTAAGCCAACAGCCAACCTCGATATAACTTTTGAAAGCTGTTATTCTGTTTGAGTTGTTTTACTAATGGGCAAAATAATCTAACTGGAAAACGTGGAGGAAGTATTTATCATCCCAAGGTGTATTGGGTTTGTGTGGCAAGGTTTTGGTGGCTACAAAGGTAGCTTCTGTGAGAAGCTTCTAGAGGCTTCCCACATCTGATAGAGCCAATGCCAGCCAACGCCAGCCAACTCCAAGACGGACCCACTGCTGGCCCAGGCCAAGCCACCATCAGTGATGGTGGTAGATGAGATAAAATATTTAAGAAGGGGAAAAAAACTGCACAACTGCAGCTGGAGAAAGAAGTGAGAATATGTGAGAGCAACAACTCTGCAGACGCAAGGTCAGTGAAGAAGGAAGGGGAGGAGGTGCTCCAGGCACAGGAGCAGAGATTCCCCTGCAGCTTATGGTGAAGACTGTGGTGAGGCAGACTGCCTACCTGCAGCCCATGAAGGTTAATGGTGAAGCAGATATCCGCCTGCAGCCTGTGGAGTACCCCACATCAGAGCAAGTGGATGCCCGAAGAAGGCTGTGACCCCGTGGGAAACCTGTGCTTGAGCAGGCTCCTGGTGGGACCTGTGAATCCATGGAGAGGCAGGATCCCACACTGGAGCAGGTTTACTGGTGGGTCTTATGACCCTGAGGTGGACCCACACTGGAGCAGTCTGTTCCTGAAGGACTGCACCCCATGGAAGGAATCAGGTTAGAGAAGTTCATGGAGAACTTTCTGCCCTGGGAGGGCCTCCATGCTGGAGCAGGGGAAGAGTGTAAGGAGTCCTCCCCCGAGGAGGAAGGAGCAGCAGAGACAACCTGTGATGTACTGACTGCTACCCCCATTCCCTATCACCCTGCACCACTGGGGGGAGAAGGTAGAGAAAATTGTGAGTGAAGTTGAGTCCAGGAAGAAGGGAGGGCTGGGGGGAAGGTGTTAAAAGGTTTAGTTTTTATTTCTGATTACTGTACTATGATTGGATTGGTAACAAATTAAATTAATTTACCTGAGTTAAGTCTGTTTTGCCTGTGATGGTAACTGCTGAGTGACATCCCTGTCCTTACCTTGACCCACAAGCCTTTTGTTATATTTTTCTCTCCCCTGTCCAACTGACCAGGGCAATGATAGAGTGGCTTTGGTGGGCACTTGGCATCCAGTCACGGTCAACCCAGCACACAAGGGTTGTTTGGACACGGGAATAGTTTTCTGAAGAGCTGGTGCAGTCTCCATCCCTGGACTGGAGAAGGCCCTGAGGAAGCTGTTCTACTGCTCCTGCTTGGGGCAGGACAACTTCCAGTTGTCACTTCAAGCCAAAGTTATTCTGTGTTTCTGTCAGATCTAAGAGGCGTAATGTGAACAAGCTATGAATTTTTTTTTGTCTTTTACATCCCCTTAGATAGGTCTGTGAATTTCTAGAGACAACAGACAACAAGACCAAGGCAAGATAACGTCTGTGGCCGTCCCACTGTGATTTAATGAGCTACTTTCAGCCAACTGATGATAAGACAGCATTTCTTATTTCTAGTTTCACTGTGAGGAGAAAAGAAGAAAAATATTAACATATTTGTCACTTGGAGTACACTGATTTAGCAACCAAAGGGCAGCAAAAGCAGTTTTTTATAGTCATCTTGCAAAGCTGTTCTCCAAGGGTAGGCAAAAAGCTGCCATCGAAAAATGATTTAAGTGGTGTACCTGGGCCATGTATAAAGTTGTTTTAGTGACTGAAATAGGTGCACATATGTGCTGGCCACACATACCTTCTGTAGAGAAGGGAAAAGGCACAGAACAGGCAGTCAATACAGGTGAAACAATAAAGCACGTGGCCACTGCACCTTGGCGACACTAGGAGAATCAGTGTAGGCCTTGACTATGTTAGGGTGAAAGGATCATTAGTATTTGTCTATCAGCTCAGATTTTAGAAGTGTGTTATTTCTTTTATAGTGTCCGACTGTAAAATCTAAAACCTCAGTCACTCTCCAGCATGTTGAAGAGCACACTGTGGCTTTTACTATTTGCAAGGATGATTAGTTGAGGGTTGGTAACACTGATAGGCGCTGCAGGAAAAGTATAAATATTAAAATTTGCTGAGATAGCATAACTTAGCGTTCTGATAAGACCACAAACTGAAAGCTTTTACATGCCGGAACCAGTTTACTGCATTATGTATCATGTGATGGCTTGAAAGAACCATCTTTCTCACACAATACTTGGTGGAAAAACTTTCTGTGGGATGAATGGCTGAGATATTGCAAAGAGGTAGGCAGGAAGCTTTGATCCACATCCTGGGGAGTGACTGGTGTGATGGTTCTAGTCTCTCCTGGGCTCTGTAGTGGTCTTGCTACATGACTCCATTGGCATTGGTGGTGACTTGGGTCACTTCTGCCACCTGGAGCTTAGATTTTCTAGCGTGAAATGGGATGAATAATATCCTATGCTTATCTGTAAAGCATGCTGATATCCGGAAGACAAGCAAAAAAATAGTAGTCAAATAAAGAAAATGTATGTGATCAATATGAGGTCATCAGTTGCTCTGCACACAAAACAAACAATCTATGTTCTTTTCCAGAAATGCAGAAATTAGTTCAAACTGCACAGGTTTTGGATTGAGGCTTCTTCAGTGAGTGTTGTTTCTGACTGACGGGTGTAATTTAGAAGACAAAAGGATGCTATAAATATTTTTAAAGCTAACATAACTCCATCTCTGAGTATTCACGTCTTTCTGCCTCACAAACTGCATATAAAGACGTATGTCCTTAGGAGACAGTAAGTAAAGTAGTAGTGAAGCTTTTATCTCTCCAAACCATAAAATACGATGACAAAAACAAGGGTTATTCACATAATATCTTATAAATGGAAAATGGAGGACCACTTAAAATAATGCTGTGAAATATATGTATCCCGTATGCCACACCTGTGACATTGAATACAACACTTTTGATTGCTAATTTAATCTTCTGAAGTAAGCAATAGATACGTGCTGAAAAACTGAGCTTGCCAGGGAAAGATATTATGATTTACCGTATGAACAAACAAGTTCATTTTCTCTCACAGGGCACCTGCTTACAATTA
>JAOXJM010000079.1:9489725-9502058 GCA_026413425.1 Tringa solitaria
AGGGGGGAGGAAGGGGCCATCTGTCGTTCTGGTTGGTCAATTTGATCAAAACCACGACAATACTATAAGGAAATGCAATGACTCCCAGCTTCATGTGACGTAATAAATAAGATCACTAGATCTTTGGTAAACATCTGACTTCCTTCATTTTTTATTAATATCTTATCTTCATATTGTTACATCAAGAATCAATTTAATTCACTGTTACACCAACCACAGTGGTTGCTTGTTCATTGTCCTTCACTTCCCTATAGCTCGCACAAGAAGCTAAAAAGTCAACCAGCCTTTCACATATCTACTTAACATAAGTAGCTGGTTGGAACAGTAGGTCTATAATTTTTATGTGCTCCATTTATGTCACCCAAAATCTTAGAACCTCAGTTGTATAAATGTCAGCAGCCCAGAAGTCATTTTAGATTATAGTTATTTATGCTCATTTATGGCAATGACTGCCGTTTTTTCCCTCCTGTCATCCATTCTTTACCAAAAATTGTGATTTCACTTTTGATGTTCTGGTTGTTGCTTACATAAATATTTTGAAGGTTCATGTAAGCTAGAGTACATTTGAAAAAATCAATCCAGTTAAAAACATGGCAAGTAGCGTTTTTCTAGTAACTGCTGTACTGCATAACCTTTCTCCTTTAGCCTTTTAAATCCTAAAATCTTCTTATAAGAAAAAAAAGTCGTAACTTGAAATAAAGTAGGTTCATGATTAAGGTATTCATTATAAATTCTGTACACATTGGTTGTTTGCAATGTTTTTTTTTTTTTGCTTGTTCCTCATGCAGTAACAGTAAATTAATGTGTTTGTGACATTTCTGCAATTCTAACTTTGAATAAGACTTGTACCATATATTGCATTATAAATACTGACTTACATTAAGTCCCATGTGTGCCTCTCATGTAGAAATGAAATACAGGGTATAGTCATTATTCAACTTAATTTGCAATATTTATTACCCTTGGTGGATATGAATGTATTTGTTACATTCGCAATAAATGACCTCTGGGTTTCAGAGATATGTATTATGTTAGGAAAAACTTGCAAGGAGTAAATAATACCCTTCCCTTTCTCTCTATGAAGCTTCTGTTTCTACAATGCCTCTATGGGGCCCTGTGTCTAAATTTAATTTATACTAAGGTTAAGGAGATCTTAGTCATGCTATGTGTGAAACAAGGGTATTTGTGTAAATGCAGTGGAAAAAATGCAATCATGTTAGTTGCCCTGGTGACATTTGGAGAAAAATAAGGAGCAGCTGTAGAATAAATATGACATAATCTTGGGTAGTGTAAAAGTTGACTTGTCCTTAGGACAAGAAAGAAGCAAGAGAGTTCACTCACAGCTGGCTGGTTATTCTATACTGTTGGCTGGTGCTCAGAACAAAGCTTTTTGCATAGGCATGACCATAACATCAGACTATCAGGTTCTTTATGATCATGGACTGGAAAATGCGGGGAAAGGAGAATAATTAGGCAACTTTCCTAGTGTTTTCCTGTTACAGAAAGCTGTATACTTGTAGTGGTAAGGGCTACAATACCTGGCCCAAAGGTTTAGACCAAAAATGTCAGATGATTAATGTATGTGTAAAACTTTGTATTCAGCATTCAGAATCCATAGACTCCTGATGATCATTTGGGAAAATTTTAGGTCAGGTTTGAACTTCTTGATCTAAATGGCTCTGTCTGTTCTCCTGCCCCAAAGGCTACTTATGCCAGCACAGGGATTTTGCTTTGGTTTTGCTGGGCAGTGGAGAAGCTCTTCCTGTGCCCCACAGCAGGTCTGCTAGAGTTGCCATTCTCCTTGCGGGTTGGCATGTTTGCTCCTCTGCAGCAGTTATGGTGCAGCCCTGTCTCTTCCCAGAGGTGACACAAATCATTTGTGCTCATTAGTTCCAGCAGGATGTGCAACCTTTAGAACCCTAGTGAAGGACTCCCCAGCAGATACCAAGAGAAAGAAATATTATTATATTCACTTTAGAGCAGAAAATAAAGTGATAAAATGACCTGAGGTCCCACGGGAAGTCTCTGTCAGACTGAGGAAGCAGAACCAAGTCTTCGACGGGCATCTCTAGTGCCCCCATTACTAGAATAAGGTTTCCTCTTGCACTGAGTATTAGCCTGAATAAAATAAAATTTGGTTTGCATTACCCCCATTTTGCTGATGAGAAAAATGGGTTGAAGAGCAGAGGAGTTACTACAAGATCACCAATGCATTAGTTGCAGATCAGGTGCTCACATTCAAATCTGCCAGTTCCCTGCTGGTGTGTCAAATGCCAGTGAAAAGGTTGTCTCCGGTCCAGAGCTGCAGCTTATCCAAAATTGCTTTGGGAAGTCTTACTGTTTATTACTACAGGAGCCTATCAATGGCAAAGCAAATTTTCTTGAGACATCACCTTCCAGAATTGCTTTAAAACCCTTTGTGCAGTGAATTGGCCTGTTTGGGAGAGGGATGTAATGAACTAAATGCTGAGTACTTGTCATCCTTACATAAATACTCTGGACCAAGACTAATATTTACTTAAAGCAATGTGAATTTTCCCAACAGTATCACAGAATTTTGAATAGGACTCTGAGTCAGCGGCTTTCGTTTTTACCACCTGCTTTTTTTTCTTTTATTAATAAATCTCATATAGAAGTCTTTGTAAACTACAAAGCAATTGAGCTCTCTTGTGCTGTTGGTCTGTACAGCCAGCACTGATGTAAGTGGATAGACCCTCCTCCTTTCCCCCTCTAATTCACCTCCTATGTGATTAGTGCAGGAATTGCTTTAATCTTCTAAATGTCTACTTTACACCACTTCTCAACACACCAATGCTGGTTCTGTAACTACATCTTATAGCAAATTATTGCATTCCTAACTAACCTGGGTACACTATTGGAAACCTTTAATCATGTGCACTGTAGTTGCAATGCACCTGCCCTTAATTTCTTGTCATTACTGCATACTGAAATACAAGCAGGGTACTTCAAATAGCCTTTCTCATTTTTTGAAATGCCTGCCCACATGCGTATTTCTTCTGAAATTTCCATGCTAATTTTCCACACATTTCTCAGGACTAGCTTATTTTTTTTATATTTTTCCTTTCCCTTTAAAACTCCTTCCTTTTAAGACACCCTCCTTCTTCAGTTATCTTCTGCACACTTCACTCTGGTTCTACAGTGGATTATATGATATATCTGGCTAAAAAAAAATATTTCTAGTGTTATTAAGAAAGCTTGTGCTTGTGTGTAGGCTGTCAAACAAAACGTAATGATGTCCCCAGATGCTTGTTGCTGAAGATTTGGAAGAGATCCCATCTTTCTGGGTGCTCTGCTTCTGTGCAGGCCTCATCTTCACCTTGGCTCCCTTGCTGTTGTTGTTGGCTTGTAGGAAAAGTGTTGGATCCTCTTATGAAATACAGGAGTCTATCTGAATAAGAATACATTGTGCAAGAAAGGTGCAAGAAGTCATCTTCATCTCTCACTGTTTTCCTAACCTCAAGCTCAAACTTATTTTTCTGTTAGTGTGTTTTGATATGTAGCAGTTTTCATTCCTTGCTCTGGAGATATTTATAGCTTCACATAATTTAGATATTTAAAATGCAGAAATCAATGTAATCTGGTGTTGAAAAGGAAAGTTTCCTTAAATCAAGATGTTTTTGCGTACAAAAATTAAAAATTGCAATGTGCAGTTGGATTTTACTATCTTTAAGGAGTTTAAAATGAATTTATTCATAATGTTTTTCTCTTGTGCCCAGTAAAGATAACTGTCTACGATGTCAAAAATCTGCAGTGCAAGCTGAATCAATTATTTATTTTGCCCTGTGGAGCCTGCCAGAGTACTTGCTAAATGATCAGCCTTTTACCCAGGGTCCATATAATGATCAGCTCAGTTTGTAATCAGTAATTTCCAATTAAACTACTGCCTTCTTGTAATTTATAATTCCGTGGTGATGTCATTAAAGGTGTGTCTTTCAAATGCTATGGACTGACTTTTAAAAAAATCCCATGTTTCAGAATACTCCTGTTCATCACACGCTCCCAGTCTTACCAGTAGCTGAAAGCATTGGAATTGGCAAAGGGGATTGGTACATGCAGCATTGAATTCTCTGCAAGACCCATTTCCCTTTGAAAGAGGATGCCTGGCAAATTTTGGAGGAGAAGTTTGAGAGAGGTGGTGATGGAGAATACCTGTGATATCATACCACTCAACAGCTTGCCAGGGCACTAATTTCCACTACAGTGAGTTCTGCCCATGCGGCATTTTAGTCTTGGTTTATATCAGCAGGGTGAAGGTTAAGATGTAAGGATTAATTAGCTTTATAAGTGATATTGTATAGACAGCACCGATGTTACCTTTCCAAATATTCATCATTAATCTTAATCTCTTATTTATTGTATCATATACTATATTCTAATTGTTGTAAAGAAATACAGAGTATGAAACGATTGCAGCAAGGGAACTATTGTCTTGGTGTATCTCAAAAAAATCTGTGATTATTCATCAATGAATTAAAATATTTTTTGGCTGCCATAATTAATTCCATTTTGAAGTGCAGAATTCTTATATGACATATGACCCTGGGCAATATACAACTGAATAATGAAGACTGGTTTATGGTCAATGTTATTTTGATATTTAAGTACTCTTTTATATCTTCCATCTAAGCATTTTCAAAAAAAAATGTGAAATGCTATTAGCCCAATTTTAAAACCAGTAATGTTTCAAAAAATTGCCTGGAATAACGAAGGTAATCTGTGTCATAAACTGATAAAGAAATCACAATTCCTAATTAATTTCTTATTTGTATTTTCATAGTGATTTGGCACACTAAACATATACCTACAGTCCTTCTTATCCTATTTTACATGCACTGTACAAACAGGGAAGAAACATCCTTGTTCTGATCCTAAGTGAGTAAGCCTCAAGAATGTGGAAATTAATAAAGAAAGAGCTTTCTGGTAGAACATAAAGTAATTTAGACTAATATATTATTTTGTAGATATGACAACAGATCCATTTACTTTATTTATTTTTTTTTTGATAAATGCTACAAATGAAGCCAAAAGAGTTTTCTGTGAAATGTGTTGAAGCTGTAAACATGAATAAGTTTTGTTTAGTAGGGTGTTTAATTAAAGATTTTAGACACAATGCATGTTTTACTTGAGCGATATCCCAGCTGTAGCTGGGCTGGCTGTAGCAAGATAATAACCCTGTACAAAAAATGTATATTTTGGGATCAAAGACAGCAAATGAGAGAAAAGTAATCTTTCAGTTTTGTTTGCAGGGAGCTGAAATCCAGTCCAGACTATCTAGTTTTAGATAATAAAATAAAAGGGGGCAATATAACATAGAAGCCTCATTAAATTAAAATTAGCTTTTGCTTTCAGTAACAGAGATGCCTCTTCTGGCAGTGGAGAGCTTCAGCGCTGGCTTTGCATCTTGCTGACTCTTTAGGAAAGAAACAGGTAGGCCTGGCCCAAATGCATTTTCCAGAAAGAAAGGCAATGGACCTGAATGCCCCATACTTACTCAACACAAACACATTGAGAGTGGTCCTGCAAGTAATGGCACTGATGTAAAAGAGACCCTACGAGGGAGTTCAGCTTCTCCATGAAGTCTTCCCCAGACAACTTGTGGTTGCACATCCATCATCATGTAAAACAGTTTGGACAGCTGCTCTTGTAAAACACTCAAGTGTCTTGTTGCAGAAGACGTCAACGCTGAGCTGGACACAGATATCTTTTGTTTTCTATTTGTTTAACCCCCTGTTGTGTGTGACCTGCTACAAGGGGAGATTCTTCTCTTTGTTGGGGAAGGACCATGAAAGAGGACACTGTAAACTTCTGCGCAGGTAACTGAACCATCAGTATATGTAAGTAAAAACTTCTTGTGCCATTGGTACGACTGACTTTTGATGGAAGAAATTTCAGAATACACAAGCATGACTACTGCTTGCAGGTTTAAAATTGCAAACACGATGTTGTACCCAAAGTATATTAAAGAGCAAAAAGTCTGACTCAGAAATGCATGGCACCATATACGATTAAAGGAATAATTCATGTTTTTTCACATTCTGCAATTACAGTAAGTGGTAGATACTTACATTACATAGAAGATTATGGAAAAGAACTGTTTAACATGGGGAAAAGTCCAGAGATGCCTTTTATGCATTGTTGATTTCTTAGAGTTACTGATGTATACCTTGATTTCCAAGTTAGGACACAATCAACAGATGTCACTGATGCCAATAAGAGCTATTATGCTTTTGAAAAATTAAGCTGTGAATTCATTGACATTTGACTAAATAAGATTATTTCTCAGAGGAGAGAAACTGAAAAGACCAGAAGAATCCTATGATAAAACTCTAGATTTAAATCCCACTTAAATTAATCAGAATTTTGCTGTCCATTTTAATCTGGCAGTGAAAGACTTAGAGTCCAAGGGTACGAACAGGTAAGTATCAGTTACAGGGACAGACATCAGAAGGTGCAGTCCCCTTTGAACATTTTGTGCTTACTAATATAAGGCAGAGATTTTAGTAAAGAGGGTTACTAACCAAATGATCTACAAAGAGAACTGACAGAGAATTGGGATTTGAGATTTTAAGGTTATTTATTTCAAACTGAATCTTAATAAGATGGAAGTCAAGAGAGGATGGGAAGAGAAAGTTTCTGTATTAAATATATAATAGAAGAAAAGTGTGATTCTTGGAAGAAATATGTTAGGATATACATCATAACTCGTGATTTTTTTCAGCGGAAAAGAAAATCCCATCTCAGAAATTCATGTTGCAGAAGGTAATTTTGTTCATTTCATAAATCCTTATACCAAAGATTTTTGCTTTCCCAATTATCCAGTTTTTCATTTCACAGGAGATAATGAAGTATATGGTAAATGTTTCAACTGATCTTATTTTAACATGGCACAGCCATGTGACAAAATGCCGTACATAAAATTTTATATCAGTTTTTTTATTGGTGTAAAAATAATGATACCTCAAAACATTATGCATGCTCATGAATGAGTCTAAAATCAAAAACCATAAAATGTGTTATCAGAGGTTGTGTTTTTCATAAATGGCAGCTGTGCTCTCCTCCCATAATGTCACTGCTGAAGCAAAGCAAGATAAGAAAACTCATTTTTCTTTGGCTTATTTCTTTATAATTTATATAAAAACAATTCATATATTTATTGCCATATGGAAACATTTTCTAACATTTGATACTTACAGAGAGGAACAGAATGTCCTTTCTGTCTAAGACTCACAGTGGCTTACTGAAATGAATCTATAGGCTTGTCTGCTTGCCTTTAACTGTTAGACTGGATTCTTTGCTTTTCATTCAAAATATGGATATTGTAATTATCTGAGGACACTGTAAAGGTACATAGTACATTATTGTCTAGTTAATGCTCTGAAGCAGTTACGCAACATAACTTAAAAAGCAGCAGAACAAAGCCCTATAATTCTAAATAGTGCAGTCTTACTACACAGTTACATTTAGACATAAAAAGCATTGTTTTATCAAAAAACCCCAATATCTAAAAGGAAAAAGAATGAGCAGTGTCTGTTAAATCAGCTTGAGAATGTTAAATCAGCTTGAGAATATTAAATCAAGCTAGCTTTTCGGACTCTGAACTGCCAGCATTAGTGGATATGAACTTCACCAAATGTAGACAAAAATCCATCACTCTGGCTCACCTGACTGCATTTTGGAGCGCAGTCAGTGGTATATTTTCTATTTTTGTGCTATTGCATAAAATTAGTAACTTTACTTAAACTTTCCCAAATCTTAACTGTTTCCCATGAAATTTTATCCAATAGGAAATGTCTTGCAGAGAAGCAACTTCCCCAGCACTTGCAACTCTCGAAATTTGTGTGTTATCACTCCAGCAGAATAGCCAACTCCTGCTTCACTGTGGCCTAGAATAAAAACCCATTGAGCTCAGCAGAGCTTGTTGTAGAGAAGGTCAAGTTCAGAGCAAGGAAACCTGCTATGTTTATATAGCAAGTATAGGTACAGGCATCATCATGGTTTGCTGAAGGGACTTGTTCCTGGCAGCTCTTTATTTTCTTACTGTTCTCCTTTTCAGCTTTTCTGATGTGGTTTTCTCTCTTTTATGGTCCTGTTCTTCTAATTCCTGGAGCAGAGTACGGGCTGCAGAAAGATTGAGTGCTGGCTGGGAACTGCATTAACAACAATGACAGACTTATTGCATGGTTGTCTCTGCAAATGTGTTTTTTTATCTTTACTAACAAACAAACTCACTTAAACTGAGTTTATGTTGGCATTTCTAGTGGGCTGAAGCCAGCCGCATATTGAAGAGGCCAGCCTTGTCCTCAGATATCATCTAAGTGGTACTTGAGATGTGCACATGCATAAGATCCAAGATTCATTTTTGCTAGTTTAGAAATATACCCAAAAGCTATCCAAGGACTGATACAGCTTTAAAGCAGCGTCAAAGCAGCTGTAAACTATGGCTACCTGGAGAAACCTGGCAAAACTGCCTTCAGTTTCTAGGGATAAGCAGAAAGTAGCATCAGCCACTCTCACTGTATTTTGTTATGATTTAGCTCTTTTTTTCTAATTTTTTGTAGATGGCATTTTTAATGGTCCTATTTTGTTCCTAATTTATGAAGAAGCTGTCTTGTAAAGAAGCTATGAATTTCTACAGCTTTCCCGTACACTTCAAACCTTAAGAATAACATTTTAGAAGTGGTAGTCTTGTTCTTGCAATGCCTCTATGACAATACTTGTGACAAAACAGATAGGGCAGGTGGCTGGTCTGAAATAGCCAGCTCTTCAGCTCTAGCTCCTGACAGCAGAAAATATTGTGCCATCCCAAGCCACACTCTTAATTTTGCTGAGGTCTGACCAAAATTCAACCTTTCAAGAGTTCTCCAAGATATTAGTGAAAGCTATAAGCTAAAAGCCCCAGGGAACAGTAAATGCAACACATCACTACTTGATCCTTGACTCTTGCTGAGATTTGACCATGCAACCCTCTGATGTTTCTGTGGGTAAGTCAAGAAACAGATGTGAAAGTAATGTATGGAAAAAGGCTGGACACACATGACAGGGTTTAGCTCAAAAAGGTTTGGTTAGTTTTTTCAGTTTTGGAGAAATACTTGATTTGGAAATCACAGTTACAAGTCTGCAGATGCAGCATTGCTTAATGGTAATTAAATCCTTAAAAATGCTTGGGGGAGCGTCGGAGAGGAAAGTGACCTGATAGCTACTGTGTAACTTGAGACTGAGAATTATTTATTTTATGTTGTTGTTTGGGAGAATTTTGTACAACAATGGTCAGTAGAGGTGAGTGTCATGACCCTCTGCATTTTCTTCTGTTTTAAGCAACCAGAAAACCAGTCAGAAATATCTCTTTACAGTCCAGCTAGTCTGCACATCAAGAATTATTAGAAATCAGATTTTAGCAGTTATAGAACAATCCAAACAAAGAACATATAAACTTACTTCTGTGGGAAAATACCATACCTTTCCTGATGTTGAAAAACTTATCCTTTGATTTTACGCTGTCATGTTTCTGCCAAAATTTTTGGAGGCTGAAAAGAGGACAGCTGCTTCATTTTCCAAAATGTATCAACTTCAGTTGCTTCTTATGGAGCCTGAGAAATCAGAATTTGAAGCAATGACTTGATGATGGTAACATTTCATTTGTAATCAATTAAACAAACAAACAAACAAACCCAAACCCATTGACCAGTTCTCATTGAACTGGTCAATTTATTACTTTGTTTTCTAGCAGAAGGCTTTACACAAGTTCTGACAACTGGATTTTCCATCATAAACTTTTAACAAAACTCCCAAATAAAACATTTCTTATTTTTAATTGCTTCTTTTGCAGTCTTTGGTGGTTTTTTGTTTTGTTTTTTTTTTTATTATTGTTGTTGTTGTTTCCCCCCCCCCATAATCAGGTTTTATTAATATGGTGGTGCCTTGAAAATGAAATGCACAAGACATGGATTTTGAAGATATTGCCTTGAGGTGAGTACATTGTGACAGTAAAATGTCTTTTTTGCCCTACAGAGAAGTCTTAGGGGCACAAGAGTCAGAGACCACTTGGTGTGACCAGCCATTATGATACCAAGTATTCCGCTCAAAGTCCTGAGGCATGGACCTGCACTGAACAAATGAACAACCTCTGTTAACGTTACTTATATGCTGTGAACATTATGGGTGAAAGGGAGCTTATGTATCTTCTCCAGTAAAACTCAAAACCATTGAGATAAATAAAAAGGTCTGCAGATTGACTATTACATAAAATCTGATTTTAGAGGCCAGATTCCTGAATTTTGAAAACTTCTTTGTGGTAGTATTTTCACCCTTCTCCACTGAGTTTCCTGACTTTTATAGCGGAACCAACAGTGTATAAATTCTTGGGCATCACAGGAATTAAATTCTACATCAGCCTCCAGGCCTGGGCCCCTAATTAGAGAGCTGAAATGGTTCTTCCCATGATTTGTCCTGCTCAGCGAAACTGCTGGGCTATTGTCTGGTTTTTAAAAAAATTAATTTCTTTCATTAAACCTTTTGACTATAAAATGAACTGGATTTATAAAGCACTCATTACTTGCGATTCTGGGCTGAATACCTTGTGTTACATCTCTCTTTATATGGTACTGAAACAGCCTTGGGCAAGATTGTAAGGCAGCACTCCTAGTGAGTCCCTCATAAAGTTGAGATGTTTCTCTCATCTGGCAATTGCTGAGAACAAAAAATGACAGATAAATTATTTTTAATGGTATCTGGAAATGCTACTCGCTAACAATAAAAGCGTAATCCCTCTCTCATCTCCCTTCTGTGCTTCCTCTGTAACATCCTCAGCAATAACCTTGGGGCGGAGCAGATCTTGCGGAGCAATTGTGATAATGCTGGCAGAAGCAATCGTTGCATTTGCTGTTCTTTTCAGTAACAAGTATGCTTTGTTTATTTGAGCTGCACATTGGGACTATTTGTAGAATGTCTTAAAATTTTCTAGAGAAACCCTCCCCACCTCAACCAACTATAATAGAGCAACTGTTGAATTTAATTTCTGCTGAAAGTGATCTACCTTTACTTTACTACACCAGTAAAATGGATGCTAAACATATGTTGAAAGAGCACAGCTGGAGATGAATAAAGGTTTTTTTAATCACTTGAGTCTCAAAAACTTAAAGTATTCTGCATTTGTACATAAAGGCATTCTTTTCTTTCCTTTTCTATGGAGGTGTTAGGTGTCACGTTTCTATAAACTTCAACACTGTAACTTTACATTATTGGCATATAAGTACATAGCTATAAAATAGACTGAGAATTTTAATGCAGGCTTTGATTCCAGGCACCACTGCAAGAACATAAACCTCAGTCAGAATGAAATAAAAAGTTAATCCAGCTGCCACTATTCACCTTCTGCTCTCCTACAACTGGGGAGTGTCAAAGACTGCAGGATGAAAGCTTTCACTGCTCCTGCACCAACAGCAGATCCCCCAAAAAACTGTGCCACCAAATGGCTCTAGCTGCCCCGACTGTCTGCATGGAGATCCTGCTCCCATGGCAGTTGCAGATGGTGTGTTTTAAGACCCATTCCATTAAGAAGCAGGGCTGGTATTACAATTTATAACTGAATATTGTTATATTTAGTGTAACTGAACTCCTTGTTGTCAGGTAAGAAGAGAGTGACTAAGGTGACCACCAGTATGAAGTGCCCCAGCTATAACAAACAAATGACTGCATGAGCCATGCAGAGATTCTGGACTGAGCAGTGAAGGTGAAAACGAATTTGGAGTTGATTGATCTGAACAGCAGTCAAGACAGAGCACAGGAGAGGAGGTATGAAGCAAAAAGATTTAAGATTTAATCAGCCTGTGGAAGACACCAGGCTTCATACCACTAAAAATGCAATAGTTATTCATTCACTTTCAGATCTGTACTGAATTAATAACTAAGTTAATCTATAGCCCTTTTCTTGGCTGGCAACAATGGAAAAATCGGCAACAAATACAAGATTTGAATGTAGGAAAAAGTAAAAATTAAGAGAGTAACTTGATATATAATAGTCAAGGCAGTTTTGACTGATGAGGGAAGAGTGCTGGCAGATGCTGGCAGGAGAAAAAGAGATTTAAGCTGAAAGTATGATGCATTTGTTGAGGTACACTACAATAAAAATAGTATTCAACAAAATTAGTTATTAAAAGAAGCTTCCACAAAGGTTTTCATTTTTGACGTTGGAGAAGTTCCTATAAGATATAGAAAACAGAGTGGAGGAAAAAAAATAACTTTTCAGGAAGATTTGAGATTACATAGAAGAAGCAAGAGTGTGTCCTTCAAGAATGTCAATCTTTAGCTGAAGAG
>JAOXJM010000079.1:9511885-9536322 GCA_026413425.1 Tringa solitaria
TTTCACTTAGCAACTGAATATCCATAGCTGCTCAAAAGTCTTGCACATAAATATACAACCTACTTCATATGGGTGCTGGGAAAGCATTAAGTCAAAATGATTATAAATATATAATCTGAGTAACTTGATATGTCATTTTGAAACATTACTTGACTGGCATATCCTGGACAAAGCTGCTGCTTTTGTGGAGTACTTCCATTTCTAGCGCAATAACCCACTGCGAACAAATAACAAAAGGTAAGTAAATATGGAAGTTATACTACCTGAGGAAAACCTGTCAAGCTCTGTACAGTGATATCCAGCTCAGTCTAGAGGAATGCAAATGATGAAAAAGCTAATTCTGTTTCTGTGTTTTTTAAAAAAAACAGATAGAAAAAGAGACAACTCTCTTGGTTTAGTGACAGTCAGCGCATAAGCAAAAAGATCTTATGGTGCAAAGTGATGGAAGATCTATGGGCTTCACTGTTACTGGGATCTGCAATACCTTTAGGATACTGCAGAGCCTACCAACCTACAGGTAACGTCAGTAAAGTTATGGCAAGTTACTGAGGAGATCTGGGCCTGTTCCAAACTTGTGGCTTGGTTATTTTTCTACTGCAAGCTTTCTCTGTCTGTGCTCCAAGATGGCCAGCCCAAAATTAGCTGCATTTCAGAAATTTTTAGCACTGATTGTGCTTAAGTGAATCTCTTCTCCAAGGGTGGCTCAGAGGGTTGTCATGCTGGTCCCCTCCACACACACAGATCATAGGAATTTGGTTCCGTATTTAGCGTTTTCCCAAGTCCCACCAGTGTGAACACATCCTGCTGCTGCACTGGCCATCTTCACCTCAGCCCCTGCTTCAACAAGTGACATTGCTTTGATTTTCTTCCTCTGCTTCAGAAACATGCTCATTTTGGCCTTATGACAGAAGAAATTGTATTGCCTGGATGCAAGAAGGTCCGAGATAATTGCATGCCTCATATTGTGAAGACGAAAGCATTGTTATGGTCTTTCTGGTGCATCCTTGCTTTCATCTGCAAAGTGCTGAAAACTGAGCCCCTACCCAGCAAAATGCTTCAAGGCTGCTGGCTTGCTGGGGGGGTCTTTGGGAGAGAGAGACAGAAAGGTAAGCTTATTCATGGCAATATCATTCATGTTCACTGTACCTACAATCTCAAATGGAAATTAATCACTTCCTTTTTTTCATGATTGTGTGTCGTGCATCAAAATAAACCTGGCATGAATCGAGGCAGCTGACAGCTTGATGGCAGTATCCCAAATAAGGCTGCAGATGCATCCAGTTTAAAATGCTGGGATTTTTCAATTGGAAGCATTTGAATTTAATTCTCAAGAAAATGAAATTAAATTTATTCCCTGGTACTACTGATCAGTTTAAGAATAAGACAAGGCATGAATTATTTCCATTTTCTCCCAGGGCTTTTTGCCAGATCAAACAGTAAAACTTGGACTCTGCATAAGTGTCTGTCTGTCTGTCTATCTATCCGTTCTTTGGCCTGTTTTATAAAACAACAAGGTTGACATTTCTTGGACAAATGCAGACAATAATTCATGAGTGCCACTTTTTCAAAAAAGAGGTTGCTCCTAGAGAGAATTACATGAAGAGAAGCCTATCCACAGGGGACGTGTGGAGTAAACAGACATTTTACAGAAGTGTCTGTCTCTTGTCCTCCTTGGAATCCTTGAGTTGGAAACGTAAATCCACTGGGATTATATAATTTCATAGCTCAGAAATTAATGTGCCACATTTCATTAGGGCCTGTGACTGCTTCACTGCAGAATGTTTTCCCTTCTTCATAATGTCTGTGACTCTCTCATGGAAAACCAAAATGGATCAATCTGGGATACTGCTACAGTGCGAAACCATCTGACAAACCGCTTAATAAATGCCATGAAGAAGTGACGTACAGCCTGCTCCTAAATAGCCTTTCACCAGACGCCAACAAAACTACCTGCATCTGCCTCATAATAGGAAACCCTAATGATTTTCTTGTCATGTAGCTTGTGAATATGGAGTGACATCTCTTCCTTTACCGAGCTGAACATGGCTGCTTGTATGTTGATGAATGACGCTTACATTATTAGCCAAGTTGTTGACATGTCTGGGCCTCAAATACCACTAGTTGTAAACACTGCAAGTTTCCAATGGATTCCAATAATTGTGTGGAAAGAACCATCATTCTTGCGGGCTATAAATACAATAATAACCCTCCTAAGTGGGCACAGAAGTGAGGTATGGTTTTCTTTGCTTTTCTGAATGCACATTCCCATTGTATTCTCATATAAATGTATTCTCATGTAAATGAGCACAGCATATAAATAGGACAAAAGCCTACCAAGTGAGAAGAGGAGTATGTGATGGAAGAAACAGAAGAAAGTCTGGAAGTTAATCTCAACTGCAATATTTCAGTAATTAACTCACAAGAATACTGCAGAGTCCTAGCAGCTTTTTGTAAAGATTTTGTGTAGGCTTTTCTGATCAACTGTAAAGAAATGGTATTGAGAAAGGTTTGCTATTATTTTTAAATAAATTGCTAAAGCTTCCTCATGGTAATTTATTCAGGCTTTCATAATGTACTCTATCATAAAATATGCATATTAAGGATCCTGTAAGTGCTTTTGTTCAATATGTCATTTCAGGAAGGGATTTGCTGAGGTTGAGCCAGCTGACTTCACTGCAGCCACACTGAAATAATTATTCAAATATCTTCACTGGAAATCAGTGAAACCTTTCTTTTGGCATTTTATCGTTGATTCTGTTTTGATGCGTCAACATGGTGTATGTCACGGTGATATTTCAGCATGACATTTTAAGCATGATCCTCTGCCTGCATGTACACAGTTCTTCCCTGAAAGCTGAAACTGCAGACAGAAAAGTTATTAGAAACACTAAGTAAAAATGTCTTATTTTGAAGAGTGTTTCTATTTTTTTAACCTGTAAGGGCCCATATTTCATGATCTGGCTTTGGAAGAGTTATATGATGCTTGCTTAGATTATGCAGCTGGTTGCATTTACACTATGCTGCCTTTGGAGCAAGGGACTGATTCTACCTGTTGTCCCTTTCTGCAGGTCAGGTCCATGCTCTGGTGCTGGAGCACCAGTCTGTTCCCAGTCAGAAGGCAGAGGAAGAGGAAAGCTTAAGGCTGCATGTCTGAGGACCAGCTCGCAGGAAGCTGGTATAGGCCGAATCACAAGTAGTGAGTATGGTTAAAATGACCTTACCCCACCGAAGGCTGAATGTGTAAGCTGAGGACATTACTGCAAATTTGTAGGCAATGTTTGGATGTGTCTCATTGCAATATTTATAAAGATGATGAAAAATCCTGTAGATAACAGGACCTATACATTGCGATGATTTGAAAATTCTTCATGTCCTTAATACAAAAATAGAAGAGTCAGATCTACAAAATGTTTGAAAAGTGCAGGGAAGGCATTCATTGCAGCATCATGATCATGCTCAAAAGTGAGACCACAAATTCCAAATAGAAAGAGCAGGATATAAGTACGAAGGTGGCATTTATATCTACAGCCTCGCACTCTTGCATGCTATCCTTATAAATCTTAAAAGTTATCTGTCTGCTGCTAGAGCTGTTAAACAGTTTGAATAGTTACAGGGGCAGAAACACAAACACTGCTCTCTTCTTCATGGAGATGTTTTTAATTTGTTCTTTGCCATTTCCCTTTACTGAAGTAAGCCATCTATACTGAAAGTACCATTCACCCACTATGTATAGGAACCATAACTGAGAGGCAAATCTTGAAAGGTGCCATTCAGCTAAGCCAACCATGTGTTTATCAAGTTTTCTATAAAACAGCTAAAAATCTCTTTGGACATTTTAATGTCATTTCAACCTAATGAGACCTCCAGCTCATAGGAGGCCACTTCTGTTCTGTGTGCAATGTGGATGCTTGGTGTTGGAAGCATGTGAGGATGGTGCTCCAAACCATTCAGCTGAAGGCTTACAATAAGCTAAACCAAAAGCCAGATACCTGTCTGTGTCCCGAGAGAGCACATCGGCACACTTACAGAGGCTCTCTCATCAGTACCACAGGGCTGAATGCATGTGAGTTTGATCTTAGTATGTATCAGACAGTTTTGGAAAGTTTCTTTAGCCTCTGCATCATTCATGTCAGCATTTCTAACAAATAAGGGTTTCCACCGTGCTTTTAAAGCTTTAAAAATGTTTGCAATGTACTTCAGACCCCTCAGAATAGAACAAAAGTTTTTAAATTATTCCCTATCATACAGTCCAACCTTTTGAAAAATCTGCTGGGAAGGTCTCCATCTGGCAACAACCCACTAATTAAAGACTTACATGTATTGTCCAATTTTATTTAAAATCAAACCTCTTCTTTTGCTGTAATATGTGTAATTATATTATCTGGATAGACCATTATATGGAAATAGCTTTTCCCACAGAAATATCTCTTTCAAGATGTCACTTCCTAAGTACTAATATAATTCCATCTTCTTTCTTTCTCTTTTTTTTTTCTTTCTTCCTTTCTTGTATAAGTAAACTGTCAATTGAGTTCAGAAGTTGAAAAATGTAACTAAGTCATCCTTACCGGGTGCCCCAGTGCATTTACCCATATCCCACACAAAAGGATTTTTTCCAATCAATGTACTCTCAATTTTCTGAGCAATACTCCTTGTTACCTTGCTGTCAGGCTTGAGTACCTGCTCTGACAGGCCTCTGAGAATGGAATGATATTTTAGTATTCTGTGGTGACTGGAGAAAGGACATTTGACTTTCCTAACCACGCATCAAATTGATTGCCCCCCCAACGAAGTAAGCAAGAACCGAACCCAGGGTCCCAGCACCCTCCTACTTGCCGAAGGAAGCTGAAAGAGGGCATTTGTGCCGCCTTTCTTTTTTTCCTCAATTGTTTTCTCTGAAGTACTTCCTCCTCCGTGAATAAGTTATTTTTACTTGACATGCCCTTTATAAATATTCCCTAAGGACTCTCAGCTAAAATTGTCTGGTAGTTTAGACAGCTTTTTCCTGTTGTGATATTTAACCTTCTTACTTGCCTCACTTGGTGGCAAAGCTGTTATTTTCAGCTCGTGTTTTTGTCTTCTTTTGCTCTTTTTTCCTATTTATTTTTTTTTCTATAGCGCTATGTTGCAGGCTTTGTAATTAATTACAGGCATAAATCCTTTCCAGTTCAGCCAAATTCCATTATATACCTCATATTTAGCTCTTAATAACTTTGTTTACAAAAAGTGATCTGCCTTGAAAATTTCTAAAGTTTATTTTTTAAGACAAAGGGTCTTTTAAAGACTGAGGAAAAAAATGTTGAAAAGGTTCCCCATCCAGTAAGTGTCTGAATTTAAATAGTGCAACTGCAATTCTACTGCTTTTAAAGAAGTTGCAATTTTGCACAGGTAATGAATAATGAAATTTACAATGAGATATTTTGCAATAATACTAGGCCTTTTCTGTGAATTTAGGGACATGTAAACCATTTCTAAGTTTGAATTGCTTTAAAGGTATCTCACTTGTTGTGCTAACCTACTAAATTTGTTGTCCCTCTTCAAACTCCTGACTCCAAGATTTCACACCTGTAAGTGGTTGCTGGATTGCAGCATTTTGAACTTTTGACTGGACTCCCTGCAGTGGAATTTGTTAGGTGCAGCTGGGATGGCAGAACAGCCTTTTCAGGAAAAAGACATCTTTTTTATCTACTTTTTAAAAATTCAGAATAGTGTGGGGAAAATGCCTGAATTGATGTTTGTAGACTCAATGTTTTGCTTTATGTTTTACCCAAATAGCCAGGTATAAAATAAATGTGTGCCAGATCACAGATCATAGAACAAGTCGTGCTGAAGATGCTGAGTGAACATAGTTTGCTTCTAGAGGAGTGAATGTTGTATCTGTGTGCATGGATTCAAAAGTTTGATTATCTATGAGAATCTTGGCCAAGAAATTTAAAAACTGTGCCATTTTAGAAATAGATGGTACACTTATTTTTAGCCCTGGTGTTTCACAGTGCAGGTGGCAAGGTCACCTCTTAAAGTACAGATACGGCTTTTGTCCAGCTCTTGTAACAGCTCCCCTCTCTTTCCCCTAAACTTGGCCCAAAACTTAGAGGATTTGTTGAAATGCGGGCAAGTTAAGTAAGCACAGAGATCTACCCTGGAAGCAGAGAGTCCTGACTGTGGATTGACACTATTCACACGGATTTAAACAAGCAGGAAGAAAGCAAAGAGCATGAGTGCAATTCTGCTCAGTGCAACAGGAGTATGAAAACATATTTCTGTTCAGAAAAAAAGCTTCCTGCTGTAAGCATCTGTGTTTGCAAAATGTGGTTCTTGTAAAAACAAAAGGAAAAAAATACACTTTCTGTAGCATTCTCAGGACTTTAAAAAATATAAATTTTAAATCTATGCAAAATAAGTAATTTCATTGTGTTCTATTTCTTGAGATAATGCAATGTAATAGCTGTAGAAATGCAAGTTTCATTTTGATATATACATCCTTAGAAATGTGCCCAACCATCTAAGTAGCAATATTTGCATTAAATGATGCATACTTAAGATTGTAATGTTTAATGAAATATCATGAGATGTTGTACCAGAAGGTAAAATACAGTGGAAACACATTGGTTCTTTTAAAAAATCAATTTAAACAGAATTTCTAGAAACATAAAACTGGCAACATTATTTTTTATGTTTATTATCTATGTTTATTATATTTACATGTTTATTATATTTATTCCAGCAACCAATATATAGATCCATTTGACATGGAACAATAAGATTTTTGAGAGAAAAAAGTATTCCATTAGCTAAAAGTTAAATGTTACTAGTATCATTATTACTGCTCCTATTGTCAAACATTACTATCTGACATGGGAGATGGATGATCAAAGAAGTCCAGATAACAATCTCTGAGGACTGAAACTAAAAAGCTCATATTAAAAAAAGGAGGGGAAGATGGAAAAATAAATGTCTTGGTAGCAACTACACTTTTTATGGAAATTTTTTTTTGGCAGAAAAGTCCTCACCAACGGAACAAGAGAAAGAATATGAATGTCCACAATCTGGCTGTACCCAAGAGATTATCCTTGGAGCCATTTTGTGACTCTACCTGATCTTTACCAAAAAAGCAGCAAACTCTTGAATGAGTTTCTTTTCCATAGCAGAACAGATGGAAATATCAGCTCTAGTTGTACTACGTAGGTAAGGTTTGTGTCTCCATTTTTATTAGTATGATAATGCTTCAATATCTTTTCTATTAAAGCCTTATTGTTAAGGAAAAATATTTAACCAGTTTTGGTAATCAACAAGAATATTACTTGAATTTGCCATGGCAACAGGAACTTTTCTAAGGTATTTTGTTCCTACATTTGAGTGTACCTATGAATTCAATGGAGAAATTTTATTTTATTTTATTTTTTTACTACTGAGATAAAACATCTGAAAGTGAAAAAAATGAAAACAAGGGATGATAAAAATAGGAAAAGGAAACTGATGAGAAACAGAAATTCGCCATTAGCTTTGGATTGCATTTCACTGTTATTAACATATCTCAAGATGGGAAATTGTTTAGCTAGCCCAGCAAATTTTTTGTACAGTGCTCCTGTACAACCAAAACCACCCTATTCAACAACTCTCCAGTTTCCCTCTTTGAGTAGTCTGGTGAAAGCTTCTGGCAAACTACTAAGAGGACAATGAAGTGAAAGAAAAGACTCCTACTGGCTATCAAGATTCAGAGTAAGAAGTCAGAACTTTTATTAACTCATAGGGATTATAAATATACCTGCATATAGCTCCCTACAATTGCAAGAGCAGTAATATCGCAGCAAGAAGAAATTGTTTATGGTTCCCGAGGGCTGTAAGTTTGGAAAGATTAATACGTCCTTGGAAGGATATCTTTGGTGACTAGAGCAGTTGCTGTGGCTATCTGAAGGGCTGTGCTGTCCTTAATGCTAAATAACACTTCAATAATATCCAGGAAGTAAAACCAATTTGCTTACTACCTTTTGACGCTGTTCTCCCATCCTTCTTCAGAGTCAAATGCTAGTGATTTGCAGAGGAACTAGAGGAGGGCTTTTAGTTTTTGTTGTCTTTGTGATCCTGAAGTTTATTCAGTGCTCCTCAGGAAGAAGAGCAGGAAACTGTGGGTTAAACACTTCAACCTGAAATTACTTTGCATCTAAAAAAGTTGTTTTAGGACTTTTCCTTGATTTTACAGTGACTGTGAAGTTTTGCAGTTCAATTCTCTTAGTCCTTTTAAATGCACTCCTCCTCCACACCCTGTGGATCTGTGCAGACCTCAGAAACTTGTTGTGGCTTGGTCGATCCCACAGTCACTGAGGTGTTACGACCATTTTACTAAATGTACAGTGAAATTGGTGAAAACCATATCCCCAGAGGGCTGACAAACGAACAAAACAACCGACATGACATGTGAAAACAGAACTTGTCTTTTGTGAATTTTAATTATTTTCTTAAACAGGCCTGGCTTGCAAGAGCAGTGGGCATGAGCTATTCAGATGAGGATGTGAGTTTTAAGAAGACAGAATATCTTCAACTTTCATCAGTTTCCTGACTGCACTGAGGGTTTTTCCTTATGCATAGAAAAGGCAACGTCATTTATCCTTGACTGAGAATCACTGATACATTTTAACAATGGAATTAGCTATTCACTGCATTACAATGACTTGCTTTCTATAATTTGCCATTAATATGCTTCTACCTGAACAGTACAAAATGTGAATTAAATTGCCACAGGGAAAAATGATGAACCTATTCCTTGATTCCATCTAAAAGCAGTTATATTCTCTTTGCTCATAACAATGTTCATCCTTCTCTTCCCAATAATTTCACTTTAACTTGTCTAAGTTTTCTTTTTAATTAATGAAAAAGGGTAGCATGCAATGTGACCTTCTTTTTACCACTTTGAATTTATAATTTATAAATATTCAAATATCTAATATAAATATATGTTCATATCATTGTATTCTATATAGTTATACATTAAATTTATAATTGAATAAAATATAATTTCATAGTTAGAATTTAAAAATGCTAATAAAAATCACTACTGGTTTATGATTAAGTCTTCCCCCCACCTGTGCACATCCCCGCAATGAAAGGGTTAATAAAACATTAAGGATTCAGTTGAAGCTCAGAAAAAAAACCCCAATAGGGAGATCCTACTGAAAAGCCATTTTTAACGTATTGCCTAGTCCAAAGCATATCTCTGGCATATGTCTAATACTATACCTCTATAAATTGTAGTGCTTCCAAGAATATACACCCTTTGCCACAGTCTGACAACACGTAGATAAACTTTGCTGCCTCTCATAGCTGGTCTCTGTCCTCATGAAAGACAACTGCTTAAGCCATTTAAATGGAAAAACGTTCTTCTATCTGTGACTCCACCAGCTGCCTGCCTCTCCTCTGAAACCCAGGAAAGAGAATATTTCATGGTAAACTGCAAAGTGCAAATGTTCAAAATATGTTCTTTGAATAAGGCAACATATACTGATGATTTTTTTATGCATAATGTTTCTTCCTCTCTCTCTCTCAAACTGTTATTTGTTAGACATTTGTAAAGATCTGAGGCATTAGACTCCGTTTTATGCAATATTTTTATGTGCATTGCTGAGTGGTCTGGCTGGGAAACAAGATTATGTGATCTGTATTGCATTTTGGTACCATCCGTCCTGTAGTCGTAAATTCAGCTTATTTGTGATAACAGCAAAGGTTTTGTTAACACATTCCAAGCTATAAAATAGCTAACCTTTCCCTGTCACCTGGCACCAAATTATTCCTATCTTAAATCTCATAGTTTTCATTAATAAACATTGATACAGGAAGGAGTGGAACAGGAATATAGTCCAAAGGAGAGCTCTGGGCATACGTGTTGTTTTTCCTGCTATTACTGGAGGGGTGGTGAAAGAGGTGATGGAGTTTCCTATTGCTAGAATAAGTCACCTCCCTAATGCAAATGGCCCACAGCCTCTCCCCCAGGCAGCATGGCAGTGTTAGGCTTCTCAGGGCCATGACTGGGTGGGCAGCAGGACCTATGTCTGTTGCCCAAGACAGCCGCTTGCTTTGTCACTTAATTTAAAGAAGAATTTTGAGACATCTCCCACATGTCTTTAATAGTTTTCCCAGTTCAATATGTAAATGCTGAAAAGACCTAATAAATGATTGTCCTTGCTGTAAACACAGGGCAGACTGGGTTACAAGTATGTCCTAACAGATTCTGGCTTTCTCATTATTTTCATGAACGTTACTGCTCTCCCTTTAAATAATTTCTTCTTGCTCCAACTTCTGCTTAACAGGACACATACCTTTTCCATCCATTTCAACTAGTTTTTCGTCCTGCAGCGAGGCAAATATTTTTTCTGGTGATGGACAATATCACATTTGAATAAATCCACCTATATATATTTTTTCTTATAATTATTTCTTGCTTTTTATCTGCTCCTTTTGGAACACAGCAGACAGACTGGGCATGGTAAATAAGTCACTTTTATCAGCAAACATTCCTCCGTATTAAATCTCTCATTCATTCTATAATCTACAGGCAGCTTAAAATATGCCTCATGTCAGTGCTGTCACAGCCTGGAGACACATTGCAAAGCCAGGAAGAGATTGACTTTCTGATAGCTATCTGTTTGTGATAATAGTATAGGAGAAGTGTCAGTCATACTCCCAACATCTACTCCAGCTAGGGAAGAAACACAGCCTAATCATTTTTATGGCTACTGTGTGTATATTGGGCAGGACCCCAGCTGATAAGCAAAGGTGATGATATCACTCTCTTTCTCTCAATATATATTCATAATATATTTTTCTAAAAATCCTGTTGGCTAAAACCCTTGCAGCACATACAGGCAATTTTTCTCACCCAGGATCATCACTGGCCATGCACATAACTACTGGAAAATTGTCCTCTTCAGGTGACACATTGACTCTTCCCTTGCCCCGTGGAGTTTCACAGGTCATGCACCTTTGCATGGGGAGCTGTTAAGTCTTTGAACCTCAGCAGTTCAGTTCAAAAACAAATCAGGAAGAGCATTTTGGCTCTCCTCCTGATTCTATGTCTGTTAGTATTTACTCAGACAAGCATGGAGAGGCCTTACTTTCCATTTCAGCTAAATCAAACCACGACACTGTGCAGTGTTTAATCTCCCCTGTGCCCCTATTTGTACTTTGGAATGTTCTCTTATCTAGAACTAAACACTCTTCAAAACATAACTCCCTTGTCTGCCTTTCTATGTAGACATGTGTTAGTAATCATTTTACCAAGGGCAGGAGAGAAAGGAATCAGAAAGGAAAATTGAAAAGAAAAAAAGGAAAAACTCTATGACATTTATTTTAAGAGGTTTTTATAAGGCTTAAAATCTCTTTCTTTAGTTTTTTTCTAAACTTTAGTATTTTAAAAGTTATAAGTATTTAAAAAATGGAGGAAAAAATATACTGGTGCCTCTAGGGAGAATATGTGTTATTAAGATTCTGAATTAGCAACCAACACCTTACTGTAACACTTTCATCTGCGTATGTGATGAGCATCTGTGGCTTCTTGGCAGTGGAAGTAGATGCAGAATGGAAGGCCTCCAAGTTCAAACATGGTCTTTTGTTTTCCTTTATTATTCTTCACTTATTCTTCCCTTCTCATTCTTTCCTTCTCATTCACAATTTTTTCCACTGAGTCTTCTTTTCTTGTGATTACACCGGCAGCTTCAAGAGGCAATGAGGAAGACTATGCAGCTGTTTTGGGAAGAGGTGAAGCACTTGCAGAGATAAAAAGCTGGATAAAAGGGAAAATACAAGAAGTGGGAAAGAAGAAGTGTATTGTGGCAAAAGACTGATGATGAAGTATCACAGATACTGGATGGGGGTCTAATGTGGTTCACAGCTATTTAGAGCAAGAGACAACTGAGAAGTTCCTGAGGGACTTCACAAACATACACTTTTCAGTAAATGATGGTACAAGAACTTTTTGTTTGGAAGTACTATTTAGTGCATGAATGGAGGAATGAATTACGAATTTAATCATTTATTCAGTTTGCTAGATTTTTAAATTTGAAAAAAGCAGTCCAAGAAAAGACAGAATTATTTTGTAAAAAGGGTCATATCATAATTAAGTTTGAAGGGGAATTCCTTTTCCACTAGGGTCAGCTATGAGAAAAAAACAGGTTGTGCAGGGCTTTATCCAGGTGGTACTTGTCTTCCTTGGAGTCAAGGCAAGATGCTCACTGATTTCAACAAGACTAAAATTTCAGCTGAGACCAGTAATTCTGTAATTTAAGGAACCTACTAGGCAGGATAGATTTTGAAAACACCTGCTTCCAAAATGAAATTATAAATGTGACTGTAATAGAAAAAGATACGCTTTAGGTTTTTTTAATATTAAAAAAAAACCCAAAACTATAATTTTATTAGACATAATTGATGTCTGTCACAAAGGAATGTATGGTATTCTACCTTAAAATTTGTCAATTTTAATTAAATACAAGGTCTGAAATTTCTTTGTAGCAGTTTCCAAGACTTTTCAGACTATATCTCTAGATTATTGAAATATAATAAAATAGTTCATATGTCCAAACATAAAGTGAAAAATAAGCTTTGTTTATGTAAGATTGACTGAATGAAATAGAAATAGAAGTAAACTGTGGCTTATAAATGATGAGGTGAAAAGAGGTAGACATGATTGCACAGTAGTTGGTATTGAGTCCAAAAAAAGGCAGTTAGGCACACATCGTTTAATCAGACTTTCCTGCTTTGAGAAGTTACATGGCACAATCAGCTCAGACACCCAGGCTGAGGTAAATAATGCAAGTGGGTACTCTAATACATTTTAAACAGCTGTCTGGGGAAAATGTGTTTATTTCTTTAGAAACTTTCAAACAAAGATCCAAGTTGCAAAATCTTTTCTTTTTCCTTTGCTTTATGATCATGAGTTTTCTCATGTCCTACAGCATAAGAATTATTTTTTTGTGAGGGTCTTCATAGTGGCCTCATGGCTAACTAAGTCTCACAGACTTAAAAAATTATGAACAGACTTCTCCAGTAATGTCCAACCTCCCTGGCCTGCTTTGCCACCAGTCCAGCATAGGTGCTACTGGAAGCAAAAGCCTTTACTCCATTGCCAGAAACACTCTATTTTATATAAAAAGTACTCTGGGATCTGATACAATAGTGATGGAAAAAAGACCCTCACCATAAGTTTTTTGGTTTCATTCTAAAATGTGTCCAGTGATCATGGCAGCTCATTTCTCTCTGACCCTGAGCCTGAGATAAGAAGGACCATCTCTGAGGCTGACCTTGTTAAAATTCAACTGAGATAAGGTTGACAGGAGTTTTAACTAGAACATAAAAGACCTGTAACTTCTCAAGAATTTTAATGAGTTTTGGTCAGTAAGGAATAAAATAGACATGATATAGGTTTTAGCAAACATCTATTTCTCTGCTCAACAAACAATTTCTAGTTTCACAATACTGTTGTTATGAAAATGAAGGAAAGGCGCTCATTGTTAAGCCCTTGGAAACTTGTGGTCTCCTGAATATAAGTCCACTGTGTTTTAAATGAAAAACCTAATCTAAACAATTAAATGTTCTAGCAGGTATTGCTACAATTACCAAGTTAGTAGCACCTTTGATTAGTGTAAAAGCATTTGTTTCAAGGCAGAACCCATATTCTGCTCTAAACTGCCAATCATTAGCTACAGGACTTTTTTTTTGTTTTTCTTGGAAGTTTTCTTTGGAGTTACGGGTACCTTTGGTACTTGCGAAGAGTGTTGATGATTATGGGAAATGCCGTGATTAATAACTCCTTCTCTCAGACTAAGCTGTCAATTATATCCCCGTAGTAACATGGCTATCTGAAAAAAAGAAGGAAAGAAAAGGAAAGCTCACATGCACGCTGCAGTCTCTCATTTTGCCCAGAGCTTAGACAGGTGGCTGATCTGAGGTGGCTTTTGGACATGGGTTTCCTTCAGCTTCCTGCCCTTCATGATCCCTTCTCAAATCAGGATTGAGTGTCTATTCTGTCCAAGGTCGCACAGTTCAAGTGCTACTTCACTGTCCCAGGCTAAGAATTTGAGGTCAGTTCAGTTACGGGCAAAGCTTCATAAATTTCTGTACTAACAGTAAGAACAATCATTTTACAACATCGTTGACTCACTGCATCTACTGAAAGCCTCTGTAAGATTGAGCCTCTTGAGTCCATATATTAGATAGTATTACTAAACCTTAGAAAATCGATAAATATAATTATTATCTTCAAATACGCTTCAAAATTTTGGCTGGAGTTTGACCTTGTTGAATTTTCTTCATGAGTCAATACACAATTAAGATTGTATGAGGCTGATAGAGGTAACAGGTAAATAGTAAATACACCCAGAGAGCATATTACATTTGCCTGATGAAATCAATCTGCTGAGGACCACTTGGCTAAAGAATTGTCCTTGGTTGGTATTTTCTTTGATAAAAGTTTCAATATTCTTCTACTACAACAAATAAATAAATAAATATTGATGGTGCAGATAAGGCTACTAGAAACTAAGGCTGTTCATGAAAGTATTGTTGCAAGCAGAGATAGTGAACTTAGAATAGTAAGTACCCACAACAAGTTTTGCTTTGATGTGGTAATGCAATGAAAAGAATAAATGTATGATTAGATTTTCAAAGATTAGAAGGTGAAGATTTAAATTGAATACTAATTTGGTTTGGAAAGCCTAGAGGAAGCTATGCCCTTCATGAAAAAAAATCTTTTTTTGAATTAACACGGTGTTTCATCTGCCAGGTGAGCATAATTGAAGTAAAGATTTTATACAGACAGAATAGGAGCAAGTCTTGTCTTTTTCCTTTGCACACTCAGCTGCGGTGCCATGCCATTACTCAGCATCAGCAGTCACAGCTGGAGGCCAGTGAGGAGGTCAGTGTTTGTGAGGACACATGGAAAGATTTTAATCTGGCAAGTGGCTGAGGAGAAAAAAGCTACCTGGAGCTGAGCTTTCTTGTAAAGGTGTGTGGCGAAATTCACAGCCTGTATCCTCTGAGTTTAGAGATTAGAAAATGCTGCAGAAATGGAAAAGTCCAATTAGAGACTCATGCAGACAGGACACTCAAACACATCTTTCTGTCAGCAAAAAGTCCCTTGGAAAAGAGTTACCTCCAGAATTTATTGAAACCATCATGTTTCTCATCCAATATTAGAAATCCCTTAAATGCTTATTCATGCATCCATAGCTTCAACAGCACACAAAATAGTAATACTTATAAAAAAGAAATATTTCAAATAATGACATAATAGAATTTAGCATTGTCATATTTTCTGTTACTTGTCAAACTTCAGATACATTTAGGATATCTTGGCCTGATAAGTTGATAACTACTGTGGAAGATTCCTACCTTCATAGTCAGCCTTGTAGAGGACCATATAACATTTGATTATGTGAGATGACAAACTGAAAGTTCAGTTAAGCAGTAAATGAACAGATAAACTAAATTTAGAATGAGGCAGACAAAGTACCAGTTAATAAGTTTCAATCTATGATTACTTGCAAATCAAACAATACTTGTTTTTATTCTCTTTCATTTTAACTGTGATGAGTGAGGTGAAGAACAGTTTCCAGGAATCGGCTGTTGAAAAGAAATGGGCAGCCAAGGCAGCCAGAGGGTAGAAACTACTTTTCCATGCTGTCTGGCATGATTGGATTCATTTATCAATGACTGAGTTCAAATGTTGCAGCTAAACCACACATTTTCCGATGTTTTTCTGCATAGTTCTCAATAACGGTACTGATAATAACAAAATAACTTTCTGTGACTTACTTAAGAAACTTCAGACAGATCTGACCTTTGTCAAGTAACAAGCAACTAAACTCAGCCTCTATGAGGTGTCATAAGGTAGAGACTCAGCAACTGAATCATCTGAAAACATTTTAAAGCATGCCTCTTATTTGGTTGAAGAAAGATTTTTTTAGAACCAGATATAGGATTAGTAATAAAGAATCCTTTGATAATCAGGAAAAAACCCAAAATAACATTAATTTCTTGTAATATATCTGATACTGATTGGTAAATAGATTAAATTAATTTAATCTTCACAAATAATAAGACAAAGCAGACACAGACAAGCTAAATATTTAGCTTATATTTCTCACACAATACAAAATAGTGTATTTCTTCTTCTAAGGTATTAGAATTCACCTGGAAAACCAGTGGCTCTGTTGTTTCACAGGAGCACTACCCCACCAGTTACCACATCAAAATTAGCCCTGGAGAAAAGAAATAACAGCCAACATGAAGCACTTTCCATACAAATAAAAATGTCGAACTTTTAATTTACACTTTTGTTAAGAGTTAAATGGGTTTATGGGATAACTAATAATCTGTTTTATTTTTCAGTTCCCTTTTGTAATGTGAATGCCATGCCACTAAAGTGGCGAGGTGGAGGTGAATGAGAAATTCACCTGACATTAGAAATGCTTCATATTATTCTCCCTAAATAATCCATGGTAAGAAGTACACTCTTAAACTGGGTTCTCTGAGTTAATATTCCAGAGCTATCTTCTCTCCATTAGCTGTTTATGAAATGAGGTTCCTACTTTAAAAGCAGTGAATAAGCCAGTTGAGGTCTGTTGCAGCAAGAAAACATCAATGAATCTATATTGGTTTATCTGAGATCTCACCTTATAATTTGGAAAATCTCAGTATTTTAGCCTCTGTTTCATACACAATGAAATTTCTACTGTCACTATGGGACATTCACCTTTAGTACAAAAAGATCAAATAACAGATGGTAGACAAAACACTAAACCCACCTTCTTGATATAAAGAAATAAATGTTTTCATGCTTATCAATGGCTATCATTTTTCTTTCCAATGATTCATGCCTGCACTACACAATATTTTTTGGCTACTGTAGATGTTTAAAAGATGTGAAAATGATTCTGCTTATTGATTTCCCTTCATACGTAGCAGATAAATCAATACGATGTGAAGATGAGGCTCCATTAAAATGATTTCTGGTGACATCACTTTTGCCTAAAAGTTTCCACAATAATGACCCTTGAGTTTCTCTGAGAGAGGTCATTCAAAGGAATGCAGTAAAATCATATGTCTCTTGTGGGTTTAAGCTATAATTTCTTCTTTTAGAATGCTTTCATGTCGGAGTTAATATTTCTGCTACAATGTAGATATAATTTGTTCAGGTAAAACCAGAAAGCAGCAGAAAAAAAAAAAGCCCACCAGATACATTATTTCATTGTGCATATTAAATAACCCCAACTGACCTTACCTCGCAAATATATCACAGAATCACAGAATCACCTAGGTTGGAAGGGACCTTTTAAGATCATCTAGTCCAACCAATTAAAGAAACCAAAAAAAACCAAACCACCAAACCCAACAAAAACAAACAAAAAACACACACACACAAACAAAAAACACACACACATATATGACTCCTATAATCTAATACAAGAAAGCCCATAGTACAAATGGCTGTCAAAAGGGCCATATATACATAGTAGTACAGAGAAGCCAAAGATGTATCAACCTTTGTGAAATTGTTGTGGAAGCTGCAATGATTGATAGGACAAAAGGAAATGTCCTCAAGTTGCGCCAGGGGAAATTTAGATTAGATATCAGGAAAAATGTTTATACTGAAAGAGTTATCAAGCATTGGAACAGGCTGTCCAGGGAAGTGGTGGAATCATCATCCCTGGAGGTATTTAAACTCAGTAGACATAGTGCTTAGCGATATGGTTTAATGATGATTTTTGTCAGTATTAGGTTGATAGATGGACTTGATGATCTGAAAGGTCCCTTCCAACCTAACAAGTCTATGACTCTATGATTATATGATTACTCTAGAAGAGTAACTAATGGCAAAACTTTTGCAAGCTTTGTTTCCTGAAAGATTCTTAACCAGAAAGATCCCTGAAAAGGGCCTGGTCACCAGATTGCACACAATCCAAGAGCTGATTGTGTGCTTAACACCACTGGTTAACACCAGTGGTTAACACCATTTTACTATTGTCCCTATTGCCATAAGAAGAACCTCCTCAGGGATGAAGATCCCTCACTGCTAGGCACTGTAGGAAGAGCAAAAGGAGGGTCCATATGTAAAACATTCTAAAACTTGTGTGTGGCACAAAAGATGACAGAGATACTGGAATGGTGTACAATGATGTTAATCAGCCAAATAAAAATTTATATTATGACCTGAGCACTACTGAAATTATGTTATAAGCTTTACGTTCAAAGAAAATTTGAAAAGTGACATGAAAAGCATATGGTGTGAGATGGCTTTGCATTGTCTATTGACTGTTTTAGTCATCAGTGGACAATACTACTGTTGCTTGCAAGAGAACTATCGGGGGTTGGGATTGAAGAAGTATGCTTAATTGAGTTTAGGTTGACCTCAGGTGACTACACATTCTTAAGCCACAAGATGAACTGGTAGAAATTTTCTTTTTTAACAGAAGAGAGACAGATGGAATTGAGATGTAGATCAGGTAATTATGTAGTCAAAGATGGTTTTGATTGTGAGATTAAAAAGAGAATCCTGTGGAGAAAGGATGAGTGAATACGTAGTTTGGAGGAGAACTAGGAGAAAATTGAATCATCAGGGAAGGACAATATTTCAAGAAAAAAGAGAACGATGGCAGTATTGAAGGCAGCTGTCAGGTTGCAGAGATGAAGACAGAGTACAGGTTCTGGAACTTGGCTAAGAATAGGCCATTAAAAATTTTGGCATGAGTGCTTTGAATTGATCGAGTGCAAAAGATGCAAGGCAGAGCCAATAGGTCTAAACACAGAATCGAGGGAATTAAAAACAACATGGTAAATAGGAATAAAGATAAATGAGAACAGGAAGGTAAAGTGGTCTCTATAGAAGCAAATGGGCTAAAGTGTGAGATGATTTGTTTTTGATAGGAAATACCAGAGCAGGGTTGTACAATGAAGATGGGGAAAATAAAAAAAAACACAATATATTAGAAACTTTGGACTAAAGTAACATGACAGTGAGTGAAAGAATGTGATGAGATGCAATAAAGTGCAGAGGTTGGATGGCATTTGTCAATCAATGTCAAGAAGGTAAAAGGGAGAAATAAAAAAAAAAGGAAGAGAAGAATAAGGTTGTGTTGATAATTTTATCTTCAAAGAAGCTACTAAGAATATATGAAGACACAGCAGGTGGGAGGGAGAAGAATGGCAGAGATTTAAGTATGTCTTGTGATGAAAACATGATAAAAATCAACTATGAGAGGAATGGGAGCAATCAGGAATTGATTGATGCTGGGAGACTACAGATAACAGAAGGCCCAAGTGACAGGGTCTGGTAGACTATAGAAAGTGCATTGGGATTGCAGAGGGGAAATTCAGAAACCAGATGGTCTGGGAAAGTAGGACATGGTAGAGATCGATTGATTAAATCCTCTTTGGGAGAAGAGAAAAACAGCATGAAAATCTAGAGGCAGTGGAAACACCATCCACTAGAAGGATTGGGGGAAATTGCCACCAGTTGCTTCCAGGATGACCGTGATCACAGTGCCTGTGAAAACCAGAGGGAGTTTTGGGCTTCAGTGGCTTTGGAAAGCTTAAAGGTCACAGCAGGTCCCCCGTGATCACCCTCAGATGCCTAAATGCCTGTTTTGTGCCATTCACCTCCTCACACCTGAATTTTACCCAGACAGAAACAATGCAACTACTTTGGCCACTCTGATCTTTTTCCTCCTTCTAGTGGGAGAAATCATCATGTAACATTTCTACAGCACTGAGAAAATGTAGGAAGAAAGGTAAACAACCCCTCATCTGGGTCATCCCCTCACATGAACTTCATTTGGACTATGGGTTCTTGCATAACACAACAGTGCAGTTACTGTCAAATATGAGGGACTGCTTTAAATGGCTACTTATCCCATTTTTCAAACCATGCAATTCACACTAAGTATTCAAGAAAATTATCATCAAAATCACTGCAGGTAGATTTATGATAAGCAGAGGTAAACATATTAAATACAAAAGCTATACACAACAAAAAGATTCTAAGGTATTTGGTTTTGCTTTTGTCCCGTAGTATGTACCTTACACAGAAAATTTTAAGAGGCAGCTTCATGAGATAGTGTTATCCCAAGAAACTAGGACTATCTTCTTTAGGAAGAAAAATATTACAAAACCAATCAGTGGAAGTCTTTTTAATATAATACTCAGTCTACAGGATTTTCCCTGGAAGAAGGGCAATATTGCTTTGAAGGATACATATCACCATCTCCTAGTTAGCACTTTAACATGCTGCCAGTGCCCTCCTATGGTAGAGCACTACTTTCAGGTTATAGCAATGCAGATCCTCCTGGACACGAAGATCTCACCAGCTGTGTACAAGGGCAGCCATTCCTGTTCTGCCCATCACCATGGGGGTGCAGTGCGGGGCTTCTAGAAACGCTGCCCTATCAATACATAAGAAACTCAGATCCATATACTAATCAAGAAAACATTTGTAATGTAACCTCCTTCCCCTGCAGGGATCTTCCTAGTGTGCAGGACTGTGCAATTGACTGGCTGAACTAGTCAAAAGATTTTCTTCCTTACTCTCTTTCATTTTTCCCCCTCCCTCTGAAGCAGCTGGTATTGTCTAATCTAGCTTGGCAAATCCCATGCCCTTTATCTCATGAGAGATCTGGTCTTATGCCGGGATCATGCATTATGTGAAAACCTTATCTGAACTTCTGACATTACTTCATATTCTTTGCTTGTCCTGCTGCACCAGGGCTGAACTGGTCACTCAGAGGTTATTCATTATTTTCATCCCTTCTGGGTAATATAAAAATAGGCACTAGATGAAGCAGACATCCACTGAAGAGATCTATATGTAGTGAGAGGATCTATACTATTAATTGAAGCAGAAAAGTATATCTTGCAATAGAAGCCTCTGTCCCATAAACCAGGTAAAGAAACCTTCCTCTGTGAGCCAAACTCCATGGTAACCATTGGGTTTCCAACTTCTTATCCAATATTTTAATGATGCCTGCCTTTCTGTGAGTTCACTGCTCACTGGGTTGCATTTCTTCCTATCCAGACCCCCATGATAGTCTGCACATGCAACTGCTATGGACTGCAGTCTATCACATCTAGGCTGATCTGGACCAGTTAGAAACGTGCACAGATATCCCTGGTCTGGCAATTTGCCACAGCCTGGGGAACAGTAAAACTAGCTAAATTCTACAGTAGAGGTGTGTGAAGGTGCTGTTGCCCCCCTCCTAGGTTCCCAAGCTGCAGAGTAGCAAGTGACCTTCACCAGCATTTTCCTATTGCCATGATGTTTTTAGAGTGCACTATCTTGAACATAGTCTGCAGATCCTCTTGGGATCATGCCTTCAGATGTTAGAGGGGTGCCTGCCCGGCACACAATGCTACACAATCAAGTAGAGTTGAGTTAACAAAGATTTGTGATGGGAAAAGGCCATTAATCTAGCATTTTGGCTTTTTCTGCTGTGACTCAGGCTGCAAATGGTGTTGCCATCTGCTTTCCTCTCTGTTCTCATCCAGGCTATGAGATGTGCCCTTGAGAGAAATGAAAAAAAAAAAAAAAAAAAGAAAGAAAGAATAGAAAGGATCAGCTTGATTTCAGGCTGCAGCTTGAAGTTTGTGCCAGTCATTGGCAGAACGCTTTGTTTATAGGCAGCCATGGGGTGTTAAGACAAATGGCTGTTCTGCTTTGGAATATATTTTCCAAGAAAAATGTTGGGATTTAGCCATGAGACTCTCATAGGCATAATGGGAATCAATCTGGAGGTTTTGAATGGTCTCCTTGCCTTCTTAGAAACACATTTCCTCCACTGACAGAAATATATTTGCTCTCTTTCCATTTGATTGAGGGAGGTATTTTTGGAACTTTTTTTTTTAGTGTTGAAACTTCCATTACAAGATTGTGTAGAACAACATTTCCACCCCCCACCCCCCTCCCTTAACAATGTTATAGCTTTCCATGACCTATTTAATCGTGCACTTATGCAAGACAGAAACAGAAGTGTTTTGGGAAGAGTCTTTCTGGAAACCAAGTTCTCCATCTTCTTTGTATAAACTGTTATGTGTGAAAAGCATCAAGACTGGGGGGGTGGGGGAAAGGAGGAGAGGGGCGGAGAACTAACAAAAAAAACCCTCACGAAACTTCTTGAACAAAGTTGAAATGAAACATCTGAACCAAATCTGTTGTAAACTCAGATAACTTTTTGGCTCGACTAATCAGGCTAACCCAACTCTTAAAATCAGATTAATCTTAGGAGTGTGTGGTGAGCTGATGATTTCAAAAGCAAACACTAGTTGAGGGAGTAGATATAAATACAGATGAAACGAAAAGGAGGAAAAGAGAAAATAAAATCTTTGAGGACAGACACAAAGTTCTCCTCTACAGATTTTCATTATTATTTAATGTCACTGTGCTTCATTTCTGATATTATGAGCTGTTTTTAAAGATATAAGATACCGCTTTCCCTTTTCTTTTGTTGTGGGAAAGGCAGGGAATTAGGTGGTATTTATTCTAACATCTAATTACAACATGAACTTTATATAAAGCTTGGAAGTAGATGTTTTTTTCTCATTCTACATTTTTGAGATTTTATGGCCCTCTGTTATGCATAGAAGAAAAAAGTTGATTCTCTTTGTGTGAATACAGAAATTGACCTTCATTTAACCAATTGAGCCCTACTGAGTAACCAATATCCTGGCAACCACCAGGTAGTGATTCACCAGAATCCTTTCTGAGTTCTTTGACTGAGGGCCTTGCATATCCATCTCTTGAACATAACATGATTTACAATGAATGGACACTTCTTAAATCTTAAATCTTAAAGGACCTCTAATTTTGCAAGATAATAAAAGTAATTCAAAGTTAATTCACATTAGGCTTTGGCTATACAAGATAGGAGCTCTCACATTACTTAACTCCACCTCTCACTGTCTTCCCTCTCTCATATTAACTTTTTAATTTACCGAAACCTTAAGCATGGTATTTTCTGCACAGACAACAGCAAAGTCTCTTTGCCTGGAAGAAATATATTTAAAAAAAAAAAAAGAAAAAAGGCCTAGTTCTTTTTGACCATTTTAATTTTTTTAATGAAATATTAGAAACCAAATTTTCATTTGGTGCAAATTTTTCTAGACTCTGGAGGTATGATTGTTGCACATGCCTGAATCAACATAACTGGCTCAGCACTACCAAACACTAACATATGGGGGAAGATTTAAGTTAATTGGTTGCTATAGTATGTGCTCTAATCCTCACTTTTTGAAATAACTGAGCAACATTCAACGCAAAATCAAATTGATGAAGAAAAAAATTCTTCTTTTACATGTGCACATTGAGGTACCACTGACATAAGCACAGTTTTAAGCATACAGCTGTTCTAAACTGATCCATCAAACTAAAATATTGCTGATTGTTGAATTACAGGCAGTCACAAAAGCACATAATGAAATTATTTTATGTAAGAGACATGGATATGGATACTCACAACCAATTTCTTAAAGTTTTGAATATTTTCATGATCTTGAGCTTAAAGTTATTTTAAGAGGAAGTAGCTGGGGTTAAATCTTTGCAGCCTTCAGGTAGACTGCATAATGACATTATAAAGCATCAGACAAACACACATAATTTTTTTTAGAAAAGACTTGAGAGGGAGAGAGGAAGAAGGTATGGCTAAACTGCTGGGGAAGGTAGTCATTCAAGTTGAGCAGTAGCTTTCAGAAAATCTGAGGTTCTGTTCAAATGAGAAAAATACAGGTGCTGGCAAGCTGAATGTAAGAGACACAGTAAGATGGACCAAAAAAAGCTTGTGCTTGAAAAGTATTTACCTGTAGTTTTTTTATACATTTAATACATTGTTCCTCAAACACTTGTTTGTGGATAGTAAACATTTCAGAAGGTCTCTAGAGTCAATAGATAAGAAAGGCATAAAAGGAGCACTCAGAGAAAAAAGGGCCAACTAGAAAACTAAATTAATTTTCTGCCTTTGCATTCATTGCTGAAGAGCTTGGGGAGGTTCCCACACTGGAACCCTTCATTGCAGGGTATTCACTGAAGATCTGAATGAAATTGAAGTGTCAATAACTGTTACAGAGCAAACAACAAAATTGACCAGGAACAAATTGCATCAGTTGGCATTTACCTAAGAATTCAAAAGGAGTCCGAGGACCAGAAAGGTGAACTACTGTCAGTAGTATATAAAATAACAAAAATAAAATATAAAATAAAGATACTCACTTTCATACCTGAGAACAAGAAAGCAGCAGATACAGTAAACACCCCAAATTTTCAAGAAATATGCTACAGAAAATCCAGGGAGCCACAAGCCATTAAATTTACATGAAACCAGAAAATCAGGAGTCAATATTCTTTGTTGAAAAGTAAGCCCTTAATGGAGGTGACAATTTTTGCTGAAAATACAGTTATAAGTTTGCGAGAA
>JAOXJM010000079.1:9539442-9565742 GCA_026413425.1 Tringa solitaria
TCCCAATATTTCTTCTGGAATCAAAAGGAGCTTGGCCTGTTCATATTTTTCCAAGTCTTTACTTTCCCATCTTTACTTTTTTATCCTGAGTCCTTCTCTAGTTGATCACTTTCTCATGAATAATCTTTCAACAAGAATTGAAAATCCTATACCCCACAATTTGAATGCAACCAATCCTTTCTCATCAGTTTGAATCCAATTCAAAATGAGCTTATTCTAATAAGTTTTCCAAGCTTCTGAATAGAAAAACTGTCTTCAACTATTTCAGGAACACCCAACATATTCCAGAGTCTGCTCTGTTTTTCACAATAGCTAAGTAATTAAAACTATTCTCTATTATTGTCAGATTCTTTCTTTTGACTGACATTCTTAGGGGGCTGCAAAACTTTCATCAATCCATTGCCATCCAGTAAAAGATGTTTCCTTTCACTGGCATCATTCAGAAGAAAGCATTAAGGTTCCTAGGTGCCTTAGGAAGATTATCCATACCCGTTATTCAGTAAATCTGATAATTTAGCATGAGTGATGATAGGGATTTTTTTGCAATTTGCCTTGAGCAATGAAAACCCTAAAGCCAGGACTATCTGTTTCTACACAGCAAAACCTACAAAGCTACACAGAACATCTATGGTGCACAATACACCAAAGAATGAAAGCCCTTCTCCAATTTTAACGAACAAAGCACTCTAAATAGTTGAGAGTCCAAAGGCACCAATGTGCTGTTAGGGTCTGGAACAACTTCAATAACGTAAGAGTTAAGTAAATTATTTAATGGCTTCCTTTGCTATAAAGGAAACATAATCGCAGCTCTGCTGGGTAACACATTGAGCAGTCATGATCAAAAGGTTTCTTTCTGCTTTGTCTACTCTACCATCTGCTTATTCCTTCCAGAACTTCATTCTGGCAACTGACCCACTCGTTGCAATACAGCTTGGCAGATAATTGACGTTACAATGTACTTTGTTTATGTGTATCTTTGCATGCTTAATTTATAAATATTCGTAAAGTTACTTTTTAATGAAATTAAATATACAACAACACAGCACTTGTCTGTGATTGTTGCAGTGAATCTGCAGTAAAATAGATTTCTTGCATTTACTAATAAAGAAAAAACAAAACAAAATATAAATAACACTTTCACCCTGGAGCTACAAACCAAAGCTTGTTAGATTTTCTAAGAGTCCAGGGCTATGCTTGGGAAACTTTGGGTTCTAGTATAATGAACAGATTAAAACCCACAGTTCAGGAATTTACATTTGAGGGAGCTACATATGCTACTAAATTACATGCCAGAAAAATTGTAAACTGGAGATAAATTCAGTACACAACAACCTTGCCTTCTAGAGCAAGTGCCTATTTGAAGGGTGGGATACTGAGCATAAAGATCTGATGATGTCTCTCAGTGGGCACCTGGACAGATGATGACATCTTAGTTTCTAAATTATTCCAAATTATTGACTACCATTTATTAATATCAACCTTGTCAGACAATAATAAATGGAAAAGCAATATATTTGTTAATAAATTGTATTTTCTAAAAAAGCTTCTTAAAATGGCAACTACCTCAACTACTGGGAACTTGTTCACATTTTTTTCTTTATAAAGTACCAATGAAAGTTTTAATAAATGTATCAACCTGCCATTGATATTTCTCTAAAATACTTTGGTAGCCAACCTGAATATCATGGGTCAGTATCCTTTCAAGCATGTAGCACAAGGACAGCTTCAGATTTCTTTGATTATCATGTGGGAAAACAGATAAGCACTTTGAATTCTGCAAAACAATGTATGCAATGTATACTTGAATTTTGAACAGCTGTTTGGTTTGACCATGACTGTGCCCCTTTTTATTCTTTATTAATTAAAATTGTTATGGGTGTTTGTGGTTTGGTAGTTATTTTTTATTTTTTTTTTTCAGGAATATTTGAATAGCTATGCAGCATAAACCTTTACAAGCAAAAAATAGTGCTTTGTCCTACATTATTTTTCATTCTATTTTGTTTATTTCTATTAGCCTTTGTTCATCTATTTAAGTTTCAATTGCACCATGTCAAAAGCAGAATTTACTGCATGTTATAGGTGTCAGGCTCATATGAATAATACCTTGTGAACATTCAAAGTGATCAATATTCAGACAGATTTCTTATTAAAAACTGTTAGCTCCAAGTGTCTATCAAACGTTTGCAAAATATTGCATTGGGTCACAATGAGATGAGTTAGTCCATGAACAGCAAGTAACATGCCAGCTGCTTTCCTTAAGAAAGCCATAAGGCTTGCTGGATGTTTCATATGTGGAATCCCTTTCCTGTGACTGGGTTTCTGGTTACCTCTCTGAGTGAAGGGCACTCTGGTAGGGCACTTTCTGTCCCTGGCTATAAAGAAACTGGAAGAAGGAAGAGCAGGATTACCCTCTTTCATTTAGGAGAATAATATATTCCTCTGGATGACAATGAAGGCACTTGCTACTATTACCTCTCTGAGTAATAACAGGATACACATACACAAATAATTTATGGCCACAGTGGAGTGATAACTTAAGCAGTATGACCCAAAATACTAACACTGAAAACCCTGACTTGGGAACAGAAATCTTTATGATTCATCATTTACAAGACTCATTCAGGTGAGTGACTCATTCAGGTGAGTGAATTCACTGACTGTAATGAAGGAAAAGAAATAGTATATTTTTTTCTTCATTAACAGCTTCTCTAACAGAAGCCCAGAATATAAGTGAATATCACCTGTTTGAATAAAAATTTCTGAAAGAAATGTGAGTTGCTGTGGATTAAATGCCAGAATTGCTTATTTTTTCTCTGATATTCCTTCTAATGTGTCTAAATATTTCATAGGATAATGTTGCATCAGATATTCATAATCACATATAGGAATTTATTTAAATAATTTTGAATTTATTTAGGAAATTGGAACCTACCATATTAGGTAGCTGTGAGCAGCTAAGATGCTATTGTAATTCATTCAAGTACTATTTGGCTTTGGCAGAATGCAACGTTTTTCCTCATTTGAGCATAATCTTCAATGTTCAAATTATCTGATGGGAAGTTAGTAAAACATAAGTGAGCAGTGCCAAGAATTGCATCAACTCTCTTATATGGAGTCTTAATTTGAGAATGTTGATATTATTCCACTAATTCTATATTTTATGCTTTATTAGGTGTTCAAGTTCTGAAATGTAACCCAAACATAATGTTCCAGGTCTTTTAGACTGAATGACCAGAACGTGGGTCTCTTTTTTTTATTGATTTATTCTTAGCATCAGCAGCTGCATAGATATAGAGATAAATTACCATTTTCACATTTTTTAAAATGATACTACATCTGCGCTTTGATATGATAAATTGATGTGAAATTTTTGACTGCTCATCAACTGAAAATGTGATAGGATTAACAGTGACATTTTTACACGATTCTGTCAAGAACCATGTTTCACCGGGTTTAAGAAATGTAGTTTTTATGGAGTCCATTATCTACCACTCACCACCTACAGAATTCAACTGTGTTGCAAAGAATTTCTAGCAGCACTTTTTCAATGGCCATACCAAGAAATACGAAGTTGCTTGCACTGCTTTGTACTGGAAAACTTTAAGACCTACCATGTGCAAAGTATTCTGAACCACAGAACAAAAACAAAGCAAAACCAAAAGCTTGGCATGAAGTGCCCCAAACTAGAAGATGATAAGAGTTCAATAGATATGATTCGATTGGATCTCTGATCAGATTGTGAGATAAACAAAAGAACATACCTAGATACTCGTTCAACGTGGCAAGCGTGTTTGGTAGTTTCCCGGAGTACTCCTTCTGAGACTACCTCTGAGACTTCCTCAGCTGAAAGTCATTTGGATGTATTTAGCAAGAAATGTTTTATTCCACCATGAACCTGTCCAGGCTCCTTATGAGATCATGTAAACATGTCCTACATCTTGGAGATTCTACATCTTGGAGATCCAGGGTGTCACACTGTTAAGCACCTGGAAATGCTTACAGATACGGTCTTAATATAGTAGACTGCAGTACCACATGGAGAAACTTAAACTTGCTCTAAATGAGAAAGGTAAGATGTCCATACTGTAACCTAATTACCATGACCTTCCACTAATCACAACATATTATTTATATTTGGAGTTAACTACCATTAGGCAGTTGGATCATATGAGATACTAATTTCTGCTTTCTTTAGGTTAATAAAAGAAAACAATATATGGATTAATCCCATTTGGACACTGTTAAAAATCTTTAGGTATGAAAGAGACCACACTGAATTCCCATTTGGTAGACATGGCAAAACACCATGGAGGTTAATGGAAGTCCATCAGTTTACAACAAAAAAGAAGGTGGACTTTCTACAAACAACACAAAGTTTCTGCCACATGGACCTTATATTTACTCCTCAGATGCTTAAAAAACTATGGCAATCAAAAATGCTTTTAAAACCATACTATATGGGAAAATTGTGACAATCATAGAATCATAGAATGGTTTGATTTGGAAGGGACCTTAAAGATCACTGAGTTCTAACCACGCTGCCATGGGCAGGGACACCTTCCACTACACCAGGTTGCTCAAAATCCCATCCCAACTTGCCTTGAACACTTCCAGGGATAGGACATCCACAGCTTCTCTGGGCAACCTGTTCCAGTGCCTCATCACCCTCACAGTAAAGAATTTCTTTCTAGTATCTAATCTAAATCTCCCCTTTCATTTTAAAACCATTACCCCTCATCCTATCACTATACTCCCTGATAAAGGCTCCCTCCCCATCTCTCCTGTAGTCTCCCTTCAAGTACTGGCCTTCTCTTCTTCAGGCTGAACAACCCCAACTCTCTCAGCCTGTTTTCATAGGGAAAGTGCTCCAGCCCCCTGAGATTGTTCCAATGGTTGATTGTTCCATCCATCCAATTGGTGGATTGAAAAAATTTCCAGGATGATTACAACATGAAAGCTATGTTCTTCAGAGCTGCCAGCTCTAGAATCCGCAACATATTGAAAACATATTGAGGCAGAAAGTAGCACCTGGAACTGTGAAATGTGCTTTTTGACTGTGACATAGGGTGTCCCTGTTTTGTTTTGTAGTTGGTTTTTTTTTTGTACAAGCAATATACTATTGCAGAGGTACTGCTAAATATACAGAAGTTATTTGAACAAGCTATTTATACAACCTTAGAGATACCCAGTCCTACCAGTCTAGAATGGTTCTTAATGGGCACTGCATTAAGATTAAATATGCCACCAGTTGTAATTAAGTCACTCAAGAAATGGTGATCAGTTACCGGCAACCCACTTTCAGGCCCTCAGTTTTATCCTATGCTAGGGTTGAGGGGTGTGATGGTTATGTTCTCCATTCAAGATGCAAATATATTTTTCTGGCTATTTTTTCCCATTTTCTTTCCTATGAAGTTTTTATTGCGGCTTTCTGGAGCTCTGTTGAAGTTTGGAGTATTACAAAATCAACAGGAAACAAACTGGTGAGTAAGAAAGTGAAAAATAACTGTAGCTTGTCAGATGTCTTGGCACCCAGTCACCTGATACTACTAATATATTTATGATGTTTCTATTTCAGAAGTGAGAGGGAATTAGTCATAAAACCTTTAAGCACTTTCTCAGACAGTTCTGTACAAGATTGATTTTGATGATGCAATAGAGAAAGAACTGACATATATTGCTAAGAAAATGTGCTCCATTTCAAAGGTGAAGTCATGTGCACTTTTTGAGAAAACATGAACTTATCTTCTTCTTTTGCTGATATATTAAACTATTATGATTGCCCAAAACTAGTCTGCTAATTCTCCAGAAGAAATGCATCAGGGTTACCTAAAATGGGAGATGGTTTGTTTTATTTACTTCCTAATTGACATAGTCATTCTAAAGCCAGTTTCCACTCATATTTTTCATATATTCAAATACCGTTTTTAACAAGTCATATGATTTTTTTTCCTTTTAATGGCCTCCTTGCTAAAGAAGTCTCAAGTTTTGCTTTTAGAAGTATCTGAACAGCAGATAATGAGGTGAATATTAATTAATTTTATTGCAAAGAAAATTGCATTGCCAATCATTGTTAGTGACTAATGGGTAATGACATGAAATTACAGTAAGATAAATGATTATTCTTGCTAACTAGCAAATATCCTGTTCTGCAGCACATAATTTTCTAAAACAGACAAAATGTAAATGCAAAAAAAAAGGTTGCATCATCTGAAGAATTTAATTTCACAAGCAGTCAAGAAAGACGAAGATGAGAAATAATTAAAAGTGAATGAATAATTGGAGATACTGCTTGGAGAACACAATATTGCTATTTCTTGCTGTTTCTGGGTTTTATTCAATTTTCCCCTCCTTTTTTTTTTTACTCAGAAGTGCAGATGTGGAAGACACATAACTTCACATTGGACCTGGAGGTTATGAAGTCTTTTCAAAGGACAGAGAAGGAAAAGATAGGAAAGATGTTTGGACATGGGTGCAGCTGCTTCTCTAAAGAAATAAAAGGGAGAGGGACAGAGACAGGAATACCAACCTCAGGCTTAAACACAGCAATAAAAAGCCTTAGGAATGTCAGCTCTAATTATTGTCATTGGCCATCCTAATAAGAACTTGAGTGTGACCGATAAGCACCACTCCTGTCACATCAAGCAGAACTTTCTGTCAAAGGCTCTACAAGATGTCTTTGGTGTAGTGGTACAAACTGAGAAAATGAATAAATATATCACTTAGAGATACATAGCCTGAAGATGTGCAGCTGCAAATGTTTGGGAATGCTTGAGTTTTATGAAAAAAAGTAACTAGCCAAAGCAAATGGCAGATACATGAATGTGGTTAGCAATAATTAGATAGCTTAAATAGATAAATAGATAGCTTTCAAGCTATGCAAAGGAAATCTGTTCCTTGCCTTCATTGATTTGAGGTGCTGGACAGTCATGGCAGGATTCAGCTGCCTGAGTGTGGGCACTGTACTGGAAAAGCAGATCATCTGCCATGCGATGTCATAGAAACTCTATATTCTCCTTGAATGGTAAGAGAAGGCCAGGCAAGACACACTGCAGAACGATAAATGACCTATTTTCAAATACTAAATCTTGCCCTTTGGCTCCACTGCACAGTGTGCAAACTGCTAAGCTCAATATCATCCCGGTGTTCAGAGTGCCCTGAAATAAAGAAACCCACCTGACAAACCCTACAAGTCCACCTATGTGGCAAAGCAAGGCTAAGCGTGTCAGATCAGTGGACAAGGTGGGATTTACAGAGAGGTTCTATCACAGGAACTATAATCTCAGCCAGTTTAAAGGATTTTAATATGTAATGTCTAATGTTAATGTTCCACTTGAATTTACAGGACTCCCAATGCTGGAAGACCAATTCAGAAGAGGTTGTGTAGCAAAATAATTTTTTTAAAAAGAAGATATCTTTTTCTGTGGGAGCCAGAATGTCTCAAAATGGAAAACTTCATAGGAGGATAGAATTTTTCTTCTCATGCTAATAGCTACAGCATTATATATAAAAGCTTCTAGGGAGCAGTTTATAAAACAGCTACCCAAAATAAATATTTTAAGCCAGTGAATAGATAGATATCTGAAAAAAGCTTGCATGTGACAAGTCACCCACATTGTGAAGAGAAGAAATATTTTAAAATGCTTACCTTTCAATCAAAATAAGAGACAGTTGCTTTCTAGAGACAGCAGGACACTTGCCCAGAAAGAAGGGCAGCCCTCAAAGTATGTGACTTTTCTGACAGAGGGAAGAATCATCTTTACTGAAATATGCTTCTGCTCCCCACCCTTCTGCTCCCCACCCATGGTCAGGTTTGTCCTGTTTGGCACCTGGGTTTTGCTCAGTGCTTGCTGTGGCTGTGAGAAGAGTAGTGTCTCTTCCAACTCTAACCATTCTATAATTCTGATGAAGCAGGGCTTTAGAAAGCAGCTGCAAATGAATAACCATGCACTTAACTCACAGCACGATTTATGAGAAATTTTGGTCTATAGTGCAGCTGTCAACCACAGTCAATAGGAGATTTCCCTAGGGCAAAGGAGAAAATAAAGCCTAAACCTACAGCTCTCCTCTGAGGCCTATGAAGGCTGTATCGTCTTTTTCTCTAGAAGTCTTCAAAGAGCAAGGGATTTTGCAAGCATGGCATAATTTAAACACTATATGACATTTTCTTAATGTCATTCCCATAGACTGCAGCAACAGTCTCTGTGTTTCCAGTCCCACTGTTCCAGCAGAGGCTGATCTAGATACTGCACACAGCACAATAGGTTTGCCATTTCAGTCCTTGTCACAGCCCTGTCCAGGCTCAGTTTCTATCAGTCCTTTTCAAGTTCAGTCACACAATACATTCTCCTCCATCTTTTTTCTGCAGTCCATCTTTCGTTCATTGTCACATTTTGTTACTGAGCTCCCACTGTGTTTCAGGCCTGACCATTACTTTTGGCTGCCAGCAAAGGATAATATAAAAAAAAAAAAATAAAAATCCACAACCCTCTTCCTAACAACACTGCACAACATCAACAAGAGAGAAGCTGAAAAGAATGTGTCTCTTTCTCCATCAGGAGGCTTTCTCATCATGCCCTGTATGACACCCTCTATTGAGCTCTAACTATTGCAGGATGAGACAGATCATAATTATGTTCAAATTCAACAATGCTACCTATAGAATTATTTTATTCACATAAAATCTTTCTTTCCTCTGTGACTGTTTGCTAGGAGCTCCTCTGCTCGCCCAACCACCGGGAAAAAGCACAACAGAAAAACAGTAACCAAGATGAACCAGTTCCCTACAGAACAGTTGAGCCTTGAGCTTCTGGAGATTCATTCATTTACACAAACTGACATGATGCAACGGTGGGGGGACCTCCCAGGTCCCAGGAAATATGGATCTGCAACAGCCAGCTACAGATTCTGCATATGTGGAAAAGGAATACAAACCAAACTGCTGTGGTACAAAGGATTTGCAGCAGGAATTTGAGGTGGATCCGTTTCAGCACAAGAGCACAGAGAAGCCATTAGCAGTGCACTGAATGTGTGACATTTTTCATAACCCTGGTCCTTCCCAAAAGAAATGCATCTCTTTTTTTAAAGACTATATGTTAAAAACCACATTTCAGTTCAGTTTCCTAATGAAAACTTGTTTTCTTTAATGCTGTCCTTTAAACAAGCTAGTGATGTCCCTGCCCTGAGCATAAAGCACATCGCACAGGAGCTGATTAATGCCCGAGTCTTCAAAAGGCAGTGGGTCTCAGGACATCAAACTGAAGTACTGGGGTTTAAAGCAGCAGAGATTCCAGTGCAACGGAAACAGGCAAATGCATAAGTGCCATCTGTTTTTCAAGGAGGCCTGCTTTCGCCCTATTCATTGTCTTCTCACTCTTTTTCTTTGTTTTTTTTTGTGTCAAAGTCATTGGTAGCTTTTACATTGCTTTTGTTTTGGCAGACCTTCTGAAACAACTGATCATGACTGTAAAGGGTTAGATAAGCTATCTTCTTCACTACATTACAAAGCGTAAAATAGCATCTGTCTACACGAATGACTGAACCTCATCCCATTTCTGAAATAACTTTCTGAGATATAACAGAGAATCTAATTGTTTGCACTGGATTTTATAACACTGTGCTTATGATATTGCAGACGCATTGTTATTAGCTATTACAGAGCAATTACACCACCATAAAAGTATAGTAATTCCCCCTTCTCAGAATAAACCATGGAAGATTTCATTGCATTTACAAATCTGAACTAAAGGGAGGAGGAGAGAGATGTATGCTTATACCAACATTTAGAGCAGATGATCGGAAGGTTTCAGTGCAGCCAGACTGTAGATAAATTCCTCTGCCTAGCTTTAGCTCTATAGTCCTAAGGAGCTGCTTAATTGTATAATAATGCCTCACATTTTTCAACACCTGTGCCATTATGCTTTACTAAGAGTCTAGTGTGGTCATCCTATACAAGCGTAACAAGACGTGCTTTAATGAGAGGCAGTATTAGACTGCTAAGAAATTATTTTGCAGTATAAGACTCTTGGTGGGAACAAGGCATTAAATCCTCATCTAGTTGAATTCAATGGTAGAAGTCTCATCAATTTCATTTGGGCTGAGATTTCACAAGGTGTCTCTTGTCACATCTTGCATGGCTCAGAAGCAAGATGTTGTTCCTCAGCTTCACCATCACTAATAAAACTCACAAATACTTGCCTATTGTTTATCCTCCATACTAAATAATACTATTAAATAACACTACTTACTTATTCTGCATTCAGAACAGTAATGATTCAGAACTTTAATAGCTGTCACTTCCTGGTTTTGTTTATTGGTTGTTTTCTTAGTTTAAGTGACTGTATTGCCTCCACTGAAAAATGGATCTCTGCCTCTGCTCATGTATGCCTATGGGTCCTTCCTCCCCTTTCCATAAATTCTTGTGACTTCAGCATCCCTGAACTAGACTATGATGGATAAACTCTGCAGTCACTTCTGCTAAGGACTAATGCACATTCCAACCTCTTTCTGACAGATTTCTGAATGCAGCATAAATTTGTTTGCTTTGGACACTTTTCAGGGCAATATTCATTCTGATCTAAATGGGCAATGTTAATTCTGCCATTACCACAGTTTTGATATTTATTAATCTAAGACACGGCACAATCATGCTTAAGAAGAGGAAGTTATATTTCCAGGGAAATCCACTACTGTTAATATATACTCAAGTTCCAGTGTGCAAAAAATCTAGCAACCTGGTCCAACAGATAAGCTCTTCTTAAAGAACTCTCCCTCCTCCCCTGCCACCCCTCACTCATTCCCCAGGTGCAGCATCACTTTTTAGCTTTTCTGGTTGCAGAGAACCACTTACTTCTGAGTGGGCAGCTGGGGAATTCTTCATAGGTACTTAAATCTGCAAAGAAGATGGTCTTGCACTTTTGTTAAGCCAGTGCCACGCTCCAGTCAGCTCTAGTCTGTGGCACCGGTGCAACTGGGACAAGGCTTTCTAATGGGTCTTCCTTCTATTGGCACTAGGCTCTCAATGCCACCCCAAGCGTGAACAAACTGGTGAAGCAGATTCTGTCTCACATGTGGGAATGGAAAATCCTCATTTTGGGACATTTTGGGACTATAATCTTGAACTTTTTGCTGCTTTGAGAAGCTGTCTGGGATCCCTGTTCATTTGGAAGTAGAATCAACCAGCTGGGGGACAGCAGGGGACTGAAATGCTCCTGGTGTTTTCTGATGATGTCTGAGTTAGAATAAATTTCATCCTGACCTGAATCAGGTCTGCCACGCTGAGATACTGTCATTTATATTCACAAAGGGAGCAGAACATATTTTTCCCATTTCCTTTGCTTAAATACTTAGTAAAACACTATCCTTACTACAAACTCCATCATAGAATATGTTTCTATCCACATATGCTTCTGCATTTTGAAAACAGCCATAAAAGACTACTGACTGCATCTCTTATCCGTTTCTTTCTATGTTGCCTGGTGTTTGTAACTGATAAGAGCATGCTCTAAGCTCTGGGATTAATTTCCTTCCATTACAACTTTCATTGAGATGCTACGTCTTAATGTTTGGTTACAATCTGATAGATTTTAAATTAACAGTATCAGAAAGAACAGTAATTTGTCTGTGGATGAGATGTTATTATGAACAATGTTATAATATTATCAGATGTTCTTTTTTAGAGCTCAGTTTTATGAACTAAGCAATTTTGAAAATATTTAAATAATGAATGTAATTGCTTATTAAAACCACTATCATGCATAAATATTTATATTCCTAATCAATGTTTCCTCAAAGGTATAGCCATAAATATAAAGAAAACAACATGTACATTGTACATGCAAAGTCGTGTATCTAGTTCCTCAGCTGTATATATCACCATTGCATAATTGCTCTCCGAGAGAAACCATCCTGCACGAGCCAAAGGTACGTCTTTTTCTGTCTGCAATGGCTATTTTAGTGTCTTTTGACTGACCAACGTTAGATATCAGAGACGACAGTGATTTTCAAACAGCGGGAACCCAGTGCTGTCTGGCAATCAGGCACCTCTGTGGGTGGCATTCTGGCCTCCTGCAAGTCAATTTTCCCTCTTACTTCAGTAGGTCTGGATTCTCCATAAAGATAGCACTCAGCATTAAATACTTGCAGTTGTTTTCAAAAGGGTAAACATCCATTACTATATCTTTGTGTTTGGACTGTGACCACTTTGGAGAAACACAAAGTATTAAAAGGGTTGAAAATATAAGGGGAAAGAATTTTATATGCCTTATTTCATAAACAAGCTATGAAATTCACAAAGAGACCTCTAAAGGATTTTTTTTATATCTACCATCTTCCAGTCCCTCCAAATACAATCTGATTGCACATTGTACTCCTAAAGAAAAAGTGACATTGGAATCGTGCAAGGAGCATAAAGTTAAAAAGTTAAATGTAGCATACTTCAATTGGAAAATCTGTGATGAGATGATATCTAATTGCTTTTTTGCTCTGGAATACCGCAAACTGTTTTATTCATTCACTACTATACACTGTATTACCATATGTAAATAATTGCATTAACCCCTGTGCTCCCCCACCTTGTATCATATCGCAGGGAAGAGCAGACTGACAGAGAAGTCACAGCAGGGCGTAACAGAGCGAGGTGAAGAATAGCAGTAGGATTTCTAATTAAGAGTCAGGAGTCTTAGATGACACATTATTACTGGAGCAGAACAAGGATAAAAGATGAATGTCTGATATAATAGCATGATAGCTAACAATAAGGTACAACAGCAATGCCCTGTTAAGGTACCCTTTCCATTCCAAGGATTTCCATTTATTTATGTGGGTTTGGATGACATGGAATGTGTGTACGTGCAGATAGTTGTGCACTCTTGAGGGATGACTGGTATATATTTTGAGGTTACCAAATTTTAGCAGCATTTGAAGAGAAGCTGTACAATTGACAATGACCCCCATAGCCTGCTTTCAATCTCCGGGCCAGAATTTGGTTGTAGGTCCTGAAGGCTGGCTTGTCATTTATTAGATGAGTTACCATGTCTGAGATCATTTTGGTCTTGTATACGTTCTGTGTATGGTTCTCATTCACTCCCTTATGGATGTATATGCGTGTGCGTGTGTATAGGTGTTTGCTGAATTTAACCTGTGGGTATTCAATGTATGGATAATAAATAGGTTTCAAGGGAAAATGTCACTTCACTAGTCATAAGTTCTTTTCAACAGATGCTCAAGCATCTTTATTGTGTTATCCTTTCACCACCACCACAGTAAGCCACTATTTCCCATTCCCAAGTACAGCGTTGAGAAAGAAGGCCATTAGTTGATTTATCAACCTAAAATTTGCTAGGAAAGAAATAGCTGCAGACCAGAATTGTGAAGTGAATCTTCACAGATATTATATAATGAACAACATGTATTTTCCAAGTGTGCCCTTCTGAAATAATAATCTGATCACATTTTGCTAACAGGTCCTTAGTAATTTTTATTCTTCAGGTCATTTCATATTTAAAATTATAGTGTAACCTTTTCAGATCAAAATTACAGCTTTTAGTTTAGTGAACTGGCTACTATATCTTAAGTACTTTTTAAAAAAATATTTAAAAATGGACTTATTTCCTCGTGTTAAATCAAATATTAGGTTCATACATCTCTTTCTGAATGTCCGTGTGCCTGATTGGAGGGGAAGGACAACGTTGCTGGAGAAGAAGGATTTTACATTTGCCAGAATGTCTATAAAATTATATTTGGATCCATAAAAGTTCAGGAAAGAAAACTGCTCTCTTCTGAGAGTGGGATCTCCCACAGGAGGCTGTGTCTCAGCCTGTGAGCCCTGAAAAACCCACATAACTCCTCTGATGCTGGTTCTCCTTTGAAGTGCATTATCAAGAGGAATCATAGAAAGCATCTGATGGTAAGAACGTTAAGTTCTGCACACCTACGTACATTCCTAGTCCAGAGGACAAAAAATTGTTCTGCCACACCTGGGCTGGTGGGACAGGGTGGTCTGCTTGCTTGTAGGGGTGTTCTGATTAAAGTAAGCTGCTGACCGGTAGAATTTCACCAGGTCCCAGTGCAGACCCCAGTCTTAATTGACAAATAAATACTAATATTTTTTTCAGAATTTTCCAACGAGATCTAGCATATATTGATAAAAATCCTGAGCTACTCTTTAGTTTGCAGCACCTTCTCTCCCAGAGTACAGCCTTCAGATTCCAGCTGTAACTTGTGACAAAGCCTATCTCATACTACTGAAATACTTTTGTCATCAGTTATTTTGTAAGAATAAAAACAGGACTGTTAACAGAAATCCATCACTCCAAAAAACCCTCCAAAATTAAAGGTGTTAGGGAAGAGAATGCATGAGGGTTTTTTTCCCAGTGAATTCAAGGTAAAAATCCCCATTGATTTAAATGACAAATCCAAAGATAAGGGAGAAAAGGTAACTTGCGTGTTTAACATCCTGCACTTATTGGCTCTGCTACAGAGTTTTATCATAATCTTTTGTAAATCACTTAGGGAACATTTACATTTCATAACATACCTGCTGTTGGAAATTTAGTTTCAGACTTTAACTTCCTTAAGAAAAGAGAGAGAAAGGCATGGGTTAAAATACCCTCAGACAGAGGAAGGAATTGACCCCATGCCTCCTTTTCTAATGCTCTACAAACTGTGTTTAAAAGGGGAAAAAAAAAGTGTGTGTGTCTTCAGTAGGACTCCATCTTCTTGTACCTGATGATGATACCTTCAGTATAAGATTTTAAATTCACGTTGTACTGATTTGTCCCTTCTGTTACATCTTACAGGGCTGAGTTGGACTGTCTACCTGTTGCAGTGTGTGTTTTGACCCAGCTGCATCCTGCCATCTACTGGGTGTGTGGATTCCTCACAGAGCTAAAAAATCCATCCTGAGAGGTGAGGTATTCAAAAGAGTGTGTTGGTAGGGAGCTTAATGACCAAGCATTGCAGAAGTTTACTGGAGGAGATCTCACAGCACTTCTCTGCTACTGCACTGACATAAACCTTCAGACTGTTGGTGATGTCCCCGTACAGGAGGCTTCATGAACACAGAAAAAATGCTGATTCTGACCTAAAGAAATCATATTTAAGTTGGAAGAATAAAGGCAAGGATAGACACGAAGAAACACGGGGAAAACAGCAATTGGGAAGACAGGCTACAGCACTACAATACTAAATGGTACTTGTGAAAACTGCACCCTTAGAAAAAATTTTAGGTTTTTTTCTTATCAAATGTGATTGTGTAAGTACTTGTAAAAAGTGAGAAAAGGTAAAACTATGATAAAATTCTTAGCCCTATTCTAGCGTCAAGTATAAACCTTTCAAAGAACAGACAAGACAGCATGACAACAACCCCACAGAATAAACCATCCAGCTGAGCTCTTCAGGAGAGTTAAGATCTGTTCTCACAGACACAGCAATATTTTTTGTAGATTACTTGTAAAGTGTAATTGAAAAAAACCTTTCAGGTCAAAATGCTTTAGAGACTTTTAATGCTTTTTAGTTTTTGCTAAGCTGTTTTGGAAATTACTTTAATACCTATCTAAAATGATAAAGAAAATGTACTTAGTATCCAATTCCAGATTTACTTGCCTTATTAGTCATCTAACAATACATAGATTTAATATTGAAGGACAGTGAATAAAATTTATTTTTCAAGTGAATAGACTGTTTTTAATCAACTTAAAATGGTATCAGCCTCCTGTGTTGCACTTTGAAAACAACAGTAAATATTCTCACAAGACAAGTTTTATGTTTATATCCATTGTACTATCTAATTTGGATGTATATGTGGATACTCAATCTCATTTTTATGTGAGATTTGTTTCTATCCCTGGTTAAAGCCATGCATCTTAGTGCAAGGCACACTGTTATTATAACAGATGGCTTATTTCAATCCATAATGACTGGGAAAAATAATAATAAATCATGTAAGCAAGAACAAGCACTTCACTTTCTCCACAAGTTACTCAGTGCCTGCCAATTTGAAAAACAGCTGAGGGCTCTGGCTCTGGCTCCTCGTCAGAAACACAAGGATGCTCCCAGGTTAGAGTACAACAGCATATCCAATTTAGGGAGAGCAAAACTAGCAAGACACAAGGACCAAAAAGCTCCTCCATTTGGGGATTCAGGGTTTTCCTTCTTAGCAATGGAAAGAAAGGAAAACCAATATAAATCCCTGATGGTGGAAGGCAAATGAAGGCAAAACTGTCTCTGGTGTTATTTCAGGACACTGTTGTACTCAGACACCACACCGGATACATCTAACTCAAAGGGAAGAGACTTTCATCTCTCTCCAAAAGGAGGGTCTGAGCTACAGACCCAATGTCACTGTTCACTTCTGAGTGACTGTGGCTTTCGAAAGTGGCATAGGTGTGTAGAAACCTACATTTCTTTGAAAATGAGAAAACCATCTAGAGAACTTAATACTGACAAGCAGGAATATGATCAGATTGCCTGCAATTTATATTCTGTAAAGAAAATTTATTGAATCATTATATCTATTGAATTATTAGTTAATCATTAATAATAATATAAATAATAAAGAAATTATATATTTAAACATATTGTTTGAAGAAATATGCTTTTATATTTTATTTATTATATTTACTAAATTATTTATTAGCAGATACCTCACCACACAAGTATATAAAACTTTATTTACCTTAACATGTATCCCACCTGTTCAAAGCCTCCAGAGCTACCTCCATTGCTTCTTTCTCAAGTCTTTACATCCTTCTCTCTTTTCACACTGAGTTCTGCAAGAAAATTTGACAGATCACTGCTTTTAAATCACAGTATAAACATAACGTTCTCCAATCAGAGTCCTCCTCATCTATTACTAAATAGTACTAAGTTGATTTTGGTATCATATGTGTTGAGAAAACAGATAATGAATGAATAGAAATAGACTTTTAGAAGCAGACCTTTATTTATTAGTGCTCTTTGCAATGCTCAAAGTTGGCTGAATCAATGGAATAACATAGGCCTCCTCTTAGGTACACATAGTTTTGTTCATTTACTGCTTTTTCCCTAATTTTAATTGAATCCCAAGGCACAAATGTTGTTGTGTGACCTCTTACCCACATTGCTCACAAAGGTCTCTCAAAGTATAAGAATTAACACCCAACATAAAAGGAGATATTGCCCTGACATTGTTTTTTCTTTTTCCAGAGTAGATAATCTGGAAATAACTGAGTGTGTAGGGAAAGCTGGTCAGAATGAGCAGGAAGCATCTTTTTTTCCCCAACAGCATTAAAATAAAAACAAAACCTGAATCACCAGCCTCTCAGATGACACAGAATTCTTTGTAACAGACAGTTATTTTGGCCTGACTCAGAAATAAAAACCTGCCTAAATATAAGCCTCTAATGTCATTTTTTTTTGATACATTTGCTTCTATATGTATCAGCTGGACCTGCCTGGAAGGCTTGCATACATGCCCAGGGCCCCGATGGCATTATCACAGCTATTTGGGCACCTGAAATGCTCCCACAGAAACTGAGGAAAATAACCCCTAAAAAAAAAAAGAGGGTCCCTATGATGAATAATTATTTTTTTCCCCAGATCAGCACTCTGGCTGAGAAAAATGAGCCAGAAGGAATAAAGACACAAAAAAGGATTGAAACATTTGCTATGAATATTTTCCAAGTTAAAGTATGTTTCATTTCCACAGTTCTAAATGAAAGCACACTTCAGTTTTGAAATGGCATTTTTCATTCAAAAGTGACAGAAACTGAAAGGGAAAAAAAAAAAAGAAAAGATTAAAACAGGGGACTAAGCATCTGAAAAGAAAGAAAGCAGATTGCTTTGGACAAAAACAACATTTTGAGGTGATTTAAATGATTTATTTTTTTCTGGTAGCTGGTTCTCTGCTTTAATAATACCCTAGAAATCTTTCCTTTTCAGTACAACGTACATGGTGTGTGTTCTTCCTGTGAATTACTAAACTGAAAAATGTATATCTTTTCAGCTTTTCTGTCTTTCCCTTGTTGATGTCTGCTAACCACCATCCTTTTTTCTTGTCAGTGGCTACTGTGAGCCTGTCTGAATGGAATGTACAGATGTGATGTATGAGTTTAAATCTCTTCTGAAGTTGACTCAGAATTCATTCTGCTCAGGAAAAATTTGGGAATGATACCAAACCATATTCTCAGCAACCATTACCCGCACACTTGGAAAATACACATAAGATTGTGTGAACAGTAGCAGTTCATTCTTTTCCGTAAAAAGTTATCTGTGCTGTATATCCTATTGCATACTTATGAAGTGTGTGGGTAATGGTGGATGGGAGTCTATTGCAGCAGCAGTCTTGTTTATCCCATTTTCTATGACCTGGTTTTGTTATCTTCTTGTTTTATTTCTTTTACCGAATACTGCACTTTTTATTGCTTCACCAGACACATTTTAATGTCATTCTTTTCATACAGAAGATACATAACGGACAGCAGCAGACTTTAGGAAGATAGCTTATACATCCATATACACTGGTAATTGAAGGTGCTTTATAAATTGTGAGCCTCCCAGTCCCAAACTTAACATTGGAGCACACATCAGGACATATACCTATGTGTCATAGCATTAAAAATGTCAGCAGACATATACCAACACAGTATGAGAGACTGTATTAAAAACGATGTATTTACTTGCCAAAGTCCTCAGCACACTTACACAGTATTCTTCTCTTTAAAGCACCATCTAGTTCAATGTGGCTTTCTTCTGCTGCAGACTGTAATATGATAGTTCTTTAAATTTTCCCTGTAAGCCAGAACTTCCAAGAACTCCTGCTGCTTTTTCTAGAAAACGTTCCCTAGATGACATTGGGTTCACACTTCTGCCATCAACTGGAAAGCAAAAGATAACTCAATACCCACCCTGCATGCACCTATGTGGTTTTGCTCTAGGCCTGACTAAGGCTGGAATATATCAGGAGCACAGCTGGAAGGCATTAGGCACACAGCTGGAAGGCACTGGGGGCACAGGTGGACTGTATCTTTCACTTTGGTTTAGTCCACAGAGAGTATCTGTGCTGAGACTCCTCTGCAACATGAATCAAAGTGGGGTTCCCAGAGCTCTCAGGAAATTCAATAACCAGGAGGTTCAAGCGTGTACTCCAGATCTAGACTAATAGGCTAGCACAAGTGGTCAATGTCCTTATCACATGGACCTACTGAATAAAACACCTGCTCCTCAGCAAGTAATAGTTACCATTACTTAATACTAAATATGCTAAGAGACGAGGGTTATGAAATTAAATTTTGTGCGGAAAGCCAGTTGTACCTGCAAATAGAGAGTTTAGAAGTATCTTACTTTCTTCAGAATATCTGTCCCTAGATTTCTGCTGACCAAAATTTTCAAGTTAATAATTTCTTTAATCCATATTTAAATCCTCTGGTTGGGACTTGTATTGCAATTGATAGCAGCAATATGTGTGTAAGTCAATATAAGTCATTTATTCAGAAATCTGTGACTTCCATGCCTTTGGCATAACATGGAAAGGAAAACAAATTTATAGTTCAATTGCAAATGCACATTGAATTGCTTCATTTGAACTACTTAGTGTGCTCACCTAATATCCCTGCTCTCTCTCTCTAGTCAATAAACATAGGGTATCTCTTTGATGCACTCATCAAAGAGCGACTCACTCTACGGCTACATACCTGGTCCTCAGGTGCCCACTCATGTTCTTCTGTATGGACAAATGTGCCTTAGAAACCTGCTGCACCATGCGTGACAGAGGAAAGGAGAGAAAAAGGAAATAATTTTACATTTCTGCTTCTTGCGCCAACCTAAGGGACAAGAAAATGGGAAGTGGAAGGGGATGGGGCCACAGGGTTCTTAGGAGCGTGTCTCTGATTCTTGAAGAGTGCTCTTTCCTCTCTTGATCACACTGATGATACAGGGAGTCTGAGGAGTCTGACTGACCTTGCCAGCTAAGTCACAGAAATGGAGAGTTATATCAAGCCTCAATTTTGTCTTTGATTTTTTTCTATGCTGTATGAGACAGAGACGTTATGTAAAATAAAATACCAAGAACTAAATTGTCGCATTCTATTTGCAAATGTGAGGGAGCTTTTATACAGTACAATTATTAAAAAAAAAAAAAAGATTAGATTTTGTGCACAAAACCATAAAACACACATGAATGATGACTCCAGCAAAGTAACAGAATAAGTGCACACAGGGGGCTTTGATTTGAGAAGCTCATTTATTTGCATGATAATAAAGAGGATGTATGTGTATAGGGACACATAGCACTTTTTGGAACTCTGTTCAGGTTATAAAATGCCCATATCCTCTATTTTATGTTCAAAATCTAATTAAGAATTCTTTAATTTACTTACTAATTCTTGACATACTTCCAATATACTTTCTGTCTTGTTTTGTATTCAGAATTAATATGTATGTAGTTAGAGAAAGGTATTTGTTGCATTTTTAATGTTGATTTTAATATGCTAAATCTACAATATGAAAGGTGCCATGACAGCCTCATAACGTTGCATACATGGAGCTTTGTCACCTTGAGCAGGGTATTTTAGTATGCAGAAAAATATGTTGGTGTGACATGTGGAAATATGTCAGAAATACATATGTATCAGCTCTGTATTTATCAATTTAGAGAATGGGTAATATATCTTGCAGTACAAACTACACATTATAACTAAACAATGAGGATTACAATCTGACTTTTCATGGTCAGCCCGTGGTATAATTCAACAAATAAGCCAAATGTCAAATATATGAGGAAAAATCACTCACAAGTACTCTGGGATCACACACACACACACAAAAAAAGGTGATATTTGAAAATTAATGTCCCTGCTGTTTTCCAGGTGCTCACCTCCACTTATCTCCACCTGGCACAAGCTCTTAATTGTGCTGTTTGAGCTTAATTTTTTTACAGGAACAGGACTATAATGTAATGAGAACTGCTAAGGTTGCTCTGCCACTCAGGATAATGCAGTTTACAGAGCCCAGGACAAAGACGTGGGAGCCAGAGATAAAGCATGATCAGACAAAGAGATCTAGCAGAGGTATGAACTCTCCAAATAAATCTGACTTATCAGAATTCCTGATCCTCTTCAGCATATACAGCAAGACCAATAGTTTTGGTAAATCCCTGACTCTGTACCTTGAGGTATAGATGTAGGATCAGACCTGCCTGTAACTAAACAAGAATTAAGAAGGTTCCATGAGTTCAATAAGTTTAATCTTTTAAAATGTAAAGTTAATCTCTTTCTTCGATAAATTGTTTAATTTACCTTAGGAGGTAGTGTTGGGCTCTTGGGAGAACTTCAGGCAATTCTGTTGTACTTGGTTTTCTTCTGTTAGCACCACATAAAGACCTAAATCCTTCTGAATTCTTACAAATGAAATGAAAGGCAAAAAAACCACTGTGACACACATATTGTTAAGCACGGTGCCAAGATCTACTAGGCAAAGAGGTTGCTGTTTCACCAGCAGAAATAATACACACCCCAGAAAATCCTAGTTTCTTTGCCATATGATGCTTTCTATTCAAGAAAATTCCAATGTTACAGTTCAAAATTACTCTATAGAGAAATTCTTCATGAGTCAGGGCTGTTCAGGGATACATAAAAATCAGAGAGCACTCAAGGTCTTACTTCCAACCCTTGAACACACTCCATTTTTGCATGGAACTTCTATCCTATATGCTCAAAAAAAAAGAAAAAAGAAAAGCAATTAAGACCTGGCTGCTATACCAATTGCTATAGCATTCACCAACGGGAAGTGGCCTGTCAGCCACATAGCTCCTCCATTGCAGCTGGCAATATACACTTACCAAAGGTCTCCTAAAGTATCATTCCAGAGGGGAGGGAAGAAAATACTCCTGTCATTGAAGGCACACAGTTGAGCAAGTTATCTTTCAGGATTCCATTTCCAGCACCTGTATCTCTTGTACTTGTAATATCAGTTAATTCTGCTTTCTGCCTTTGCTAAGACAAAATTGATGAGGACATTCATGAGAGTTGGTGTTGCTGCAAGAGCCATTCTTGGATTGTATGGTGGGCATTGCTATGGCAGTCAAAGACTCTTGACTGCAGAACCATAAACTCCTGCCTTCTCTTACAAAGCTATTACAGTCGGTAGAAAGGCTGTGAGATGTCTGCAGGTAATTATATGTGTCTGTAAACATCCGTATAGTCACTTCTATTTCCCTTTTCTACCACTGCAACCTTCCACAGACTCTGTTCTTTACTACTTTGCTGTGATATGAAGCTTTGCCCTTTAGGAAACAAAAAACCAAAAAAATAATCCTATCCATGATAAACTCAGCCTTAACTCTCTGCTCTAGAGGATGAAATTTGATCGTAAGGAGATTAAATAGGCTTAACCGGATGTATTGAAACAACTGCATGGGATCCCAAATCCTGTTATCAGTAGCAGACAAAAGACTTACATGTAACTAGAATTTCATTTTCAGTCTCTAGGATCTGGCAAATACTGTAATACAAGATAGGTCTGAAGGTTACAACATATTGGTCATGTGCATTCCCTATTTCAAACTGTACTTCCCAGTATTGTTACACCTTAGTCATAGCTTAACGTTGAATGACACAAAAAGCTACTCATAATGAAATGCTGATGGCTTTTAACGTGGATCATGCTCTTACTGTACAGAAAAAAATATTTCATTTTTTGTAAATGATTGCATAAGAAAGACTTCTTACACTCTGTACATTTGTTTTCACCTGTGTAAAACACAAGTTTAATGGGAAAACACATACATTCCATTATGTGCTCAAATTGCTCCTACTGTGGAGCATCTAAACCTTCTGACATAGTGAAGAAATAAAACAGTGAGAAAAGAGATCATGGGTAAAAGGATCTAAATGTGGGTATTTACTTGAAAACTAGCACACACACATTCTAGCATTTATATTAAAGAACTTTTACACATTTAAACTCCTTTTAAATATCCATCCCTAAATCTCTTTGTAAGCTTTCAGTTGATTCATTTTGTTGGCAAGATCAGTGCTACACCATGACTCCATCGGCTGAAAGATTTAGGAAGATGGTTAATGGGAAAGTATCCCCATCAATTATAACCTGGAATAAATATACAATGGAAATCATCAAATTGTTATTACTCAATAAACAAATCTCTGTAGTTAGCCACACAAATAGACTGTGAAATGTATTTGCTTTTTCCAAATTTACTAGTTTATGCATGCCTGTTTTAACCTATGGAGCATTTAACTGTCTTTTTCACATATTTGCTATTAATTACATGCAATGTAAGGCGAACTGTTCAGAAAGCAATAACATGGTTCTAGTAACTGCCACTAGGGAAACTAAAAACTATTAAAACAGTAACTGTCTTGAGGACCAAGTATGATTTTGCACAAGTTTCATTGACATGTTTACATCAGTGACAATCTCCAAATTAATTTTAACAGAGGAAGAAAACCCTGGGTTTTCTATCAATCTGTACAAGCAAAAAATTCAGTTATACAAATATTTGTGAACAGAGAAAAATGAGATGCTAAAAAGATATTTGTGCTTTCCAAAAATGTTTAAAGAATAGGAGTGCATGTAGCGTATAAAAAGGTCCTTTTTTTTTGTTTGGCTGGTATTGTTTCAAGGTGCCACCACTACAGTGGTGATTACTGAGCAGCAAAGTCCAGGCTACACGAGATAATACCATTTTAAGATTGTCCGCAGAGTAGTACATTGGAATACAGAAAACTAATGGCTTCCTTACATATCTGTAAGTCAAAAGGTGTACCTGAGAGGTTTTCTGTCATTAAAGAGACTGCTTGGAGCTGAAGTCCCTCTTCTGAGGGGTAGTGAGAGGCTACGGACCTCTCCCCAGCTAGTGGGGGGAATTCACTCAATTGGAGTGGAGGTGGACAGATTGACAATCTGACTCCTCTGTTTTGGTGCAAGGTAGTAACTGGTTCTGGTTTGGAACCAGAGGTAAAGGCATGGTAAGTCAGAAAAATGTAGGAAACAAATCTGCCCAGGTCATCTATTCTTTACTTGGGTCAAATGTCTTTTTCCCAAGGTGAGTAAGGAATAACCACTTCTGAAAACTGTCAGCTCTTTTAGTTCAGTTTTAGCTTGTTTCTTTTTTCTTTTCTGTTTTTTAGGGTGGTTTTTTTGTTTTTTTGTTTGCTTTTTTTTTTAAGCCAATTTTGAGTTGGAGCCTATAAATTAAGGGTAGTTTCTTGAATTTGTATGAAAGTATTATCACACTGGTATTTCAAATGTTGCCTAAATCACAGCAAGATGTTAAAGCCCTATAAGCAGTAGTCTGAGCACAATAAATAATACAGCAAATCGTCCAAGACTATCAAAAGAGTGATGAAATGCATCTGGCTGTTAAAACGCAACTCTGTCCTTAGTGGTTTTATAATAAAATAATTATATACATGGAAAAAGACATCTACGCAGCTGTTTACTTTGCACAAAGCCAAACAACCTTAAGAAAAATGATTACCAGTAAAATCACCAAATGTCAGTATTTCCTATTCTGAGAGTTAAATCCGGCACTCTGTAAAGTTAGAGAAAATTGTTTCATTGATATCAATGGGATCAGATTTTAGGATAAGTGTAGATTTGTGTGATTCGCTGCATACTCTTCCATGACAGCACCAAGCTGTTTATTTCTTTATCCTTAAATCCTAGGATTTCATTGTTCATTTTTAAGGTAAATATGAATCATCTTTCTCTCTATCTGCCCATGTATACAGATGATCCCTTTCCTGGATTCTCTGTAACACTTAATGTGTTTATTCTTGTAACATTGACATGGTGTCAGGGAATTACCATTACCCTCAAAAGCACAGATTAAGAGATTTCAAAGGATGCTAAGAGACCTAACCCCTCTTCCAGATCCCTCTTTGTAGGTGGGTACTTATGAGACTGACACCAGGTGAGTAAGTAAACATGTGCAGGCATCTGAGTGTGGACCTCCCAGACCCAGGGCTTCATCAGCAGAGCATCCTGCCTTCCCTTTACTCCTTAGCCACAACCCCACTGATACCAAGGGATACAAAGAACAGAGGATTTTCTAGGAATGGAAGGATGTTTCCAGACTGCCAAGCCACTCCTCTCAATAGCAAAAAAAAAAAAAATAATCAATTTCTCTGATTAGTCTTAAAAGTACATAGCTCCATGACAAAAAATGACAATAATACAATATCTGGTATTCCCTGTCCCATGGTGGCAGCATCCTAGAAACTCCTTATGACAAACAATATCTCAAAACATCTTTGTGTATCTATGGGAAACTACGCACAGTAAATTTTCTTAAGCTTTTTCATGGGACGCTGAGTCAAATTTTCTACAGGTCTAAAATCCGTTTCCACACAGAAGAAAACCCAACCCTGTCACATTCTGTAGAATTTTGTAGCCCTATTAAAAGCCAATAAAATTTATACACTCTGGAAAAAAATCCTTCCCTAACATTTTTCTAAGCAAGGCAAAGTGATGATTCTGCCAAAAAAGAGCTTTTCTCAAAGTGAGAGTAATAAAACAAAAATATTAAGTCCCTTTCATCTTTATTTTCTTAAGTCTACTGAAAAATATGAACCTTCCAATTCTTTTACACTCAACTTTTTTTTTTTCAGTGAAGCTACCATGTAAAGCAGAGAAATAGTAGAACAGAAAAGACAATGAATAAAATATGGCACAACTGTCACAGGGAAGCTCCCCAATTCTTGCAGGTTTAGGAACTGTTTAATAAATTCTTGTGCTGGGCTTAAATGAGTAGAAAATGTAGAGACTATTTCTGGATTAATCTTCCATTGAGCATAACCCAGACTAATCTCTCATTGAAGTATTTTCCTTCTGCTTTCCCCCTGAGCCTGCAGTAAGATTAATGTGTGAGTATATCACATTAGTTTATTTAGCTTCACAATGGTCATACTTGGTGGCAAATTATTAATATTTATAAAGACACTGCAGTAAAAGAAGGCTCTGTGCTGGATTAGCTATCTAGGAAAACATTTCTAATTCTGTGACAAGTGGAAACACTTAAAACGAATACTCAATTTTTGAGTGTCTGTGTACAACCACACCTTTGAAAGCTCTACCAATTTGGGGATCTTTCACAAAATTTACTGAGGTTTAGCTTGTGCATCTTCCCTGAACATCTCCAGAACATGACCTGACAGGCGTGTTTACCTTAACCATTTCATTTGCTTAGCACTGTGAAGTGAACCACCAGGTAAAAGAGTTGTTGCCAGACTACTCCCTTTTTCCACTGAAGCTTAGAGCTGAGAGTAAAACCACGTGAAATTCTGTGACACACAGCAGCTTGAACC
>JAOXJM010000079.1:9565835-9596099 GCA_026413425.1 Tringa solitaria
CTTAGAGCTGAGAGTAAAACCACGTGAAATTCTGTGACACACAGCAGCTTGAACCTGGGAAGTATCTCCCAAGCCCCTCTGGCCACAGGGCATTATCAGTAGTGCATCATTCACCTGCCTAACACACACACCGTGTCACCACTCCTATATTTTCCTCTATAAAGATGGCAATACATATTCTGGGGTCACATACTACCTGTGATGAGGCTTTAACTCAGGGCACAATGGGGTCCTGTCTCTTGGACTCTGCTGCAGCTTATGGAGGGGCAGACAAATCACTGTCCTGTGTTCAACACGCAGGAAAACCTCAGGCAGTGAAAGCACCTCTTTGCTCCTGGGTTTCTCACTAAGGCCTCTTAGTCACACTAAGTCTATTGACCAGTTTGCTATCAGAAAGATGAAAAATGTGTCACAACTCCACACTTTGCTCCCCCTGGCTTCAGTGGGACTAATTGGATGAACTGATTCTGCAGTACTTAAGTCAGGACCTGCGGAACAGGGAAATGTATTGTGAGCAAGGACCTAATTCTGCAGTCACTCAGTCTAACTAATTGAATGAAGGTTGACAGCCAGACTAGTTTTCCAACCTAAATTATTTTATTGTTTGAAAGCAATAAATTTAAAGTAGAAACCAGTGTCTATTCTCTAGATATAGATTTGTTTTCTGCTTTGCAATTCTCAGGAATCACTCCTGAAATGGTGAACTTTTCTAAATGTCAGTTAAAGGGTTCAGTGATTTCTTTGCTCATTTCCTAAATCTGACGTGTGTGTGTGCTCTCTGGGCCTGTTGCTTTAGCTAACCCTGCCTAGCCCCTCTGTAAGCAACTCCTTTGGCCACAGTTTTGTCCAGTACTATTGTCTCCCGCTTCCCTGCTCCCTTTCAAAGGTTGATCCACTGTCTTCACTGGAAAAACTAATAAACTGTACCAATCATTTAATAGTTGATATAAACTTTTTGCAAATTTTAAGACAAGTCCATGTTTTCTTTTGTTTATTGATGGTTTGTTGATATGGATTTGAAAATTCCTTACCTTTGAGATTTGAATTTCAGTTCGTCATTTGCTTGCTTTTATCTCCTTTTACTTGTTCTTAAAAACCTTGTTTCCTTCAGTGCTTTGTGTCTCCCTTTTTTTTCCAATAGCACTTGCATACATCAGCCTCTTCAAGCACAAATGCTTAAGATGTAGCAGAACAAAGACTCTATATGCAGGGTTTGAACAATATAAAAAGACACTGTAAATAAACAAAGTACCTTTTTCCGTTCTCTTTCCCCTTCATTGATAACTTGGACATTGTAGGAACAGTATTAATTTATAGGAAGGACACTTTCATACACATTTTTTGGCACTGTCTTCTCCATCTCTTGGGCAGAAGAGGCAGAATCAAAGTTGAGAAATTAACTCATGGATGAGTGTCTTAAAGTGGAAACAATACTGTTCCCTTCAGTGGGGATTTTTTAAACAAAGGCCAAAGCTACACTGTAAATAATGAGCTACAGAACATAGTTTAGACAACCTCATAGGCTTTCCCCAGCTGTGACTTGGAGCATCAAAAGATCTTAAAAGTTATATGTTTCTGCTTGGTATAGGTTTTGTCACCAATCCTGAGGATTTCTCATAACTTGTCTTCTGAAACTGCTATTCTCACCTATGCTGTTGAATACTTGCTTGTGTGAATAATTCTCCATGCACTCTGCAAGACCTTACGCTTATATTGCTGGCCCCCACTGCACCAAGTCTCCCAAGGATGTGAGCCTGCTAAATAACCAGGTATAGAGCACATATTTAATTTTTATGTCTATGATTGAGCAGTCTCACAGAGGTGAATGGCACTTACCGTGGGATCAATTTGAGCACATGAAAAGAAATACCAATTCTGCAAACTGGCTCTGAGCTTTTTATTTATTTGGTTTTGGTTACCCTGAAATTTAATTGCGGCCTCACTGTTGATATCTAGAAATGTTAGTCCTTTCTCAACTCCTTTATGTATTACTGAATTTCAGTCAAGTTTAACTTTTCTCATTTCACATTCCTTCAAAGTCCGCTTCTCTCCAAGCCCAATATATTGGCATCGCTGCCTTCTCTGCAGGCCTTCATCAGCATGTTGAGCTCGATGACAGAGGAGAAGAACAAAGAGTCAATGTTCTAAAAGAAGACTTTTTGTGATATATGTCCAAAAGGGATCTTTGAAATCTCAATGAGCTAAAATTGCATGCATGAAACAGCCTGCTTTCCTGAGGTCATCAGCAAGGTGAACTATTCTCATCGCAACACAATAAAAATGCCATTGTTTTATGTATAGCAATTCTGTAGTACACTCTACCTTGCGGTGAGCAATTTGTCCAAGAATAAAAGGTAAGTGCTCACACTATACTTTTTATATGATCATTCCTGTTTGAGGAATCTTACCAGCCCAACTAAGGTAAAGAAAGTGAATGTGAAGAGAAAAAACAACAACAACAAAAAAACAGAACAGAAAAGAGCACAATATGGATGATCAGGAAAAAAAATTAAAAAGATAATAGAAAAGAGAGGATTGTAGAAAATTTAAATGAAAAAGACAAATTTTGCTTAAAGTCATTAAGGGGGACTAAATTAGGTAAAGCTTGTCATAAGCGATTCTGCACGGCATAAAAAGATTTTCAGGTGCTTTAACGGTACCAAGTTCTAGCAGCAGTGTCCAGCCCAGGAGAAAGATACCTTTACACAGTTTCATGTCCCAAACAGCAGGTAGTGGTGGAGGCTGAGGGAAGAGGATCAGAGCTATGCTGTCACACAACCGTGATGCCCCATACACTCTCTTGGCTCAACAGGTTTGTTACTCAAACCCAAGTGTTTTGTGTTTAGCAATGAATCAGGGAACATTTCCCACCCATGTCTTTGCACTTTTCTAACACAGGTAAACTTTTTTTGCACCCATCCATCATGTAGCAATGATTTCCCTGGCTTAGCAGTACAGTTTGTTAAGAGAAATCCCAATAAAAAGTAGGAGCTCCATTGCCACTGGGTATTTGGTTGAAGATTTTAAAATCATCTCTGATATCAAACCTTGCTTAAAGTATCCACCAATTCCAGAGTATTTAGTTCCATATCTGTTTCAAGAATAAAGTCTAATCATGCCTCCTACGCTCCCAGTAAAACTAAAACTGGACAACTTCTAGATGCAGCATTAGCTTTTTTTAAAAAAAAAGATATGTTCATGGTACATTTAAACACACATCAGAAAGAATAAATCTACAGGCCCTGTAACACAGTATGAGTCTGTGCAGGCTTTAGGCTTCTAGATTCAAATTACTATTAATTCTGTATTTTAACAAAATTTGTTACTTTTCTCATTTTTCAGAACCAGAGAAACACTGCGATAAGACAATTAGAGACACCCTCAGCAACTTAATTACTCTAGATGCAATTTTATGAACAGATTCAAATCTTTGACCACTTAATGATGATTGAGTATTTTGTGCCACTTCCCATTAGTGAAAACGGACCCTCTGAGCAAATTGAGCTTACCTCATTGAGTGCTCATCCTCCCCGGGCAGCGTATTGCACGCTGCTGAAGCTCATCTAATGCAGGCCTTATATCACTTCAGTGTCATGCATTCAGCAACCATTTCTAAAGATTCATGAACAGCAAAAAGGCAACTTATATAAAGAGCTTCTTAAGAAAGTCTGTCCCCTCTGTGCAAAAAAAAAAAAAAAATCTCTCTAAATGAGTTATTTTTTTAACTAAAGGAGCAGCCAGAGACCTGCATTTAAAAAAAAAAAAAAAAAAAAGAGAGAGAGAGAACGAGCGAATAAGAGCTTTTCTGACTTCTGAATTCAACATCATATCTCTCCTGCAGGGTACGGCCCTTTTGGACCTTCCCACACATCTTCTTGTGGGATGAGGAGATGTGTAGAGCAGGCAGACTTTTGGCGTGTTGTCACTCGGTGTACAGCAGGGTCAGCCAGAGAGAGCAAGGATCTATTGCTGTCTCTAAAGATGCCATCTGTGAGGTATTGCTTAAGGCTTGAAACTATGAACTGTCCCTTGCACAGAGTTATTTGTACAAGGAAAAGCGGACGTTTCAGCAGAAGGCAAACAAAAGAACCATGGGGTAGGTTTTCATAAGAATTCCTGAACAACTTGCGTGGTCTTCTTTCAGAAAAATGTCCATAGGTGACACTGTTTTATTTGGATATTTTACTGCCACTTTAATTTACATGTCACCTTCCCTTTTTATTGAATAAGGCTGTCGTCCTAGCTGTGCTCCCCAAGGACCAGGGCTGCAGTAATGCGGCACTGCAGGACTGAGAAACGTCAGGCCAAGGTTCACGCATCCCTCTGAAAGTCTGCAGACCAGCTCTTGCAGAATAGATATATCTGGCAGATTCTGACTAATGGCCAAGTGCAGTCAGAGTACACAAAACAAAGTGTTTAAAGCTGTGTTTAGAAAAGATATTTCCTGAATGGTGTCATTAGCGACTCAATTACGCGTTTTATGAGCTGTAACTTGTGCACAATGTGGGTAGAATAGGATAGAGTCAGATTTACAGGAGAGCAACAGGCCTTTGGACAAATAAAATTCTAGGCCAAAGCTACTGAAAATAATACCTTTTCAGGCACAGAGGCAACTTTTCAGTGTTTCTTTTGAGCTTCCTCAAAGCAGTTGTTTGCACTGCCGCATCCATTTTAGCTCAAGGTTTGCACATAAGAAAAGCAAGAGCAGAGGTTTCTCCTTGTTTAGGGTAGATTTCTGTCTCTCTTTGCAACCTAACAGCTTTTCTTCTTATAGCCAGAATAATTTTCCTCACACTTCATGGTATTCTGTGCTCTAAGATATAAATTAGGATATATAATTTTTGCTCCTTAAGGAACAGAGCTTGATCACCAACAAACCGACAGCCAACAAGTAAGGAACACCATGGGTTCAAATGAAAGCTCTGCTCTCCAGACGGCTGGGAAGAGTATCAGTCCAAAGAGGGCAATCCCTCTCTTTTCCAACATGCCTTAAGTGCACAAAGTTCCAATGAATCAATAAATTCCAGAAAAAGAATACAGAGCAGGAAATACTTTGCAAAACAGTGATCTATTTATCTACATGAACTCCCCATCTCCTGCAAGCCATGTATTATGATTGCCAAGCCAAGCTTCTCATGTAAGCCACATTTTCAAGTTCTCCAGTGCAACAGCGATGAAGAAAAGGACTGATAAGTGGAAGCAGGCAAGTTATGCTAGGCTTTTCATTATTATTTAACTGTATTCACATAGAAAAGTAATTCAAGAGTGAGATAAGCAGCTATCTTGGTGACATGCACCTACATAAGCTATTTCATGTCATTAATATCCGAAGTCAATCTCAACATTAAACAAAGTGTGCAGCCTGTTCCACAGCAGTGACACATACTAACAAAAAAAGAATTATTATATATTTTCTTCTGGTAAAAGAAAAATATCTGTTCATAAACCAATGATTACCTGACATCCAGTTCCACTTCTGTTTGTTGTGAACAACCAGATGCACTAACACATAAACACATGCTCACGGTGCCAAGCTGAAGTGTGATGGGATGTTGCTAAAGTATACAATAGGGATTTAAACCATTAAAAGGATTTTTGTCTGCCTTTACAAAACAGTTGTAGCATAAATGTATCAAGAAGAACTGACAGTTCTACCTAGATAAAGGACATGAAAATTTTAAACTTTTCAGTTCTTTGCAAAGATCAAACCTAGAAATGTGATGAATGGACTGCTCTCTGGGGGTTTATAACTATTTAATATTTCTCTTGACCTGTCATACACATAAAAAAGCAAGCTACAGTTGGAAACCCTGTATAAGGTCCTAATATTCAATGGAGGTTGATGACATTTACTTGGTGACTTTCAGTAACTTGTTATACAGGTTCACACTATGAAAAAGTCTGCTAGAGCTAACCAGCATTATCTGGCAATTTCAAAACTCAGCAGAATTTCCAAGTGTATCTGATTTATTTGTTTATTTACTTTTTTAAATATTTTTTTTTAAAGTCTACTATTTTAGCCAAATTTACTAAAGAAAGTAAAGCCATTGTTAAATTTCATCCAAAAAATGACAGAAGGAAAAGAGGTCTCCAATGGGCTCCTACAGGCTTTTCAAAAGCAGGTGGTAGCTAGAGGAGCTAGAGGAAAAAGATCCTATAACTGCCCTGGCAGTTTTCTCTTTGCCCATAGAAAAAGATGACACAACATTAGATACTGGGGCATCAACACAGAAGAAAAACAACAAAGCAGGTTGTAGAACCTCATGAACACCAGAGAAAATTGACTTTTGTTAGGCTCCAAGACTATCGTATATCTAACACCTAAAAAACTTTCACGTATAGACTTCATCTTAAGAGCATATAGCAGGATTGCTCAGAAAATCCACCCATTCTAGGTCTTCCATTGACTCCATCTAGTTACCAAGCACTTTGTGTTTTCCACAAACCTAAAGGAGTATACTGTTAGTAGCCCTATCAGAAAGTGTTGCCCTATTCCTTTGTACTTTGGCCTCCAATAACCCAATCAAAGTTCCACTAAAAACAATATGCCATCTCTGATTTCCTTCAAAGCTGGCTGTGATGCTATGTTAACCATTAAACTCTCATTTTCTCTTCCCTTTATCCCACAGATTATAAACACAGCCAGAGATAAGGAAACGGCAAAGTATGACAAAATGTTGACTCTTTGTCTGCACATTTTGTGACATAAAATATGATGCTCTTTCTTTCTCTGCTTGTCTCTTTTTCTCTGCTTTTTCCCATTATGAAGTCAATTCCCACAGTAATGCTTAGGGCAGAGTATATCATTGCAGGGCCCAGATGGTTAGCTATGGAAAACTATCCTCCATCTGGTTCCTTAGTAATATCCTTAAGCAGATAAGCTTGCAGCTCTGAATCTGTTGTTTTCCATGCAACTACTGTCTGTAGCAATATGTGCTCTGCATCTAGCTTAACTTTGAATTTAGAAAGAGAGGCAGGGTGAGGATGAAGCAAAGTCCTGTATTAATACAAAATTCACTTGGGAACAGGAAAAAAATTAACCTGAAAAATATTTCTAAGGGCTGAAAAATATTCTAGGTGAACTGAGTTTTATAACCAATTTAAGTCATTTGAATTTTCACATCATTCCATATTTCTTGTTTTCTTTTCCAAGAAAAAGGTAGATACTCGTTTCCCTTATTGTGAGAATATGGAGTGTTTTAAATGTCAAGATGCTATGGTCTAATGAAAAATATAATATGAAAATATTTTCCTGTAGTTTGAATAGGTGAAGCAATATGAAGAATAAAGTGAAATCAGTGGTGAAACTAACTTCCAACTAGCAATTAGAAAGTATCTCAGGGCAGCTGAGACAACCTGGATGCTAACATGCGTACAGATGGGATGTTTGGATTACAGAGCAGGCAAAATCCTAGAATAAAACCAAAAAGAGCTTTTTTGCACTCGTGCTGCCAAACTCTTCAAGAAGTTATCCCAGCTTCAATGAGACAGGATCTTTTCCCAGGCTGCAACAAGGTTTGGATCAGGCCACCACTTGTACTTAGAGGGAATAAATATTAAAGGTAGTGGAAATTATTTTAGAAGGATGCTGTAAGAGGTTTGATTCTTTTAGGAATGCAAATCCCTTTATTACAAGAATTATTAATGTTAATAGTTAGGAACTAGAACTGCTTTGTTCTGCTACCAGAGATGATCGCATTAAACAATCTGTTTGCAAATTCTCTGTAAATTTTAAAGTGCAAGAACTAGTTCTCATAATTCTTGTTCATGAATGCAATGGCCCTTTGGAGAACAAGCAACTGCAAATATTTCCAATTTGTTTAATAGGAAAAGGGCAGTTCTAAAGGGCTCCTGTGGTTTTCAGTAACTTCATTTATTCTTTAGACAACTGAGTACTGTAATGCTATGAAAAATAAGACTGATTTCTGACACTATTGTCCTATTTTTGCTAAAGAAATTGCAACTGTCACTCTCAACATTAAAAATGAAGCATGTCTCTATGAAGGCACTCCAACCTGTGAGGGGAAGGTGTGAAAGGAACTGAGCAGTTTGTCTACTCAAGCACAGAAATGGCTCACGCCAGTCCCTCATGGGACTGTGGTGCTCCGCTGCTCCAGGACAGGCACCTGGCACCTCCATGAGAACTGTAGTCCAGAATTAACCCAAATTTACCCATGTTCCTCCTTTGCTCTGTTGCTAAGAGGAAGAGGTGTTAGTTCTTGTCCTCTTGCTGAGGGGGGAGAGTCTGAGAGAGAGGCTGAGTCTGGTTTTCCCACAGTTTTTGCCTGCAACTGTGCCCCACAGTCTAATGGAGGAATGGAAGGTATTTTTTGCCTGCATGGGGACAAGCTTGTCTCCGAGAGTTCTCAATTGCTTCATACCAGTAGGGTGAAGACGAGCAGCCTGACTGCAGTGGTGAAACCAGCAGGGAAGCAGGGACTGCTGGTGCCTCCCGCCGGGGTAATATTTTTATCTGCAAACAATATAGCCATCATCACTCGTGGAACAGAGCTGGACAATTTGCAGTCCAGGGATGTTTTTGGCTGAGACAGGATAACTGTGGAGAGCCTCCATTTCTTGGCCAACCTGCTGCCTGCTGCTCCCAGCTGCCTTTGGACAGAATAGCGCTGAGCTGGTGGGTTTTGCTGGGCTGAAGCCCGAGTTTCAAGCCAGAGCCTAATTCAAAAGTAGGCAAACCCATGAGCAGCTGGCAGTGGGACACAGCCTCTGGTCTCAGCCTTGGCCCAACGCTCTGATGGTTGCATGGAGAGTCCACAGCCAAGTGGATTTTTTGTAAGTATCTGAGAAAGTAAGTAAACAGGTAATAAAAGGAAAATCAACACTTTAAACTGTTTTACAACTCAAACTAAACAAAATTTTACTGGATAGAATGAAAAGATACTTTTTGATCAAGGCCTTTCTCCCAGCCAAATACCAGAGGGGCAATGGACAAGGAAGTATGCAACAACATCCTAAACATAAATTGAATAGACTGATAATAGGTGAGGAAATTTAGAAGGATTTCACAGAATCACTGTGATTCTTCGATTCTGTGAAATTCTAACAGTCAGGGATTAAAAAAAAAAAAGCCCATGTAAAATTAATGTCAAAATGCAAATAAATATGTAATGATTTCATGGGAGATAGCAAGATAAATCTAAGTGACCAGTGTGCTGCAGACTCGGTTTGAACAGACAGCTCAAGGGTGAAATACTGAACATAACAAAGGAACAAGAAGAAGAAAGAAAATTAAAGAACAAACAGAATAAAAAAAGCCCTTTGTCGCTGCTTCACATTTATGGCCAAAGGAACAAAAGAGATGAGAGAAAGAATTCACAATGAATAAACAAATTCCTCCAAGCTCTTCACAGGGACCAACTTAAGAAAGAATAACAAGGAAATATTTATGAGCCTTTCTCAAGGGCAAAGCACATGGGGGAGGAGAAATTAAGGTTTTAAAGAGATAAATTGAAATATATCACTTTAAGAAAATTAAGTGAAAACCACCATGCTTAGAGCTAAAGATTTATTATTTATAGCTACTTTTCCCAGTGTACCTTTCTAACCAGGAGGGAATTTTTCAGAGATTGACTCGTTTCCTTCTATGTTTTCATTGTAGAATATATTTGGTGTACATCCCCAGGTCCTTCCCAGATGTGGTTGTGTCAATCAGCCCAGTTACTTTCTCGTAAATGGAGATGGGCTGTTTACTCCTCCTCAGGAGTCATCCCACCATCACCTCACACTGAGAGAGATTTAGAACTACTTTATTACTCGTTTCTCCAAACGTCCATTTACTAAAGCCACAAAAAATATATCTCTCTAGCTTTTGTATGTTCTTTGAACAATAATTTGCATAGCGGAGGTGAAGACTTTTTGCCACATTGCCTTTTTAATGCATCTGTCATCTCAAAGAAAAGTAGGAGAGATTAAGATTTGTAAGTATTTCTTATAAATACTAAGGGGATGGGAGTGATGATAGATATGCAGAGTGCTACTGTTAAAGGTAACTTCTAAAATGAGTCATATCTGACATAGTTCTTTACTGAATGTGGAGTACTATGCCAGTCCCTGCTGCCTGGAGAAGAAAATTCCCGTGTGATTGCACACTTCTTACTTCACCTTATTCTTGCTGATTTCAAGATGATAGACTTGTGAGCTCTGGAGCCTATAAGGAGACTTACAAAGCATAGAAGATATATTAAAGACTTACAGTTGTACTGTTCTTACTCCATGATTCCAAATTGCAGCCCTGGACTGAAGTGGATGCTGCGTGAAGTCTGGCTGTTCGACTGAGCAGTTACATTAGAATAACTTCACCTATAAAATATAATCCTGGATATTCAATTACACAAACATTTTGCTTCAACATGGAAAGCCATCTGAAAGACTGTAAAAAAGTATGAAAAGGTGCCAAAAAGGGAAAACCCTCAATATCTTTCATCTCCTACTCTGGACATTACACCAGCACCAGTCACTGGTGTCCAGATTTTTTTCCCTTTGCAATTCCTTCCACTCACCTGAAACTAAATACAACAGGATTTTCTTTGAAGAGCAAAATACCATCAGTTACATTTTAGATTTTTGCTTTTTTTCTGCTTTTTTTTTTAAGTAGCTGACAAACCATATCTGTGCATGGTTGATCTTTCAAGGCTTCTACTTTGTTTGAATTTCAAGGAAAGTGGAAAAATAATGTGAAAGCCTGAAGGACAGTAGCTTATGGCATATGTTTCTCTTTCACATTTTGTAAATCTAATGGTGCATACCATCTTGAGCTATGAGAGATGCGTTAGGCTGTCATCTGAACTGTCAAAAACATGTGGCAGTTTCATTTACTCTGGAGCAGCTTTGACTATTTTAGCCAAATTTCATTAGGACAAACTTGTAGACGATGCAGCTGACGTGTATTTCAGCTCCCAGCACTTCTTGTTGGAGGGACAGATGCTTGTGTAGCTGTACAATTAGGGCAAAGAGCACTATGCCCACACAATGTGAAAACCACTTAATACTGTTAGCAGATAATCATGAGCAAGTCTCAGGGAGCAGAATTATCAAATATGCAACAAAAAAAAATAAAGAAAAAGATTTTTTAAAGTCTCTTACAATAGTAAACCCACTTAGCGAGGAGAAGAGAAATCTTCGGCATGAGTCTGTCAGCTTCCCTGCATCTTGCTGATGGAGCTGAATAAAGTGCTTTGCCTGCATCTACCTCCCATGGGATTGAAACCATTTCAGATTTAAATGAAAGAACTGTCTTAGATGATACAAGAGATTTCAGTAAGGAACCTAAGAGCTAAGAGGTGCTGCCGGTGCTCACAGGCTCTTAGTAATATAGCCTCTATATCTGTCCCTGAGAAATCTAAATCCAGTTTACTTTCAGTCATTTTCTGTATATGGTTTTATGTATTTATAAAACTCGGAGTTTGTGTAAGATTCCCTGTCAAGGACCATAATGGAACATATACAGAAATTTCAGTCTGAAAGCACTGTAGAGTTCAAAACATATGATGTTTTATTAGACACACAATGCACTGCAAAGAAACAAACTTGACACAGTAGTCTACTTAGAGGTTATTTTGTGTAATATACTTAGTCTCTTTCCATTTTTAAGTCCACACTTCAGTTCCTAGCAGCTGCAAGATTTGTCTTAAATGGAAGAATAAATAAATCCAAAGAACAGAACACATAACACTGTATTAGTATAGTTTTCTTTGTGCTTCTTACTCCAGATGCACCAAAGAATGTCAAACCCTTTCAAGTGCTTCACAGCAGCTCCATCAGTAAAATTTTTTATTACTACATTAGCTAAGGCTTCTTCTGCACTGGGGGAAAAACACATGCCAAGCTAGGATGTGTATTTGTATCATACCACCTATGCTCTTTACCTCTCTGTGTGGATATCCAAGTGCATGCTAAGGGCAGATTTGACATCCATTTGTTTTGGCAGCCTGTGCCCTTTCCTCTCCTTCTCCTGGCCACTCAGCTTCTTCTGACATCTCCCATTTAGGCATCCTGGTCCAATTCTTTGTCACACTGTAGGGAAAGATGATCCAGAAAAATAATAACCATTTTTTACCAGGTTATTTTAACCCTGTACCAATCCCTTGAGGTAGTTCAAGGCATGGATGCAAACATATCTGTGCTAGCACAGCTGAGGAGGACGTGAAAGAATAGAAACATGCAGGCAGCATTTGCAATCAGCTTCTCACCCTGATAAATAGGTTTAGCAATTCATACCAAACTAAAAAAAAAAAACAAAAACAAAACAACACAGCACCCAGAACAAAATCAAAACAATTTTTTTTTATGCTTATTTAGAGATTGAAACTCGGTTACCTGCCCCAATCCTGGTAGAAGAGAAAAGGTGGGAGTGTGCAAGCAGGCATGGAGAGCAGAAGGGACACAGAGAATGTGACACCATGTCTTCTGGTGGCTGCTTGCAATTTGATTTTCCTCAGCCATGGCTGAAAAATGCATCGTTTGGTATTCACTTCAATGAATGTCATCAATTTTTTAAGCAAGTGCTGGCACTGGAAAAAAAGTCTTTCTGTGATTCCCCTCTTAAGCTCCCAATTTAGAACTACTGACATGTTCTGTTTTTCATAAATCTGATAGGAAGTTGATGTGACTTCCACTAGGGCAGCCCGTCTCTTGGGGTCGTGGAGACTGACAGAAGGGAAATGACTTCTGAAAGCAGAAGGTTATTCTAGCTTACATTTTTTTCTGTTAAAAATTCATAGAATCTAGTACAATTTTTACCTACTTTTTTTGACCAATTGACACTTGGTATGTGAACAATCCACAGTCTGCATCACCATTGCACAGAAGCAGACATATATAGCAACACCAGAGTCAGAACTATTTTCTTTTTAATATTTTGCAGAGGCCACTAAAAAAACCAAAAAACTTTTCCTGCATTTTTTAGAAAAAGAATAAGCATTGTGCTTATTTCGACATCTTGTTATTTTTCAACTAAAATTACTTCAAAAAATATTGTTGTTTCCTTGAACAAAAAAATTGCAAAATCTTAGACGTAAAAAATTGCAAAAACTTAGACAGAAAAAAGTACTTGAGTTGTACACATTTTTTTTGACCAGAGTACAAGATTAGAAATTGCAAAGTTTCTCGTGAAACAGAAAGTCTGAGTCCTTCCCAGCTTTAATGACATGGCATGGAATGACTCTGGCACTGCTCAGTGCTATTTGAAAGGGAGAATATCACTGGCAATAGCACAGGAGACTTTCGTTGTCAGTCATCAGGAAGCAGATGGCACGTCTTGGCTGAGTGGGTTCTCAGGCATCTTATTTCATCAACCACTTCAGTGTACCTGACAGCGTAGTCAGATGTGAAACACGCTACCTAAACACGGGCTGCAGTAACTCAAGCGCAATGAATTCCCAATTATGGCAAGATTTGCAGGAAACGAGAGCACAGGAGTTCTGTCTGTCCTGTACGTGGAGTAACCATCCTCTTGCCTGAAGTTAAGATAGTTACTTGCAAACTCTTTAGCATAATAAAGAATTTGTTTCTACTGTGATTATTCAGCAGAAAAATGATGGATTTTTTTTTCTTATTGTTAGCAGTCTGAGTGACAAAACTAGTGCAGGAAAATAATGAAAATCTTTTTCACCTGTCATGTCAGCTTAAATCAACAAAAATATTTCTAATAACTTCTGCCTCATGAGAGAAAAATCAGACATTGTGCAGGAAAACAGTATTGGATGCCTTTTGGTGTGTACATTATGACGATATTACTTGGGCATCTTTAGAATATCTCACTGTGGAGGACTACTTTGACAGTCATTCAGAGCTTGCGATGGAAACAGCCACCAGTCAGTCCAAGTGGTAATTTAGGCACTGGGATGTGATATTAGCCACACCTTTACCTTGAGTTTATTTTAAAAAGGAAACTTTACTGTGGTAGCTTCTGTAGATTTAAGGCCTATCTTCTTACCCTTTTCTTAAAATTTTTAAGAGTTAAATCTGAACCCCTGAAGATATCTGGGATGCCCTTGCACTGGGCATGGCATCAACATATAGGAAGAAGAGCAGTAAGGGTAACTCCTGGGAGGTTTGCTGGGCTTGGAGCTGTGCTTTCTAGAGGAATGCTGAGAAGCCCCATGGAAACCCTGTTCCTTTTGAAAATGCCAACATACATTCACTTGGCATTTTAGGCTTTGTGAAAAAATTGGCCCTAGAAGACTTGCCTATCATCATACACTGTGTGACACACCCAGAAACTGGTCACTGAGTTTTTCAACACCAGGCCAGTGGTGTTGAAAATCCTCATTCTGTTAGTCTGAAACAAAACGTGATGCCAGATGGTGTGTTACTCAGTAGGGGTCTAGCTAATACAGACATTAATAAGAGGTGCAGTCATTAGAAAAGCAAGCTTCCTATATGAGCATTATATACCTTCTTAAAGTCTGAGAGTAACTACCCAAAATACTGTAATCAGGAATAAAAAAAATCCAGAGAACTCACTCTATAACTCCAGAAAATAACAGGCTACATGATTTTAAAATGGATCAATAATCCTTGCCCATGAGCATATGTTATTTCTCTTGAGTGTAGTACAAATCATGCATGCAAACTAGGAGGTAGATCTCACAGCACTTACATGCATACGGATGGAGACTTTGGGGGTTTGTTTGAACTACATGAGGCATAAACTGATATGCATATGTAGAGTCCAGACACCTGAATATTTAATAAAGCCCTGCCATCGCAGTCATTTGCACAGAGGTGTCGCTTTATTTTAGCCACCATACAGCAACTGAAAGAGCAATATTGAACAGGGCGAGGCCATGAACTTACGTTCAGTGTCTAAGCCGAAGAGCAAGCTGTATGTGTGTAAAACACCTGTAGATAATTAAAAAATCTTAGTAGATAGCCAGTAAATCACTTTACTGCCAAATTTTATCACTGCATTGTTTCTAAAACTATTAATTCTCATTTGGTTTTAGATGGATATGTAGAAATAAAATGGGAATTTGTGCAAAGGGGTGTTATTGACATGAGACAATTAAGTTACTCTGGCAGTGCCATCTGAAAAGTTATAGGTACATCATAGTTGTGAGCTGCACATTATAATTGTTGATTTTAGAGATATTAGTGGATACCCCACTGAATGGAAAGGGAAAGAAAGAAATGCACTGCAATTTGAATGTGAAGCAGAAAACTGCTGCATTTCATCAGTCTGCCACCCAAACAAAGAGTAGTTTATAACCAAAAAAAAAAAAATACAGATATGCTCACAGTTAAATCTTTTTACTAGGCTGATCTGAGGGAGACTGAGACAGACAGAGAAGGATACGAAGAGTTCACAGGCTAATTTTAAAGGCTGCAGCCATTGCAACAGTCTTATTAGGCAAGGTTGCACAGGAAAGAGGAAGGCAATAAATCTGTATAAGCTTTCTTGCCCAAAAGAAACTACTGCTATGGAACAGAAGTGCAAGAATAGGGTCCTAGGGAAAAATCATACTGACTGATACATCTCTCACTCTGCTCTCAATTAAAATGAAATTTACATAAACAACAAGTCTCAACTATTAATGTGGCTGGCCACGTGCCCACACCTACTTCAAACAACTGTTAACTCTATGAACCCAGAGGGTGAGCAAAAGTACACAAGACCAAAATTAGATGCCTTGAGCATTTTTTCTTTCTTGCAGAACTGCTATAGATGATTTATTAGTGAATGGATATTTGCCATCCATTTTGAACTTAAAAGTCCCTTGGAGGCTCTGCAGCCCCCTCCATTACATTACCAGTATGTGCAGGTCACAGGGGTACAACTGGAAAAGATCTGGGCTCCATCAGTCAAAAATTCTATTTTCTTCCCAAGTACTAAAAAGTCTTTAAGTGTGTAATTTGAATCATCCTTAAATTCCCCAGCATATTTAAGCACCGTGCTAATAGGATAGAAAAGTATTAAAGCATACAGTTTAATCCCAGTGCTCTTATGCTTTGGTCTCTCAGTGGCAGCAAGAGAGAAGTGATAAGCTCAGGCTCTGTTCATGAGTGATGAGGAAGGATGCACATCTTCCTCAGAGAGAGTCACAACTGAGATTTCAGAGCAACATTCTCCACTCCATCGCTCCAATTTCACTTTTGTTTAATGTCTTCGATTTCTACAGGGTTAGTTAGTGGGCACAGGATCTGGCCTCTTGTCTTAGCCTGGGAAAAGAGGGGAGATAGGCTGCTTCTCTGTGCATAGTATCCCAGGGCTAAGTTCACTCTTCAGTGAAGGCACTGACAGAAATTAAGGGTAATAACGATGCCTGGGAGAAAACTGAATTTGAGGAGAAGAAGATGGATGGGTAGATTGACACAACTAAACCATATTCAAATTCAGTATCCTGAGCCCCTCTCTTAAGGTATTTGCCCTTCTGATTTCCCATTGGCAAGTTGTGATAATCTTTGTGCAGATAAGGTTGTTCTACTTACCTGCTAGGAAATAATATATACCAAAAGGGTTACTAAAACTTTTCAGGTCTCACTGATACTGTGTGTGAGGCATTCTTATGAAGTAATCATAGACATGTTTACATACAAATATATATTTAATAATTAAAAATGGATTTTAAGACAGCTATAGAAACACTTTCTCTGCCAGTCACAGGAATATAAATGCCCTTTCCCAGATTTTCAGCAATGCAGACATTATAAGAGGGACTTTGTGTGTTTCAGAAGTGAAATTTGCAGTGTGCCAGGCTGAGGGCACATTTCTGCTCTTACTCTTGATGCTAGCTCCAGCCTTCTGTTGTGGTTATCTGATGGGGATTTGCCCTAAAGTGCTGTATGCAGCTATTACTCCCTGCAAAACAAATCAGCTCCTCTCCTTGACATAACTTTGTAACTGGCCTAGGGGGTCAGAATCATAAAACTTGCATAGCCTGTGTATTTCCCACAAGGCAGTTGTAGATCAACCAGACAGCATATCTAAGGGGCTGCTAATTGAGAGGACAAAGCTTTGGTTGGGATTAATTAGTACACCTCAGCCTGCAACAACTCAGGTCCCATAGGCAAAGAACATGAACATGTACATGCCTCAAAATTTTATTCAGACAGCTTTGTTCCTTACAGTACTTGTCAAATCTTAAATAATTAGGGTAAACCACTTTTACCTAATAGAACTTGTTAAATCTTAAATAATTAGGAGTGAAAAAATGCAGAACTTTTTTTTTTTACCAGTATATTAAATGTGACCAAAGAAAGCCCATGGTAATGTATCTGTTTCTACATCTTCAAAAAAGAAGTTAAGCACAGACAACAGGTCTTCAGAGCTTGAGGGATTTAAGCACAATCTGTGCTATCCAACTTTTAACGGATAGATATGCCACAACTCATTCTAGTTTAAAATACAAGCTTAAAAGCAGCTGAACTAAAGAAGTACTTATTTGAAGGACTTTTCTGGCTTGGTCAGAATAAAGTTTGGCCTATTCTTTCTCCAGCTTTTTGAAGACTGTGAAATTTTGTACATCCATCTTTTTCCTCAAAGGAAATACTTCATTGTTTCATTTTGTAACAAACAACAGCTGATCTGCTGTGTATAGAAACCTTAGTATGTTAAACCCGATCACATCAAGAGCAGAGGAAGATAAACTGTATTATAGAACAGATTGTGGATGCACTTCTTCAAAGACTGTTTGCAAATAATCACTTACAAATGTGTTTTGAAGTTAATAAAGGAAGAGAAATCCTTTTTCCAGTTTCCTTATCCTTCAATAAAAAATTTAAAAAATAAGGAGAAAAAAAATATATATAGCATAGAAACAATACTACAAATAACATAAAAGAGTTTTCTTTTCACAGGTAAAAAAAAAATAAAATGAGAAGGCCTGATCTTTAAAGAGGATGAATTCTACTATTTGCATGTCAACAAACTTCAAAATATTTGAGCAAGTTAAAAGCAAATTAAGAAAATGGAAGAAACCAGCCACAGCTAAATGTGAGCAGCGGGAAGGGAGGCTTCATTTAAGTTGACGTTTGCTCATTAAAGGGACATTAAAGCAAAAATGCTTCTCAAAGCACACGCCCCAGTTACAGCCCTGTGCCCCATGGGAATTGCGGGGTCTGAGTGCCAGAAATGTTTCTTACCTCCTGAGGGCCAGCAATGAATATGCTCCATGGATGAAACTAAGCTGAAGAATTGTAGCAACTCCCAAAGATCCCCAAACTACCCTCTCAGCTCCTCCTCTGCCTCAGGATTTTTAATGTGTTAGGTTTTAGACCTTAAGTATGAAATATTAAGGGGACAGTGGTGAATCTACCGGTGTAGGTAACTAGGATAAAGGAACAGAAATCTCCATGACAGGTAAATTTGTCCAAACCTCTGCCTCCTTTCTGGAGGGGCAAGGAGAAGGTAAGGCTTTGCTGGGAAAGAGGAGCTGGGCTGGGTTTCCCCAGGGAATAACCGAGTAACTGAGAAGTGGCTATAATTTGATCTGTGCTCTGCTTCTGGGGAAAAGCAAATACATTGCTGCCCTTTACTCACAGCCAAATGCAGTCTGCCTGTCAATGCAGAGCCTCAGAGAACGTTCTGGGTGCAGACTAATGAGTAGCAAATGTGAAGTCTAGGGCTTCACAAGACTTTTGACAGAAATACCTAAATGAAGCACACTTTATCCAAAGGTAACTGACAAATAGGGAACACTGTAAGCAAATGTATTAATTCTCTGCTTAATCTAATCGAATATAAAGGATGCATGTGGATGGGTGGGTGAAGGAGGGGACAGGCATGCATAGAAATGTACCCAAGGATTCACACATATCCAAAATCCAGGGTTGTTTCACCCTCCTATTACTAGCTGTACAGTAGAACGACTACATATTCAGCAAAATCAATGCAATCAGCTATGCAGTGAGATCTGATCATCTGAGAATTCTGAGTAAAGATTGCCCACAGCAGCATAAAGGGCTGCTACCCAATCAGGAAAACCCAAAGTATACGTAAAAAAAAGCTGAGAATAGCATTACAGGCTACCCAACAAGGCATCAACAAGAGTGGATGAACAAGAAAAAAATAGTTGTGTGCTTTAAACAAAAGTTTAAAAATGCTGTTTAAAATTTCCATCTGTATCACAAACAGAAAATTCATGCAAGCTTTGTGTTGCCATTAGTAATTATTTTAAATTTATACCAGTTGTAACTGATAATATCCATTGCATTCTTTCTGCCATCTGTCAGTTCTGTCCTTGCTTGCCATTGGTGTTCAACAAATATATTTTCATAACATTTAATTTCAAGACATCAAGCAGTTGCCTCAACAGATATTTTGAATCTAGTAGTTTTGGCGATAATGACCTAAAGAATTTATATTCTGAAGTGCAAACTCCCCTGCAAGGATCATTAGCAAGATCTATTATTTTGCAACTGCTGCTTATAGAAAGTTAATTCACAAACATGTGAATCTACTTCAATTTGATAAATTAACCAACAGCTCGATTGCTTAGCTAAATTATTTTCAGTCCTCCCTATTCTCACTAAGAGTACACCAAGAACAAACTTTAAGAAAAATACTCAGTGATAACGTTGGGGCTAGAAATTTTTACACTTCTTTTTCCAGTCCAAGGGAATACAAAGAGACGCAAAACTGGAAAGAATATCTCGGATCATTAACCAAAATTTTCCAAAGTAATTTTTGAAATTTGTTATGACGAAGTTCTTGAACCGCATCCAGTAACTGCTGAATTCATTCAGTTGTCTGTAAGGCTCATTTCTACTGCAATCATTAAGCCACCTTTAAGAAAAAGAGATAAAACCTTCCGCCATATTCCAAAAGATGGAAGATCTTAAAGGTAGTAGCCATCTTATTTTCCTGTAGAAAATTCAAACTGAAACTAGAAAAGGAAAGGAAAAAAAAAACAAACCCATTATAATGTTCCCCCCAAGTTTGAGTATTACAGTTGAAAAAATTATCTAAAAAATCAAGGGAACAAAGAACATCCTCAACATGCAAAAAGCAGTGGCACAACTACTAAACATTCTTAACATGCCACCTTGTGCCTCAGTTTTGCCAAAAAAAGGAACCAGAATGTCAGCTTTTAAATAAACTGCAGCTTTTGAAGTCAGATCACTCTGACAGTATCCCATGGCAAATTTGTGATGGCAAGACTTTAAGGACCTTAAGAAAGATAGCTTGCTGAAGGTGGCATGAACGTTTACAAGTGGCACAAACCCACTGGCATCTGCCTCAATGGGCAATCACACCTCTCACTCCCCTGGTGCACTGCTCCAGTTATGAAATGGACATGAAATACTATTTTCTCCTGCCATGTGGTGAATAAAACATATTCTGGTGAGGGGTAGGAATGATAACTCTTGTCAAATTTCTAAATGGGACAGTACAAGTGGAGAGGTCATCTTCATTCACAGAAGTATGTAAACTATGTTTTTGTTGAAAAGCTGTGAGTTGGTTACAAAGAGGTGAATGTCACCATTACCAGTTAATTAACTTTGATTCTTCGTTATTTTTATCAATATAGATCACTATGTAGATGTAGATTATATTTTTTATCTCATAAACATCCACTACCGGGTATCAAGAGATGAGGTTGACAAGAGGATAGGAGAGTCACAGTTAGTGTTAATTAACCCTGCAGAATATCTACTGCCAGGCAGCTATTCCCCTGACATCATAGAAAGCAGTTAAGACTTTTTTTCCCCAAAACCAACTTGAGCCCAGAGCCAACACAGCATGGAGCTTCACCATGTGATTCTATATCTTGCTAGCAAAGCTAAGGGTTCAGACATACAAGGTGTATGAGAACAATAAACAACTGTCAATGAAGAGAGTCTATACAAATGTGTTAAATCTAATGCAGTGACAGAGCATTGTGGCATGTGGGAAGAATGCAGAAATGTAATAACAAGTGTTAAAAAGAAGTTTCTGGGAGACAAGTGACCTGTAATGGATCTAATTTGCAGTCCCACGTACCCAATCTTACTTACAATCGTAAATTAAAGTCAGAGGGTTTGGGTCACTTACAGAGGTACAGATAATAACATTGAAAGTAAGCAAGGTTGTAGAGGTTGGTTTTCTACTTGACAAAAGCACTAGAATAAAGTTCAAGAGCTCTAGGATAGATTTGTGTTTTTGCTATCGGCTCCCTATGTGAGTCACTGAATACTTCTGTAACACTTTGACTCTGTTCTCTATGTGCATTAGATGCTTTCCAGTACAGAAACTGTCTTCATGCTTATAGAAAAAAATCTCATGAAAGTGAGCCTTAGCTTCATTTAGGAACAAAGCTCTATTAACAAATATGTAGAAAGATACATTTGATTTTAAATAGTATCTATTTTTATAGGTTTTTTTACATTTTTCCCATTCATTTCAAAATTTCCTTAAAGTGAAAATGAAACCCTAGCAAGACCATTCAAAAAGATTGCACTGTATGTGCCTATGACAAAAATCCAGGGATTCCCACTTTTGGTATTTCTCTTGTCGGGACTGGTCTGTCCCTGTTCTTCCCAGTTCCACTCCTGTTTTATTTAAATTGAAATCTGACTGCTGCTCCCTACTTTCAGTTCTCTTCATTTTCACTCCACTCCTCCAAATCATTGTTTTCAGCTACCAAGAAAACGCCTCTATGAACAAAATCCTGAGGTTCTTTGGCAATTTATTCTTGTAGAGAAGGAAACCAGCAGTTTTGATGTGTTCTTGACTCTGCAGATCTCCTGGTTGGTTTTTTTTTTTCCTAGCCGAGACAATTTTCATAGTTACGTAACATTCAGAGGCTTTAATGCAGATGATACCTTTCTGCTAAATTTCACATTTGCAGGTGGAGTACCTGGATTTTATCAGAGAAATTACAAATTGAGTGAATGAAAAGAATGTTATATAAACAAGTTACATAAGTGTGTATTTTTTCAAGTAAGCTGTAAAAGTGTTTACAGTTGCATTTGAATTATATGAAGCTGGGGAAGACTTCTCCGATATTCAACTGTTTAAAGTAGCTTGTGTATCCTCATTTTTACAGAAATTCTATATTTGAGCTGAAATACTTTTCCCAGTGGAAGTTTCAAGACCAATACATTTTTGTGAAAAGTGTCAGTCCCAATGAACTGACATTTTCTGATGGAAAACATGTCCCAAACCTCTGAACTATCCCTATGTATAGCCTCATGGTACTTAGGCAAGTAGCACCTCAGGCTCTTTCATTTAATTGTATACATTTTCATCAAGTCCTGATGTCCCTTATGGGTTTGTGCAATCTCTGAGTTGTAGCTAGGACATTTACTCTATATTTCTGTTCGATGATTTCATATGAAATTATTTCATAGCTTTATATGTTCTTTTTCTTCTTATTCCTGATATATTTTCACATTCAGAGAATTGCAGTTTAACTGGAAGCCTTCAAGTTGGAAAAGGTTAGCGGCGAAGGAACTGAAGTCAAAATATACTTGGAGGTTAGTAGGCAGAACCAGGGCAGTTGATATTCAGTCATTAAGCTAAATAAGGGGCTCATTATTTGCCTCTGGGATGAGGCTCTAAATGCCTAATTTCCTAACTGTGATTTAAAGTATCACAGACTAGATTATTCACGTATTAAGTTTTGTTTTAAAGTAGCTGTTTAAAGTCAAGATCAAAATCCTGTTGTGTGGTGTCCTGTAAGCTTACTACTGTCGCAAACACCTTCCTAGGAAAGAGATTTCTCCCGGCCTACAGGTTTTCTCCTTGTTACTGAAAGACTTGCAGGGAGATAGAGCACAATTCTGGAAAACGGTTAAAAAAATGATCATTTAAAAGCATGATCTGGAGAATGGAAGTACCTCCAAAATCTTGCCTGTACATACTTCAGAAATTATAAACAAACTAGACAGCTTAACAGGATGCTGTGCTTCCCTTGTAAAAAGGACTATATTCAGCTGAAAAGAGCTCTGCTTATTTAGTACCCAAATGGGTGCTGAAAAATGGTGTCTCCATACATCTACCTTGGAAGGAAATACCGACAAAGACAAATAGCTACCTAGAACATGGCTGGCAGAAAAAAAAAGCAAGTATAAATGTGATATGAGTATGTTTAGAAATTTGGAAGAATTTATAAAGGTTGTAATTAATTAATTTTCCATTAAGTATATTGTTTGGTTTAATAGTATGTGATTATATTTCTCCATTAGTGAGAGAATATATTCTTCCGAATAATTACTTCGGGTTTTTTGATATCCCATATACATTTCTTCCTCAAATGTCTACTTTGTCTAACTCAAACAGTTACTCATGCTTAAGCATTGGACTAGATGATCTTAAAGGTCCCTTCCAACCTAGGCGATTCTATGATTCTGTAATTTTTAATAATTCCTTCTTCTTAAAAATTTTCAAAATATTTTCATATCCTTAGTTGTGTGCACAGTTTGTATTAAACTGTGTGTGGGTATCCTGAGTTGTTTTCACTGAAGTATTCCAAAACACTAGCAAGAAAATTCAGCTCAAGGATGCAGAGAACTTGAACTTCAAAAATGAGGTCAGTGTAAAAATTTTAATCATTCATTACTTTTAAATTGAAAATCTAGTTTGACACACACTATTGTGTTGAATATTTATAAGGAAAAAGGTGTGAATCTGGATTCTCTGCACTCAAGCACCAAATTTTAGATCATATTGCCAGACACCTAATGGCATATCTGGTGTCTTGGCTTTAGTGAGTGTTGGGCAAGCAGTGATCCAGAGTACAGAAAAGACCTGTTTATATGCAATTCAAAGCACTTCACAACTTTTCTGTCTCATTGTTTCATAAAAATCTGGCAGAAAATATTGACTTTTCTGCTTAGGCTCTCCATATTAAGAATTTATGTGAGTTAACTCTTTTAAATTTAATAGTGTGTGATACAGTTTGACATTGACAGGGAAAAGGGGTAGAGGTGTGTATATTTTCTTTGAATGCTTTCACAAGGTAGTACCCAGTACTGCAAGGCTAAGATTTAATCTCTGATTCAGTTTGCTGGGAAAAAGAAAGGTCCAAATAATGTTCTGTAGCAGTTGGTTCCTGATATAGAAAGGTAGGATATAGAAGACTTGCTAGCACTATAGGGAAAATCTGCATATGGATAGGTGGGGTTGTTCAAATTGTCATTTTAAGTCACCCAAATTTCATACCTTGCATATGACAAGGATAAACATATACATATGGCTATAGTACATTAGCATGTTAAGGTTTGGTCCCAGTGTGCTGGGCACTGACAAATAAATGCTGAATATACAGTTTTTTTCCATCAAAATTAAAAATTAAACCAAAATTTTATAGAACAAATAGATTTGTTGACTTGCCCAGTATCACCTACAAGGTCAGAAACACAGTGAAGATTAAATTTTGTCTACCCAAATTTAATTTTCATCCAATTTATGGTGTAAACAAGATTTAATTTGCATGGTGCCTGGATAGAAACTGCTATAGATGGGCATATCAACATTTTTTTTCCAGGCTTTAATTATTGTTTTGAATTTAAGGGGAAAAAATAGATTTGAAAGTTAAAGTCTTCTAAATTTTATAAGCTATTGAAAATAGTGTGCTTTGGGCCAGTAGAATCTCTTTATTCGATTTAGAAGAAATTATATTTGCTATTCTACACATCTTGATTTTATATCAAGAAACAAAAAAATATTTTCAATGGAGGAAAAACAAGACTACATTTTCAGCAGTAAATTAAAAATGTCCAGAGTTATTCCTTGCCACTGAAGCCAGCTATCACAGGCTGGACTCAATCCATACTCTTAAGAACTTTTAGGCTCCAAAACCAGAGTAACCACATGCAAGCTGTCTGGTGACAAAGAGCCCTGGTATGCACCAGCTATGAAACTCATCGTGTTTAAAAGTGCAAAACCATGAGCTAAACCACATCATGAAAGTTTCAAAGATAATACATTTCCAGTGACCAGGGACATCTCCTAGTCCTTTAGAATTTACAAATATTAGTGCTGTCAGAATTTCCCAGAAAACTAAAAAGCCCACATTCATTTCAGTTTTGAAAGTCTAGAATATTAATATATCAAAACTACTAATAGCTATCATTATAAATTTGATACTAATGACACAGTGTTTTAAAACAAAATTTCTCCAAAGGTGACCAGCAGTTCTACCAAAGAGACAGAAGACAGACACAGAGCATACAAATTGTCCAAAAATCCCATAAGTCTGTGACAGAGCTAAAATTTCAAATCCAGTCCCCTGGGTTCTGTTCCAATGGTTTAATGACAAATCTTCCTCAGGAAGAAAAATAAAGAAAACACTGAAATGCACAGATTGGCCTGGCATCTTTCACTGTTGAAATAGTCGAAGCATTTAATTTTGTAGTATGGAGCAAGGGTGGGCAACATGCCTAGATTCTCAACAACTGCAGAAGCAGGAGTCTTTATTTTGTGTTAGGGAAATGTATGACTTTGCTATCAGGACAGCTTGCAGTACTGGGTTGAAATGTAATCAGTTTTCAATGTGCCGAGAGTCCCAGAATAACTTTCTAAGAGCAGCATTAGAAAAAAGACGCTCCTTTTTCCCTAGGCTGTTTGTAACTCTAACATATAATTTTGCCATTAGTGAAGTGTGATGGAAATTAAGTCACTTGTACAGCCCAATATGCTCAGTCAATCAACCATTTTTTTTTTCTTTGTTACTAACAGGGCTTTACTCAGCAATAAATTGGCTGTAGAATTCAAGCTGCTAAAAGCTTTTCAAGTGTTTTTAGCATTGCAACCACGCTGCCTTCACCAGAGCTCTAATCTATAAATCTGAGGAGAGAGGAAGGTCATGCTAAGAAAGATTTCAGAGCCATAACCCAAGTTTATGCCTCAAAACATGTCTTCTACCACTGTGTGGACATTGAAGGCAGGCAGTTTTCTAGCTAACAGTGATATCACAAGAACTTAAGAAATTATATAGAAGAGGACCTACTAGCCTCTCATTGTTCTTATATCCATTAATATTTGCAGCTTCTCTACTTTGCTAACAGAGTTGGTTGATGGAGTTCAGAGGTGAGTTTTTGCAGAGACTACTAATAGGAGTGAATGTATCGGGACAGTCCAGTGGATTGTAGGGAGGGTAGGACCGGCTGACCATATTGGACTCTCTGTTCTCCTCATAGGGAAGTCACCTACAACTATAACCTGTCTTTTCTTTCTCAAGGAGGTGGTCATGATACAGAGGGCAGAACTTTCTGACCTTGGCAACACGTCTGGTGCAGTTGGACCGACATCCACATTATCCTTCAATGGGCATTCCACATCCAGAACCACATACGTGTTGAATGAGGTTCTCTTTGTACCTGTTGCACTCTCCACAGCCTGAGACCTAGATGGCTGCGTGTTATTGTGGGATCTCTGTCCAGGTTGCCACATCTGTTCTGCCAAGTGCAGAGGACGTGTCTTTCCACTGGGTGGATACCATAGCTAAGCTCCTCCTGAGAGGATGACGATCACTAATGTGGTCATCATATCCTCCAGTTGTCAATATCGTCAAGTTGCCGTTATGCCCTGTTCACCTTTCTTTCATTTACACTACAACCATTGCTGTTCAAGGCACAGTGAAACAGGCCCTTCCTTGCTGCTCAGCCTCTCATGTCAGTGATAGCCTGTAGCTTATTCATTCTTTTAGAGCTAAAATTGGATTTGTGCAGCTCTTGGGAGCTGCGTCTTTCTACATCTAACAGAAAACATTGCAGAAACTGCCCAAAAGCAACAATAATAGAAAGTAATTCATTATGAAAGTTGATTAAAACATGCTGTATTTAAAAATCTTAAGCAAAATCTTCCCCATTATTTCCCTATAGAGAGGAAAAGTTGTGTCTTTAGCTGGATTTCTCTTCTGTTATGCTGTTCTACTGACTGCAACAAGAATAGTGTAATGCCTCATTTCTTACCTCACAAGGATATCTCGCATGGCCTATTTCCAAATACAGTGAAGATAAGCGTTTCTTGCATCATATATATTTTCAGAGTAATCAATCATAAACTTTGAGTAAAATGTGAATCATTTTGCTTGAAGGAAACACTTTAAAGACTGTTAAAAGCCATGTTTTGTTCTTTTCTGCTTTGCCTGGATTTGGGTAAAAAGCTTTGCAGAGTCAACTGGAAAAAGAAGAGTCTCTTGACAAAGCCAACTTTTGGGACACAGTACAGCAAAGGCACCAATAAGACCAAAGGGTTAAGATTTTTTCAATAGGAACTAGTTATTTCATCTAATTACTGAAAACTCTGGTGCATTCTTTTCACAGGACAAATGTCTAGCTCAGTTATTTGGTTGTGCAGGAAGAACAGTATATGTAATTTGTAACAGCAGATACTTAAATTGTTTAGGAAACAAGCAAGCATTAGGAAAAGAGCCCAAATCTAATTATTGGGTTTTGGAAAAAGATTTTTCCTATGGACAGGTTTTTTTTTCCTCAACAATTTTCTGCCAATGACTTCTTAGCTCTTAGGAAAAGAAAATGGTGATTGATCAATGCTTCGGATTAGATACACAACAAGACAAGGACTATTCAGCTGTGAGAATAATACAATAAATAAATTTGGTAGATGTTATTCCCACCTGTATTTCCTGACTCTAAATGCAGTGAGCTGTCTTGACTGAGCACTGCTCATAATTCTTTTTCATAAAAATAAACAACTTCTAGAAAATGCTTTTCCTACCAAAATGAAAATTTCCAGTGGCATTTAACTTTTTTATCATACCTCCTTTTTTTTTTTAATTAAAAAATTCAAAAGGCCATTGGAATGTTCATGAAGTCTCATTGCAATTGTGAAACAAAATCACATTCTTTCACTTTATACTTTTTCCCCTTGGAGACTGGGAAAATAAAAGCTTTTTCCTTGCCTCCTTAAGTAAAATAACATTTTCTTTACAGTATTCAAAATTTTCACTGCACATTTTGTACTGTGCATAGTATTTTAATTTTTCTTGAAATGTTTCCTACTTTCCAGTCATTTCCATTATCACACTGTCTGCATGGTTGCAGTCAGGAAAGTGAATCAGAACAAGCTACAGTGGAAATTTTCTATACTATGCTCGTATTCATTCCTGCTCCAGTTGTGACTATGGTACTTTTGAATAAGAATGTCCACACAGGGGTTTAGTGAAGTTTGACTAATTGACTTTTAGAGTGCATTCAGTTCAAGTTTCCTGGGTTCACTCCCATGGATAAGCTCTATTTCTGTATTCTTCACTTTCTAGCCCAACTTGCTTTGTAATGTCATACATTATTAAATAGCTAGGATAAAGCCTTCTTAAAATCACAGTGAATAACGCTAATAGTAGAGATGTCAAGCAAATATAGTGATTACTGTGAAGTTTCTAGCTCATAGGGGAATTGTGATGCTTAATTAGTTAATGTTTCTAAACTTCAGATGAAAAAGGTTAATAAGTTCAAAGTATTATTATTCGTGTCATTTCCAAAATATATTATCCCTATTAATTTCAAAGAGAAATCAGCATATGGTGTTCACATTTAAAGTACGTTTCTTTTTTCTCTATTTTTCAGTAAACAAGAACGCCACTGCTATTGCAATCAGAGCTATCAGCCAAGCATTCATGCACCAGCAAACCTAGACACACAGAAAGTGGAAAGAAAGTGGAAAGACAAGAGTGAAAGAATCATTTCAGTTCTCAGCTTTCAAGGGCATTATAAACAAAGAAAATAGTATATAAAACCAGGAAAAACATGTATTTGCCTTTCCCTTTGCAACACACAGTTAAAATGAGTTTACACACTTCACCCATTGTCCAGCTGAGCCATACTTACAACTTTTCCCCTTTTTCTAAAGAGCCTCTTCTGCTTGAAAATACTGATTACTGTGGAACGGAGCATCTCTGAGCAGTTTCTCTTCCTTTACTCAATTGCTGTTCATCTTTCTTTTCTTTTATTCAGAGCCCTCTGCCCTGAAAAAGACAACATGCAAAAACGTCACAGGGTAGCAGCTGCAGCAGAAAAAAGTAAACAAAGTCACTCTCCTCTCTGTAGACAGGCCTCCATGGAGGAAAAAAGTGCACTAACCAGTGGGGCAGCTGTTAAGACACTTCAGGGAAGAAGTGGCACCCTGTAGGTTACCACTGTGTGTCAGTAAGAATGTTTTTTTTTAATATCATCTCCCTATGCAGGATGTTAAGTTCCACACAAGAATTAAATTTACCTGCAGGGAGTGCAATAGCAACCCTACCACCATGATGGAGGAGCCTGAGGAGGAAGAGACCTTTACTGGGGTTGAGAACAAATATGGTCCAAATTCAGATCCCAGATTTTACTGGAGTGTATGAACAAACTTGCCTGGGGTTGCTGGAGTGAGTTTCAGGTTATAACATGTTACAAGGAGATCAGAACCAGGCATTCATGGTGAAATTAGGGAGACAAAGCAAACAGACAAGAAAAGAGATTTCCAAAATCATAATCTAACTGACCTGAGATTTCACTGTGAAGAAAATCTTATGAATTCAAGGAAATTTCATATGAAATTAGTATCGAGAAGTTCAGCTTCAAAAAAAAAAATATGGCAACTGAAACTTTCTCACCTGAACTGCACTGCAAAGGAAGAGAAATGATTTCTGCTGTTTGAAAGACTGACAAAAAAGTATAAGCTTCTTATTACTAGTAAAGCACACGGTGTAAAAAAGAGACAGCATTTGAAATTAAATTTATTATTCCCATTGTCACTGTTACATATGAAATCAGTTTGTCAACAAAACTGATGTTAGATTGAAAAGATAGCATCCAATTACTGAAGCAACATTTTTACGCCCTAACATTATGAGAATTGACCTGCAAAATACACACATTGCGAAATGTATCAGTTTGTAATCAGAGATTGCTTTCCATTTGGAAGTTACTAGAGGCGGCAATTTTTCTGCCAAAAAAGAAAATGCAGGTTTAAGTCAAACAAAGCTTTTGTTAAATATGTTTTGACTTGACTGAATTATTTTGACTGATGCATAAAATAACTCCAATTTAATTTAAAAAACTTTATTTTCTCTTTTGAGATTATATGGTGTTTTAAAATCTAACTATATTTAAAAATAATTTCAAGACAGCAGATAAGAAACATACCTTGTACTAAACTAAACATTCTTTTTGCCTCCAAACTATATTTAAACACAATTTTTAAATTATTAGGAGACTAAAAATCAGTTTATTTTTCCACAGATGCAAATGACTTGAGCACATCCCTTATTTTATCATAAGTGCCAGTATTAGTTATTAAATGAGCCGAAGAGAGATCTACAACTTCAGCATCACTTCTGCATAACAGGTGAGAAAAAAATAACTGAGTGTTCAACCTAC
>JAOXJM010000079.1:9596199-9613182 GCA_026413425.1 Tringa solitaria
TCAGCATCACTTCTGCATAACAGGTGAGAAAAAAATAACTGAGTGTTCAACCTACCATGATGAACCAGCACCAGAGCAAAGCCCAGAGGCCCATAAAAAGTAGATGGCAGAACATGAAGCCACCTTCTTGCTCTGTGCCATTGCAATTAGAGTGGCACTGCTCTGCTCAGCAATGCACCCAACTCATCCTGCCTTGGGTTTCATGGTACACAGGTAGATTTCACTGTATTTTGCTTCTTTACCTTGTAAAGTTTCTCATTTTGAGGTTGTCAAATCGTTTCTAGATGCTCCTCAGACAGCCAGGATAATAACACCCCTCTGTGTATTGGTACCAAGGCAAGTCAAGAGCAACTGTCAGACTGCCCAGACTTAAGCCCAGATGTCAGACTTACTTATGGTGTTTAAATTCAGAGTAACGCTACTCACTTCAGTGCATCACTCCACTTTCATTTTGGTGTGGAATTACATTATTTCACTTTTATTCTGTGTTAAACTATCATACATAATAGTTTCCAAGATTGAATCTACTATAATGGAAACAAGTTCTTTTCTGTTATTTAAAAAAAAAAAAAAAAAGAAATGTTGAGAGACAAGTTAAGAGACAATTTATAGACCCAGATTATTTGGGTATGTCTTTCGGGCTGCATGAATTCATCTGAGGAAACAAATGCATATAATGATGCCACTTTAAATTTTGATTCAGAAGGGATATTTTGTTGTTTAGATGAGTCACCGTGTCACATCGCATTATGGAGTGGCACAACCCCATGTTCCTAATTCACGAAAGTCTGTCTCCTTGTTCAAAACCAAAAGTGGCATAAACCCATTTATAATTTAAGTAAGTTGCTGGCAGTTCCGAAAATGGCTTTCCTGGAGAATAATGAGATAGACCAGTGGGGTAAGAAACATGATAAGTGACTGCACAGTGTAAGGCATAATGAATAGATGCTCTGTCCCTGACAGGAGACTACGGTACCCAAGAACCCTGTCATGCAATGTCTTTTATGGCAAATCATAAATTAAAAAAGATCTTTATTGTGAAAGCTTCTGTCACTACAAGGAGGAAGAACAATATAATGCCACATTTCTTCCCAGGATTGCAAATCAAGGCCAAAATCTCTTCTAATGTAAATTGATGTCAATCCATTCATTTCAGCTGAGTTTTACCCACGTTTATCAGCAGAAAAAGTCATAAGCTGCTTCTGTTTTAATTTAATTAAAGTATTGATTCTTCAACATTGTTACGTTAAATAGCCCTTTAGTTACCAGTGTCTCCCTGTAAAAGACAATCTGGCATAAAAATCTGATTCTGTGTATAAGTCAATGGGAGTAGACAGGAGGATAGGCATTAGAGAGATGAAAAAAATGCTATTTGAATTTATAAGGCCAGAGAAGTATCTATCTTCTAGTGTAATTGCCTCAGATGATCAGCAGAAATTACAATGATCAATTACAGCCAACACAAAAAGAAATCTAGCAACAGCTCCAAAATAAAATGTTACTTATTTTACTAATCTTTCTCTTTCACTGCTCATAACTTAAGGGGAATAAAAGATCTAAATCAGGCTTAATTTAGGTGGAAATAGTAACAAGTTCCCAATTTCTTTCCCAACCTCTTTCAGAATTCTAGAGGTGCTCATCAGGACAGCCAAATTTTTAGTCACCTTTACAGAGGTGTGACCAACATTGTGCAATGAGTAACAGTGCTTGAGGGCTGCCCATGCACTGTACAGCCTGGAACAATGCTCCAGGAAAATACGCTACAAGCAGAGTTTATGTGGTTTTTTCCATACGTGTTGTCTGAATCTGTTTCTTTCCTGTCAAATTGCTTTCCTTCAGAAGCATATTCATACACATACACACATATATTTATGTGCATACACATGTATGTATATACATGTATGTATATTTTGGGGGAGAGGGGAACTGACCAAAGATTCAATCTACTCAGGACAGAATTCCCTTATACAGTCTGTTGTTGTTTTGCCCTGTTTCACGCACCATTAATACCTCTCAGGTTTATTTCAGCCCAAAGTATGCCCTAGACTGTATTTGTGTTCGGTACCTTACACTCTCCCACTGCCCTGGCCAGTCATATAAACTGCAGAGTCCTGTCACTGCCAGTGCTCAGCACTCTTTAACACAACACCAAGAGCAGCTGTGTCAGTGGCTCGTCTGTATTTAATAAAAACAATTGGAAAAACAGGCCCTAGAGGATGTTTTAAATATTCTTAGCATCTTAGAAAATTGTGTTTGTGTGGTGGGAGAAATGCAAACAAGTGTGGGCAACAGAGCATTGCTCATGAAATCATCAGGTTCATGTGCATGGAAGCATGCAGATAGGTGTTTCTTTTACACTGAACTGACTGGGCATGGGTTAGTGCTGCTCTGCAAACTGCAAGTCTCTTAGCAAGGTGTCTGCCAGAGGTACAGAATCATAGTTTGGATTGGAAGGGACTTTAAAGATCATCTCATTCCACCCGCCCTGCCATAGGCAGAGACACCTTCCACTAGACCACGTTACTCAAAGTCCCATCCAACCTGGCCTTGAACACCTCCAGGTATCTTGCCTTTCAGCATTGCTAAAGACTGATGAGGACTGGAACTGCCTCGTACTTAGCCAGTTCAGATCGTGGCATGGTAAACACACATCTGCACACACACACAAATCTATCTAAGCAGACATATCCACAAATGTTGTCTGCAAGGGTTAAGAATTAAATTAATAGATAGTCCTTGAGCTGAGAACATATTGATATTGAAATAAAGTAGATCAAATCCTTGTGACCAACACTTCAATTTAGAAGAACACTTCTTTCTAGCCACAAACACACTTCTACCATAAGAATTTCCTATCAAGTGAAAAAATCTCAGGTAGTATTTCCTCAAGGACAAATATTCTCATAATAGCACTTACTTGGACAGAGGAAACTAAAATTATCCATTTATTTCCCCATACCAAAATTCCATTGAACACTATGAACTCCTTTTGCCTTCAATAGGAACTAGTCATGCCCATACACTTTATGTGTACCAGACTATGATTTATAGTTTCGTATCACTAATCAGATATTTCCCTCTTGTATTCATTTAATTATACCATATTAATAAACCTTGACTTTTAGACAGAAGCTCTATGAGGTGTATTCTCAACATGATACACATGTAACTCCCCATGGCATCATCAGTAGTTAGGCACATGTGGAGAATTGATTATGGCCTTAGGTTTTTGGCCATTGCTAGCTTACTCCTAGATTTTTCCTCTGGTGATTTCTTGAGCACCAACAAACATACTGCAGTTCCTCTTTTTGCTGAAAACCTTCCTAGGAACAGTACTAAAAAGATCAATTTATGCAAAATAGAATTTTAATCTAGAAAACGCAGATTTGAGGCACTGCATGATGAGAGAAATAACCTCAAAATACAGCCAGAGAGGTTACAAAAGCAGGTCACAGAGATCTGGTTTCCCGGGGAGCTTCTGTACATTAGAAAAATGTAAGCAGTTACTGGCAGCTCCAAACTGCACACATTAAATGTGTCTACAAAGGATTTTGACAGCTCTCTACAAATCTAAGTCTTTCTGTCCCTACAGAACATTTCCAGTTTTATGGCAAGACAGAGGTAAGGAGAACAGTTTCCATGCAACCGTTCCATACTGAATGAACACTCCTTTAGACAAATATTCATTTATGCTAAGGTCACTTGCAAATCTTTGGATGGTCTAAAAATATTTTAATTTCACTTACTACCTTTTCACTGACTTTTATTTCTATAATGGTTGGATATTAGGCTTCAGTATGATTATATTGGTGATATATTTCAGATTCTGCTGCAGAATTCAAGATTAAATGAGAAACACTCAGCCAGCCAAGCTGAAGATAGGTATGGGCTACCTGGGACTTTTTCCACATGTGTATTTTTTGTTCATTCAGAAACACCTCAAGACAGAGTCCTAAAACACTCCCATAGTATCTGTGGCTAAGAAAGGTGACCAGAATAACAAGCAACTGAGGAATCCAAAGGTTTACATTAAGTGATGGATGCAAACCTAAAAGACAATAAAGAAAATAACTGGAGAGACAGGGAAAGGCATTTGTCTCCTGGTGTGCTTTGACTCAGTTTTGCCACAGTGAGAAGGTGTGCTGGAAATCCTCCTTTAGTCCATGCACTGTACCATTACTGATGATGGCAATGAATAGGTATTCGTCGCCAATAAGAGAATTTCATGCAAAGGCAAAGAAGGTCTGGACTATGGCAAGGCCCTACTCAGAATCTTTAGAAACACTGGTTTTAGTATCTGACATCATTGAATTCTCTATGAATTTTTATGCACCTACTTTGGAAGGAACATAGAAAATTAAGTGATGGTGAATACTGCTTCTTTTCTCTGAAAGCCTTGTATATACACAGTGTCAAAGCACCTGACCTTCTCTCTTCTCGTGCTCAGCATGCATGTAAGTCTGAAAAGTTGTTTCTGAGGAAAAAGAAAATTGGAAAAGGAAAAAAAAAAGAAAAGGAAAAAAAAAGAAAAGAAAAAGAAAAAAAAAAGAAAAGGAAAAAAAAGACTGGCCTGTGAAAATCTGTCTCCATGACAAATTCCATGAAATGAGCTGCCTTCCATGATGAAAACTAAGAAATCCTGTTGGAATATTTCATCGTAATTATAAGAGAATATAATCGACTAGATCCCAAAGATGATCCAATACAGCAGTCTAGTACCTATTTACAACACAAGAATTTACAACTAAGCCTGTCCCCTAAGGATGTCTCCAAAATTAAGCTTTTCCTTTTTTTTTCTGGGGGAGATAAATGTTCAGTGTCTTCTTCTGCAAGTTCAGGTATGGCTTTCTAACATCCCAGGCTAGCCATCATCTCAGAGCACTTTTGTTTCTACCTAGATGTTCCAAACATAATAAGAGAATATCTGAAATATCAAAAGCTTTCATGACTCAGGAAAACCACTTCCCACATCACTTCCCTTCTAGCAGTTCACAGGAAGAAAATATTCACAATAGCTAAAGACATTATATCAACTGAAGGCCAGAAATATCTAACTCAACTTCTTGATTCTGCCTCTGTTAGACATCTACTTCATGCATGCACATAGAAAGGTGAATGTCAAAAATAAAGCAGATCCAGAATTCCCTCATTACCAGTCTTAGGACAATGGTACTTGTGTCTTTCTGTAGGCTGAGCCAGTGGATTCTCCCTTTGCCCCTGGCCATACAGGACTTAGCCCCAAGTGTATCTATCAAAGCCCTGAAAAGAGAAGACTAAATATTACCTACATCATTCAAGTGTCTCTTTGTTTTAACTAGTAGGAAAAGGACAGAGTTAATTTGCTGTGTTTCTGAACTCAGCATTCAAGTGTGGTCACTGTTTCTAGGAGACAGAGATCAAGCGTTTGGCATATTTTTAAAAGGGCAAAGTCAAAATGGCAGTTTGTTTTCTTTTTTTTTTATAAGGCTTTAATAACTTTTGATTTAATTTGATTCTGTTATTTTCTTAACCAGGACTTCAGAAACCAAGTCACATCTGATAGTAAGCTGGAAAAACATCATGCAGTTGAGCTAGACCACCTTAGAATGTCAAAAAATGTTACTTAAAAAAATTAACTACTAGATCTGTTTATGTTTTAGCTTTTGCTTTTTTTTCATACCTATTTCCTGTTACTTACAGAGATTTGCTCTTTAAAAAACACACTAATGAAGATGTCCTAAAATGTTCAAGATAATGTTAATTATGTTATGTGATTAAAAAGGGGAAAAAAAAATTCTAAGAGTTCAGTACAGCAAAATGTGAGTCTCTTTTCTTCTGCAACATTTACTTGATTGAGTTTAGCTGTAAAATACCAGTGTCTTGCACGAGAACATCTCCCTCTGTCCCATGGATGCTGAAATATCAAGTGGTACTTCCATGTTAGTGAATCAATATGACTATTAGAAAAAAGGCTTTTTCTCAAAGGCAACAGCGTGTTCAAGTACATGATGGTTCTAGAGATGGAAAGCATCAAATGTTTATCTATAAGCCACACGTTGCTTTTCCCAAATAATAAGTGATAGGACAGGAGGAAATTAGGAAAAATTTCTTCACTGAAAGGGATGTCAAGCACTGGAACAGGCTGCCCAGGGAAGTGGTGGAGTCGCCATCCCTGGAGGTATTTCAAAGACATGCAGATGTTGGGCTAAGGGACATGGCTACCATGTGGTAACTTTGCAGTGTTAGGTTAACAGTTGGACTCAATGATCTTAAACGTCTTCTCCAACCTAAATGATTCTATGATTCCATTGGTATCACTCTATGTAAATCCTTTACATTCAGCATGACCTGACCCCATTTTATGTCAGCTGAGAGTCTGGATGTGAGATAGAACAGTGACAGCATTTTAAGAACTAAATTCTGAATCTAGGCCCTTGCATTATTTTAATTTTCTGGGTTATCAAGCCATGTGTTATACACTGTATCTACTTTTTTAATTGACTTAGGTTGGGAAGGGTAAGATTGTGAAAATACGAAAATATTTACAAGGTGAGTGAACACTCCTTCACTGTTTCGGGTACCTGGAAATTATCTCTTAAAAAATACAGTAATAAACAGTCCCTTCAGTTACTCAGATCAAATAAAGTAATTCATCCATGGTGTGATTTTATGAGTCTATCTTCATGGAGTTATGTATCTAAAATAAGAGCTAACAGATTTGCACCATATAGACCTCAGCAACAGTTTAGTTTACAAAATGTATAGTATGCACAAAAGTAGATCCCAAAATGTATAGTATGCAGTACACATACCATTCGGACTCACATACAAGCACATCAGATGGACACAATAAACGATTAATTTTTTTAAAGTGACTAAAATTGAAACTTCAGTTATAGCCTTGATTTTCAGAAAGTGCTAATAAGACACCTACAGAAATTCAGGAATTTTAGAATGATTGTCCACAAACTGAGACATTTGAAACTCACGGAAAGAGATTTTGAAAATCCTAACAATATGACGAAGTCACACTGTTCTTACTTTTGTGCAGTGTTCTTTGAAGCAATACCAAGACACTTGGACTTTTTTTCAGAGCAGGACTTTACAGCTAGTAGATCAGTGCCATATTGCATATCACTTTGTCCGTTGATTGTAACTGAAAGGCAAGGAAAACATCAATATATGCAGCTTCTGAGATACAGATGCAATTCAATAATTCACAGTGGTGTAATTGTTCATTGTGGTTAATTGCTGCTTTACAGGATCTTAGAGGACTTTGCTGGAAAGTCTGTAATAAAATGATCATTGCTTTAAAACAATATTCAACCTATTCTGGAAAAAAAAATCTTCCTCTGTTGAGAAAATATGTAGGGTTTGTTTATCTTTTATCAGGTATTCCATGAATTTGTGTTTATCTGCTTGTTTTGTACTTAAACTGCCCGTTTCTAATCAAGCAAGTGTTCACTGCTTTTTAGGCACCTGCTCCCTTTTGTTTTGTCTCCAATGTTTGTTGTTGCCTATGACAGATTTTTTTTGTAAACTGCTAAGCAATGTAGAGGGCTAATCTAGAGCAACTTTGCTCTCCCCGAGTAATTTAAATGAAATCAATATTCATTAACATTGGTAATTCACCACACAAGGGGACAGTGCTTTAAAAAAACTCTAAAAGACAGACCAGCAGAGAAGCAGGAAATATTACTCACATAGATAAAACACACCACATCCATTTTCTACACCCTCTTTGGACAACCCACATCAGTGTTCAATCGCTCATATTGTGATTTTTTCCTTCTGTCCAGTTGCCTTCTGTTGAATTTATAACAATTGCCTCTTCTGATTTTGCTGTAAGTCTCCCTGACCCGGTTGGCCGAATTCTTTGTTCCTCTTGGTGGCCACAGCTGCTGTCTGGCCCAATTCCAAAGTGGGCTCACTCCCACCAATTTTCCTTCTTGTCTGTGGCCAGATTGAGTTTCTCATAGAAATCACATGGTCACAATGATTTCTTTTGTCTTTACCTCCACCAACATTGCATAATAGATTCTTTCTTCATAACAACTCTGTGATATGGCTTTTTGAAGCCATGTAAATAGGTAAAACATTCTTTAAGACTGTGATCTTGCCTTATCTTTATACTGCAACATCCTTTAGTAAAAAACAAACTACAAAGTACAAAAAACTCCTGTGAAGAGCTTCACTAACTTTTCTTCAGAATTATGTGGGTTTGTTTGTGGTTTTTTTTTTTAAAGTACATACACAAATTTAGGAAAAAAACACAAAACACGTTGGCTTATCTGTCTCTATCCAATTCTTTTCTATTATCTTCAATTTCTTATGCCCTCTAGCACCTGACTGCATGAAGCCTAAACATGTTAAAGGAAATTTTAAAAAGTGGAAAGGTGTCACTGTAACTGGATTTTCCATATTGAGTGCTATGTGCACAAGCGTAGAGCAGTCTGATAGCCTATATTTTTCCTTTAATTAATGATATTGGTGAAAAAAAAAAATTCATTTATCTAGGATTATGGGTTTTGTGAAATCATTAAAACAAAGAAAGGAATAGAAGAAATTTGAATTAAATGCTTAATTCTGAAATATCTGAATTTGCATTTGAGTGTATGCAGGCTTTCATTGCTTGATTGCAATGAGATTTTAAATACAGAATAGCTACTATCATTCATTCTTTTTATATACAAAACAATCAGAAATGACAAGGTTTTTCCTAAATACTTAAATCTATCTATATTTTCACGGGTGGAAAGACTTTGACTGAAAAATATCATTTGTCTTCATGATAAATCTTAAAAAAAATGTTCTACAGTAGGTCTACAGTCTCATCTATTTCTTTTGAGAAAGAAGTAACAGATGCAGTAGACAAGACACACTGTTACTTTTCAACAAAAACTAAGCCATTATATATTAATTAAGTCTGCAACAGTCTTAACTCAGAAACTCCAATGGCTTCACTGAAGCTACACTGAGGTATAGGATTCAAAAGAGCTGAGTGCTGATATATATTTTAAAGTTAATGATACCTTGTTTTAAAGTCCCATTACTTGCATATTTCTCATGGGCTTGAGCAATACTTGATCTGTTAGGTTGTTGGCTATTTTTCTTTTTCACTTTTACTTATTGCTCCTGATACATAATTAAAATGATAACATAGCCATGGTTAGATGACAGTAATAAGCTTTTAGAACAACAGAGGCGTTGCATGATACTAATACATTCATAAATCAGAGACCAGATACAAAAAACAAATTACTAGAATGTTCCTAATCTTTTTTACTAATGGCTTTCCAAGCTGAATTTAATTAAAACAACCAAGGTTTCATCACAAGGAAGGAAAGGGAAATAACCACCATAAAATGGTAAGGCCAAAAGACATTTATTCATGATGACATCTTACCAACGCTGCAGATCAAAATCATGACCACAAAAGTGAACATCCTCAAGAAATTCAGCTAGCGTTCACCTTGACTAGATGGAGGTTAGTTCCAGTTCCTCCTGCTACCTGACAATCTCCACAGCTGGGGTTTTGCTACTCTCTGGGGACTTTTGGAAGATCACTACCTACTCTGTTTTGAGCCTGGTGTTCCCTTTCTGATGGGTTAAGTCTTTCTAAGCATTCTTTCACTATCCTACCTTGATAAATGCTTCATCAAGACTTTTTTTTTTTCAATTAAAAATACAGTTTCTACATCACCAACTTGTTTGAAAGTATCTTCTTTGAAAGTTTCTTTTTTTTCACCCTGAAGCATTTCATGCTACCATCAGAAAAACAGAAATACAGTATACCAGTTGCAGGTTGGCTTGACCTCAACTTCTTTGTTTCTCTGAACTAAGTTTCTTTGATCCGATCTGAAATGTGGTTGTTTTTTTTTTAATGGAGTTTAATATTAAATTACATTTGTCTGTTTGGTGCTATATTTTTGAACCAACAAACTTACTTGAAACAACCATACAAGAAAAATGCTGAAATAAAAAATTTGGATTTGAAAGGAAAATACAGCTATCTTTGAAGAACTGAAGAATTCATTCTTTTTACTCTAAAAACCTTAGAGATTAGTCATCATATTTTGCATTTGTGAATAGTTCTTGCTCATTGAGATGTTCTTTAAAAGAATTGACAAACAGAAAAAGTATGAAAGCTATTTCTTATTTACCTGCTTCTTTCTAAGATTTTTATGTCATATTTGTGGTTTAAACTTTCATTTTCTTATTCTTCTTCAGTCTTCATCAAAAAGTTTACAGCTCATGACAGCATCCATTTCATGATGCAGCTGTTTGTTAAACTCCTTCAAGATTGATTATCACCTGTTTTACTGATGGGTTTCCATGCCAGTTTTAATATGCTTGTTCATTCCTCCAAGGTAACTGCATGTTGTTTTGCACATTACTTTAGACTGAATTGGTAATGACTTTAATCTGTTGATAATTTGATAATGCAGCCCTCAAAATTATATTCTAGCTGCTTGCACTTTGCTGATTGGCCACATCATTTAGCAGGAGGAATTAATTGTCAAAGTCTTGCAATTTTATACAGATAATTGTTGCTAAACCTGTGTGTTATCACAGAGCAAGTCTGGAGGAACTCCCCGAAGTTAAGCTAGATTTATGCAATTAAACTGAGAAAACTGATATCGGCATGTGTAAAAAATAATAAAATAAAAAATAATAAAATACCATAGACAGTTTTCAGCCACTCTGATGGCTGTCAGATATTCCATTTAAATTAAAAACAAAAAGAAAATCAGCAGAAAGGGTAAGCATAAATATTCTTTGTTCATTTTGAATACTTATTTTCCTCAACAGAACAAATGCCTCTTTGGATAGACTTTGTATTGCCTGCAGTTTCTAATCAAGGGATAATTGTTTCAAAAAGTAAGTTCAGTCAAGCCTCTTGATTTACAGAGTAGTCTCAGTTTATATGAAGACCTCGCTTCTATTGCAAATATAGAAACCAGTATCTTCCATAGATGTAATTAATGTGTCTATTCTATCCTCTGAAGACAATTTATAGGCTCTTTCCCATCTGTGCATTGACCTTGGTGCTATACCTAAAGCTAAAGCACGTCTAACTGGGACTTGAGGGGAATACCAAACAAAAATAAGACGATATGCAAAGTATGCAGTGTGATGGCAAATAAGGCGTGTTGTATCCTTTACAGTGAGCAAACACAACTGCACATCCTCTGCACCCTACACTGGGTCTCTGCCCTGTGCAGCATACATGGCTAAGCACTGCTTTGCAACTTGTAATGAGTTATCACAATATGATAACCTGCTTGAATGTAACCACAGGGAATGACAGTCCACTTATTTTTGCTTTAGAAAGAATGGAAGGAAATTTAGATTTCCTTAATGTCAACAACTTTAAGTAGACCAACAGATACTACTCTTCACAATTCACTCAGTGACCACATGCAGAACAACCGCATTTTACACAGTTGGATTTTACAGTTCCAAATCACATAGATTAAAAATGTGCTTAAAAATGCATTCACAGAACTTAGTTTGGGTCCAAAAAGTTTAGGAGTTAAAAACACAAATCACAAGCCAGATTCTTGTCTGACATTAAATCAGAAGGACTCTACATCAGTGGAATACCTGACTCCAGATATATTTTCATTGGCAGTGAAATATATGTATACATAGCTTAGAGTAACAATGGAGAGTTTAGATTAAACAGGTTTGAAGTGCTGACTCAACATATGGCCCCATTAACTGAATTACAGTGAATTATTTTTAAAGCATAAATTAGAAGCGACTGACACTTACATGTGTAACTACACATATCAATCATCAGCACAATGAGAAATACAAGCGTATTTGGAAGACCACAAGGCATACATATTGGTAATGTCTACGAAGACATGCCTTTAAGTGACTGAGCATGAACTCTGGGAATGAGTAGCATGTATTTGATTGCAAACCTTCCATCCTACTGAATGCTAAGCGCAACCAGATGGCAAGTTGTATACTAATGTTAACAGTTTACTTTTCCTCTCTGCTTCTGTAACAAGTTCCTGCCAGTTCTTCTCGATAGGCTTTGAAAGAAGAGTGATGGATTTGTAAACATAACATAGTTTAAACTAACAAGGTGGATTGTTTGTTTATTTTTTCAGGAAGGAAGTGTTTTTGTAACACTGTTGAAGATTATGGAATCAAAAAGTGAATTCTGTTGTCTGGTGTCTGTGTCAATCCTGTGATCCAGGGAGTGGGGCAACTACTGCGCTTCTCCTTTTCTTCCCCTTCCATACCCAACCTCTGCTGCTGGTGATAGGACAGGGTGTCTCTATCATCAGTCAGCTTATCTCTTCTGTTGGATGATAAATATTTATTATTATTTCATTTGAAAATTAAAATAGTTCACTACCAACTAGCTATGAGTTTACCATTCTGTAGGATTTCAACACTAGGGTAATGAGATCTGCAACAGCTTTTCATTTACAGGACTGGAGGAAATGTATCTGTCTAATTTAAAGGTAGAAGTTTAAGTTTAAAGAGTTGGAAAGGGTTGAAGCACCTCACTCAGAACTCCCTTCTGGCTCTGTATCCTGTCTTCACAAAGCCATTACAAAAATCATTAATTCTTAATAATCTGTTGTTTTGGCACTTTCTAATCTTGAGCTGTAAATGGAAAGCTTAAATTTTTATTCCATGTTTTTATTAATACAATACTGTTTCGTGCAAAAAAAAGAAATAACACCCTGTGATCTTCTTTGCACCAAATTATACAGGAAAATGTTCATCAACACCAGCATAATTAAGATTTTACTCCTTCTCATTTCTAGATGACCACTACAAATTTCAAACATATCTTAATGAGGATATATCACCCTTCCTGATCGTAATACTATGATGCTTCAAAACCGCTTTCCCTTTATAATCCTCTTTCCCCCTCTTTTTACTGCATAAAACTCCTGGTTTCTCCTATCGGAATGCTCCTGAATTCTTCTTCAGTGACCCTTTTTATATTCCTGACACTTTATAGTTCACACTGTTCTCAGACTTTAAGAAATACTGTCTTACTTGTTTTATGAAAAAGAAAGTGTAGCAGCAACAGAATCTCGACACAGGAAAAACAGAGGTATTTAGAACTGTCTCCTGCTTTACGCTTATCAAAAAGTGAAGACAGACCTTGGAGACAGCAGGACGTGTGCATAAGATATGAAGGGAGAACGGACATTATTGTTGTTATTATTGTTAGTAATAACTATTATTATTATTATTGAAAAATTGAGGAAATTGAATTTTTATTAATTAATGCAAGTCAATAAAAAGACCTTCACAAGCTTGGGTAAGACTTAGTAGTCCCTTTGTAGGGGTCAAAACTAGACAGAGAGCTGGCACAATGTTAATTAAGTACATGTTGTGCAACCGGGAGCATTTCAGAAATACCTGAGCTAGCACTAGCCTGGGTTGTAATGTACACAGCACTGTATTGACACAGATACATAGCTTCTGCTTCCCCAGATCAATTAAAGAATACCACTTCAACTTACTCATGAACAAGGATTCAATATGCAGCAGCTTTTGTCTATCCTGTGGTTACAATGGGTTACATACACCTATATGAAATTTTGAAGAGTAAACATGGCCCAATTTTTCCTTAAGTACTATTAGCTCACCAAGTAAAAGGGAAATACTATTGTAATTTGGATTTATGAAGAAATACTGCTCAACAAGGTCTGTTATGCTGTATAGGAGTATGCATTGCATTGAATTCTTGTTCATTAGTATCTGGAAATGTTAGTATCCAGAAAATATTAATGGGCAGTTTCAAGGCTTGACTGCCATCTGTTCTCCCGATGCAAAATGCAAATCATCTGAGCTCCCCAAAGTAAGTTAGCAAGGCACCAGCTAGAAACCAGATTTGCAGGCTTCATCACCCAGAGAGGAACCACAGAGATTTCAAGGGCATTAAACACAGGTAAAAGACAAAGTTTCTGACGGCACATTCAGTCAGTGACATGTAATATAGATGCAGACCCCTATTCCGCCAGCACATGAGTGTCTCTCCACCTGCAGTGTACCTCTTAAAGCTGAATGAAGGGAGGTCTGAAATATTCCCAGGGTAGCCCTGTCATAGGTTAGAGAGAAAAAACACAATACTCCTATAAAGGGAAGGGTGGATGCATTTGGGGCAATTTGACTGATAGAGTTTTACTGCACCGTGTGTGATGCCTCATGGAGGACAGGGAGCCAGGCTGCCAAGGAACCACACCATTGACTACCAGTTCCTCATCAGACTAAGTTCAGAAGGCTTTCTTCTGTGAATGAAAATCAAATTCATGAGCCAACACTGTGTCTCATACGCAATTTTGAAGAGTTCAGAAAAATGCGTCCAGAAAATGTCAGTGTTTTTGTTTTCTCATTTCTTGCTGAGCTGCTGTAAGCTGCCGCATATGACCTTTTCCTGACTTCATGCTTGGTTGACATCTGGTTACCATATGTTTGTATTGTTATTGCTCTACCCTTTTATTGTAGACTATGCATCCTGATAGATATCAATCTACAGTACATGCGCTCTTTTATAGAAAAAGTACATTTTAAATAATTGTGAAAAAAAAGTAAAGAACTAAAACAGCCAGAAAAATAACGTAACCCAAATACAGTGTTCCGGTAGGAAATTAGAGAATCAATGAGTAGCAAGCTGGCTACATTGTTGCTTTTTTCTAACTAGATAAATAGAATTAATCTCATGTTTTGATTAAATAAAAAAGAACTGTCATAAAAAACGCTTGAACTGAGGCAGTTCAGCTAAAGACTTACTATTTAGTCTTCATGATGAATGGGAAAAGAGCCATTAATAAACCAGAGTTAATATTTAAGCTGTATTGATTCCCCACATGCAAGATAATTCATACTTAGGTGAATGTTCCCACAACTTTGACTAATTTACCTGTGTAACTGTTAGCAACCCAAAGCTCTAAAGATGGAGCAAGGTGAAGGTACATCCTAAAAACTCTGTGAGCACATGTTCATCAACCACAGAAGGCTGAACTGAAGTTCACATTTTTACTATTCGATATTTCATAACATCTCAATATTTTTGATAGTCCAAAATACTGATGTTGCAAGAAAACATATTTCTAGTGTGAGCTCCACTGGAAATAATTTGAGTAAAGAAGCTCTTCATGAGGCCTAGTGTATGATCAGCAGCAATTACACAGGTTTAGAGATGCTCTGGCAGCCGTTCCATACTTGGAGGGCCCATTGATTTCAGCAGGAACTTTAAATAATGGATAAGTTGAACATGAGGTCCCCCAGGGAAAAATGTATCAAACAAACAATATCAAGTAGGAGATCACTCACTTTTGCTTTGAAAAATTCAGTTGTCAGTTACAGGATTTTCACAACCGTGTGAACAACAGGAGAAAAATTGTCTTCCAGAGATGCTTGTTTTTACACGAACGTTATGATGTAAAAGATACATGGTGGGAAGGGGAAAGTTTGGATGTTGACTGGCTGGGGAATAAAACAGATTACTGTATATTTTAACAAAAAGACTATTTTCTTGCTGAAGCAATGGATCCAGGCTGATACAGCCCATTCTGTGGTGAAGGAGTTAGGGCAGACAACTGCAATCATCACATTTTCTCCAGCTGAGTTTTATCTGATTTTACTTAGCATGTTGTTTAAGGTGGTGGAGCAATTGGATCCGACAACCTGCATGGATGGTTCCAACCAATGAAGTAGCATTAGGTGCGTGTTGAAGATACTAATGCTCCTATATATTTAAGCAGAGGACAGAAAGCTCTTCTAAGAGGTCAGCACTACAAAAAAGATGCTGGTCCTCAAGCTTAACTTTTTGCCTAAAATTTTTAAGACAGAATTACAGAAACCATGGACAGGAAAGGTATCTATCCACAAGAACTAAGACCTCTATGTCGTCATTGACATCAAGGTTTGATTTCTTTAATCGGTATATATTTCTCTAATATCCGCTTTCTAATTACTCTCCTGAGCTCTCACCTTCTGACATAGTGATATACTCTTCCTCATTTTCAAACCTTCCATAATGCACCAAATACACAGAACAGCCTTTGCACCATCCACTGCCCTGCTAAGGAGCTGTGCACTTTTTTTAAATAACCTTGTATTTGCTTTGCCCTGGGACTGTGCATCTGGTGGAACAATAGTGAAACCACTGCACTGTACATTATATCGTGGATGTCAAAATGAAAACCGAAACCAATCTCAGCATTTCAGATTGAACGAAAAAAAAAAAAAAGAAAAAATAAACCAGAACCTGTTTTCTAGCTGTGTACTCAAATTTCTTTTTAAAATGTGGCAGACGGTATACATCTGTAGCCTGTTTTGACAGCAGTCAGGATACATATATGACAACATGGTCAGCACAGAACATGTCCTGCACTGTGGACACAAGTGGTCTCAGATTCTGGATTGTGTTTTAACACCCAAACTATTTTTCTTTTCCCTGTATATTTCTCCCATGTCTTCAAATTCTGTGAAGCATATGTATGACTACAAAGAATCTATCACACTACAACAAGTAACTAAGGAATAATGGAAAAGTTATACATTTTGGGGATAAAGTGACATAGGGGAGGTTTAATGAAGATACTTGCTAATACACACACTTATCAGACTATTAAATATTTCATCAATAAAGAGAGCTCAGCAAAAGCTGTTTTTCAACAACAGTCAGTTTTTAAAAGAAAAAAGACAACAGTTTCAGGGTAATAATATTGCCAATAAATCTGTACTAAATTTGATGAATAGGATTTTTGGGAAGAGAAGGAAAAAGGATGAACCACAGAGGAAGACGAGGGGAATAAACGGAAAAATTTCAATATTATCCAAACTAGGCCTACAACTTTTTGCTGTGAATTATCAATTTAATTTACAAATTCACCAGCATTTTTTAAGGCAATGCAAAAAAACCAAACCAAAACAAAAACAAACAGTGGGAGGAGATAATTACAGAATCACAGAATCTCCATGGTTGGAAGGGACCTCTGAGATCATCAAGTCCAA